>NW_004624776.1:10345219-10400730 GCF_000247695.1 Heterocephalus glaber
AGTATGCACATAGAAATTTGTTTAACAAACTATTATCTACCCTTGTTCCCCACCTTAGGAAATTGTTTTAATTTTATCCTTTGAAAGCCCCTTATGTGAGGACACAGGTACAAAGCCATCAAGAGATAGCCCTGACCAGACAATGAACCAGGTGGCATCTTGATATTGAACTTCCAATGTCTAGAACTGGGAGGAATAAAATTTTCTTTTTTATATATTCCCCAGTCTCTGGTATTTTGTTACAGCTACAGAAACAAACTGAGACAGAAACATAATGGTGAAATGAGGTGCTGCTTGTTGCAACAAATATCTAAAAATGTGGAAGTCACTCTGGAACTAAGTAATGAGTAAAGAATGGACCATAAAGAGCTATTCTGGTGAGGGCTCAGAGGAAGAAGACAGCTATCAACAGAGCCTCAATCTTCTTACAGATGACATAAATGGTCATGATTACAGTGCTAGTAGATATGAACAGTGAAGGCTATTCTGATAAGGCTTTAGACAGAAATGTGGAACAAGGTATTAGAAACTGAAGAAAAGTCCACCATCTTATAAAGTGACAAAGAACATGACTAAACTATGTTCTACTTTTCTGGAAGGAGGAACCTTCAAGGTACGACTACAACATTTAGTAGAAGAAAACTCTAAGCATAGTGTTGAGGGTGCTAAGCTTAACTGTTTTTAGTGAACAAGTTAAAGGTGAAATGTATAATCAAAAGGGAATTTAGATTTGGAAAATTCTCAGCCTGAGAAATTATAAAGACTAAAAAGGATTATGTTCATGAGAAAATACCAAGCTCCCCTTTGATAGAGATTAGAACAGACTGAAGTAAGGAAGTAAGGAAGTCTGTAGTAATTCATCTAGACAATTGAAGAATTACTCCGAGAGCATTCAGGATATTATCCAACCTGCTATTCCTATCACAGGCCCAGAAATGCCAGGGCCTGTGATGGGAACAAAACTGTTTCAAGGGAATGGCCCAGGGCAACCAGGGTCCCAGCATTCCTTACCTGGGAACACCTTGAGTCTCCACTCCCTACAGGCAGTCCTCCTTGGTTACTTCAACTGTGGCTCAACTAAGCCCATAAGCAGCTTAAACTGCTGCTGGGAAAGGCACAAGTGGTATACTCTGCAAACATGCAGGGTACACTAGCTATGGAGGCCCAGCTCTTCCCACCCAGATTTCAAAGGCTTTCTTGAAAAGCCTTTGGTTTCAGGCAGCAAACTGCCAGAGGTGTGGGTGCCGCAGAGTCCCACATCCACATGATACATCACAGTTGTGGGCCAGGGTTAACCCCAAGACCTCAGAATTGTAGAACTACCAGCATGTAATGGCAACCTGGGAAAAGCCAGAGGCACCTGACTTCAACTCATCAAAGGTCCAATGTGGACTGCACTCAGCACACTACAGGGAAGTAGGGCCTCTAGAGTCTTAGGAATTCAACACCTCTCTCAGTGTGTACAGAAGGTGGGACACCGAAGTAAAGAAGATTATTCTCAAGCCTCAAGATTTAATGCAATTTTCTTTTGGGTTTTAGACTTACTTGTAACCTGTCATTCTTTTCTTCTTTCCTACCCTCCCTTTCATGATGTGAAATCTCTACTCTTTTCCTCTCCCACCACTGTATTTTGGAAGAATTGTCTGATTTCACATACTGACAGCTGGGGAGCAATTTGCTTTAGGATGAAGCAAAGCTTGAATCTCACCTATGCTTGACTTAGGTTAGATTATGGACTTCAGACTTTGGAGTTGGTGCTGGAATTTAATTGGAGTTGAGACTTTTGGTGCTATTGGGATGGAATAAATAAATTTCACATGTGAGAAGGACATGAATCTGGGGGTCTGAGAGCAGAATGATTTGAATATGCTCCTCAAAATTCAATCAATAGTATTAAGCAGTGGGGCCTTTAGGAAGTAACTAATCCACGAGAGGTAGGACCCTCATGAATCGGACTAGTGCCTGTATAGCGAAATGTGAGGAGCTGTTTGCCCTTTTCCATCATGTGAAGATACAAGGTGCTACCTTAAAGCAGACAGAGAAGCCCTTGCAGACACCAAATGTGCCCATCCTTTGATCTTGATATTCACAGCCTCCAAAACTGTGGGAAATGAATTTCTACTCTTTATCAATTACCTAGTCTTCGGTATTTTGCTATAGCTGCAAAGCAGACTACAACATTTTAAAGGAATAGTCAACAGAACAATCAGTATGTTGTATGAATCACTTCAATCTGAACAACTATGGCCCTGATATTCTCTTTTTTTTATGGTTAAACAGACTATGGTTAATAGATTAAACAGCTTGCCCAAAACAGTGAAGCTAGTAAGCGTATAACTGGAATATAAGAGCAATCTTGTCACTGTATTAAACTGTCTTTCAATGTTTTAGAAAAGGGAAGCATAAATCAAGAGACAACTTTTAAGCCTTCAGTTTTAAAAAGATCATGAGACATTCAAACTAAATAAATGTTCTTCATCTTCAGTCTTTTCTTCCCAATAATGAAATGTATTTACTTCCCCCCAAATATCACACTAAATCAGTCTTCTGAGGTCCAATAAATCTGGAAAATACTGGAGGAAATAAAGTAAACCTCATTTCCTTACTACACAACTTCCCAGGGTCTTCATTTATAATGTAAACTGTGATAATCCAAAAAATAGGAAAGATCACTTCCTAAATGTATTCACTAGGGAACTGCTATGGTTTGAGTGTGTCCACCAAAGCTCACGTGTTGGAAACTTAATCCTCAGTCACAGATTAATGATTTGGGGGGTGGGGCCTTTTGGAAGAGGTCATGAGGGGGTAAGACCCACACAATGGTATTACATATTATTTTTAAGAAGACAAAGGGGTGCAGATACAGCTCAGTGGTAGGTAGTGGTAGGTAGTGCCTATGCTACAAGGTCCAGTGTTGGATCCCCAGCAAAAGGGCTGAGAGTGGGGGAGGGCCATGAAAAACGGGACAGCAAACTTATCCTGTCTCACCATATGATGCTCCTGAACTTCCTAGCCATAAACTAATAATAAAACTCTATTACTTATGTATTACCCAAAATCAATATTGTATTACGGCAACAGAAAATGCACTAAAACATGGAGCATTTTGAGGATCTGGAGTTCCATAAAAGACACTTTAGAAAATATGCCCAGCTGAAAATGCTGATTTTCCTCTGGCAACCAGTAGATCACAGGCAAGATTCTGATAATGTTCACTCTAAGTGATAAAATCCAAACTCCTTACTCTGATATTAGCAAGCCCTCAATAATCTGTTCTCAATCATACTATTACTTCCTAAAAGATGCTAGGCTTCAATCTTAGCTGTCACTCACAGTCACATTGTATTATACACAATGCTTATAAAATGGAGATTAGCTGGGTGTGGTAGTGCACACCCTTAATCCCAGCATTCTAAAACAGAGGCAGGAGGACTGCCACAAATCCTAGGCCATGCTGGGATACAAAGTGAGCTCAAGGCCAACCTGAACTACACAGCAAGACCCTGTCTCAAAGAAAATTTTTTTAAAAGATTATATAACCAATTATAAAATGAAAATCACATCATCTACCTTGTAAATTTCAATAATTATGAAAAACAACGAAATATGACCTTAAAGTCCTTTTTAAATGTTTTGATGGTTGGACAAGTCTATATATCTACTAAAGATAATTGAATTGTAAACTTACAATGGGTAAATTTAACAGTATATAGATTATATGTCAATAAAGCTACAATAAAGCTATTTTCTTTTTCTTTTTTTTTTTTTTTTTGGTACCAGGGATTAAACTTGGGTCCTTGTGCTTGCAAGGCAGATGGCAGAAGCACTGAGCTAAATCCCTGGCCCAATAAATCTATTTTCTTAGAGGGATTATTCAGTAACTGGTCTTAAGACATCTGAGCATCTACCTATATCCATCTAGGGAAAGAAACTGAATACCTTATACCAATATTTCCAAAAGACTAAAACTTCCAGTATAAAATACTAAGAGCACACATTTCTTTGAAAAGTATCTTCACAGTAATCAGGATACTATTCAACTCTCTCCTCCAGCCCAATGTACTCACTATATTCCTTTTTTCTATTTTGAACCTAGGGCCTTGCACATATCAAACACTTGCTTAGCCATTAAGCTACACTTGCAGCCCCTCACAATACTCTTAAATGGTCCTACATTTACAATCTGTAGTACAATGAACTCCTACACTCACTTGCCTCCATGTTCAAGACCCAGAAATAACGGAAAAGAAGTAGTACCTGGAGTTAGACAAGCACATATTTTGGCCACTTACTAGCTATATGACCTTGAATAAATAACCATGTTTCATTTCTTCGTATAAAAAGGATGCAATGCCATAAGGCATTCAAGTGGAGAAATCTATGCAAAATCCTTAGCATCCTGTCTCACAGGTAATCATAAATGCTATCCTTTCTTCACTTCTCTCCAGAAAGTACCCCATAATAATTTCAAGCTATTAAAACCTCTACCTTTTAAGATCTTGTTTATATTATGCATTTTTAAAAGGAGAATCTGAAAAAAAATAAAAATAAAAAGAGTAAGGAACTTACTTCCTTTTGACCTATTTTTTTACTGCTATCTTCAGCTATTTAAACCTTTACATTCTTACGGTTTCTGTACTACCTCAATTATCTATATTCATACTATATTTATCTCTATACATACTTCATACAATACTCTGATATTCACTAATCTGTTAGCACATGTGTATAAGCATTTATTTTTAATTAAACTCTTTGAAAGTAGATATTAAGTTAATTAAGAGATAGATTCTCACAGCAAAACTTAGTAAGACATTCCATGCAAATATTACTTTATTGCTTCCATTCTTCCAATGAGGAAACTGAAACTCAAGAGATATTAGAGGCCCATAGAGCTGGTGTTAAGTCCAAAAAGGAGGGGCTCCTCTGCCCTCTCAAGCAAATACTTACACTTTCCTTTTCTCTACTGGACTGTGGAATGGGTAGAGACTGTAGAATGAGTGAACACAGCTGACTGTGAGGTCTGCTTCTGCCAGATGCCAATTACTGACCTTGAGCAGTGTATTTAATCTTAGTCCCAGATTTCTCCATGTAAAACAAAAATACTACCTACTATCCAGAGTTGTTGCTTAATAAATGGTTGCTTTTTATGGTTATCATTTGTATCAATTTACTAGTTTATTTGTAAATTAGTCTGCTCTTTCTGATGAAACACTAATACGCTCTTCCTATAGAATAAATTAGAAAAATTATCCATGAAGTTTTTTATTAATTTTAACATAAACAATGAAAAAGTATGCTCATACATTCTACCCATCTGTTACAAAGCCCACAGGAGGGCTAGGTATTTAGCTGAGTGGCACTGAGCCTGCCTCACAAGCGCAAGGTCCTGAGTTCGATCCCGGGTAAATATTAAAAAATGCCCACAGGAATTACATGGAAGAAAAGGTGTAAACCCAAAACAGATGACTGGGCATGAAAGACATTGTTCTGTTTGTTCTGTTGGACTTCCCTTTGAAGCTCACAAACTAAAGAAAAGATCCAAGAAAAGAGTAATTAAGGACTATAAACACTGCTTCCAATCCTTAATAATAAAGTTTCTATAGAGCCATAAAGAGAGTAAGCCTTGGCACCGGGGATTTAGCTCAGTGGTTCTGCTGCCTGCCCCACAAGCACAAGGTCCCAACTTTGATCCCCGGGACCAAAAAAAAAAAAATTAACTCTTTTTTTCAATTTTCCACCTAGGTCCAAAGCACCTTAACCAACATTGGTAATAAGCAGAGAAAAGTGAGACCCTAGTAACAGAGTACACAATCACGACTCAAATTAGGCATTTTATTTATGTATAGTATCTCATTTGTTTTAACCATACTAGTAGGACTAGAACCCCTCCCCCAATCTAAATTGAAGTCCTAACCCCTGTACCTTAGAATGTGACCTTATTTATGTATTAGGTCACTGCAGATGTCATTAGCTAAAATCAGGTCACTGGGTGGGCACTAATCCAGTCTGACTGGTAGCCTTATAAAAATCTGAGAAACGTGTAACTACCAGTCCCTGGGAAGTGTGTGGGAAAGAAGTAGATAGATGGAAAGAGGATGACAGGCTCAGGGCACAGGTAGCTAGGAGGAAGAACTTTTTATTTATTTATTTATTTCTTTATTTATTTATTTGGTACCAGGGATTGAACTCGGGTCCTTACGCTTGCATAGCAGGCGGTGAAACCACTGAGCTAAATCCCCGGCCCTAGGAGAAAGAACTTTTAATGTTATATAGCAAGTAGGATAACGATGGTTGACAACAATTAATTGAAATATTTCAAAATAGTTAGAAGATAGGGTTTTGAATGTCCCCAAAATTCAACAGAAAAAACAGTAAGTATCACCAGGGATGTAGCTCAGTGGCACCATGCCTGCCATGCAAGTGCAAGGTCCTGAGTTCAATCCCCAATACCAAAAAAAAAATTAAGCATCTGAGGTGACAGACATGCCAATTACCATGATTTGATCATTAAGCATGGTATGCATGTACTGAAATGTCATACTGTGCTCCATAAACATGTACAATTACTATGTGTCAATTAAAGACAAAAACTGAGGAGCTGGGGGTGTGCCTCAGTGATGAAGTATTTGCTTAGCCCACACAAGGCCCAGGACATGATCCTGAGCATCACGAAGGAAGGAGAGAGATCTGGACAGGGAGAACATTATGTGAAATGAGAGCAGAGATTGAAATGGTGTTTCTTAATCCAAGGAATACCAAAGATTGCCAGCAAACCACCAGAAACTAAGCAAGAGGAACAGAATAGATTCTCTTTCACAGTCCTCAGTAAAAAAATCACAGCCAATATCTTGATCTCAGACTTCTAAGTTTCCAAAACTGAGACAATAAATTTCTATTCTTTAAGCCCCACAGAAGATACAAGAGAGCTGTAATGTAAAAATAAGAAATTAAATGGAGATTATTAAACTGAGAACATAGGCTAAAAAAAATCTCAGGTAAACAGTAAGCCAAAATAAAAGAAACAAATGTAAGTTAAAAAGTGCTCACCTAATGCTATGGTCTGGGAGCATCCCTCAAAGGTTCAGGGGTTGGAAGGAGTTCCCCAATTTGGTGTTATTAAGAAGCAGGAGAGGGTCGGGGATTTAGCTCAGTGGTGCCGCCGCCTGCCTCTCAAGCTCAAGGTCCCAAGTTCCATCCCCAGTACCAAAAAAAAAAGAAGAAGAAGCAGTAGAGCTGGGTGTGATGGCAGACACTAGGAAGCTGAAGCAGGAAGACAGCCAAGTGTAAACTCAGCCTGGCCAATTCAATGGCTTAGCAAGACTTTGTCTCAAAATTTTAAAAAGTGTTGAGAATGTAGCTTAGTGCAAAGGATCTGGGTTAGTGCCCTCCCCCACCACCACCCAACACACAAAAAGAATGTAACCTTTAATAGGTGAAGCCTAGTGGGAAGTAACTGGGTCATTGGGAGCAGGAATTAAAAATAAAAGAGCAAGGCCATCCCCTCTCTGTTCTCTGGCTTCCTGTCTTACCAGCATGATCTTTCCCTCACACAGGCTCTTGCCGGGGGACACCATCTGCCAAGTGATGAAGCCAAGAGGAGCTTCATCAGAGCCAGCACCATACTGTTTAGACTTTCAACCTTCAGAACTCTGAGCCAAATAAGCCTTTATTCTTTATAAAGTTCCCAACTTCAGTTATTTTATTACAGCAGTGGGAAATAGGTTAATATACTAGTAAAATAAATACCAACTTGTTATCGTAAACATACTTTTCATAGTACTAAACTTTTCAGGAAATTATTACAAGTTTTATTTCTATATAGAGCACTGAATACCATGACATCTTCAAGGGTTGAAAAGATTTCTAGGAACATTTTTTATACTCATTCTCAATAGAAGTACAGAATATAATATTAAACCACAACCTGAGGTAATTACATAAAGAGTTAGCAATGTGCTTCAAGCACTTAGCTTTTTAGCAATCCAACTAAACCAATCTTTCCCTCTTAAATTCCCATTGTTTTGTTTAAAGGATTTATTCCTGGTTATGACAGATAAATAATACCCACAATCATTTATTTGTTGTTTTATATGCACAATCTCAATAGATATTTAAGACTTGTAACTATTGCCCATTCTCATGAAGTGTCAGAGATGGGATTTAAGCCTAAACAGCCGTACTTGAAAGGCTAGGAAATTCTACATACATTTCTCTCAGTTGATTCTAAACCCCTGACTCATGTTTCCAACTTCACATTACTAAACATCTCTATGTAGAATCACATACTTCTAAGCTAAAAACACAGTTATAATTTGCTCCTTTCCCTTCCTCTCCCACGCTTTATAACAACAGCATATCAAAACATCCCATAATTTGTATACTTCAAACTTCTTTCTGGACCATATATTTATAAACAGCCAAGACAATGTTTGATGCATTACTGTATTCCATAATACTTACAAGATAGACAAAAATGTTCAACAAACATTTGATAAATAAAGCTCCCTAGTCAATGTCCAGAAAACACATATACTACGTCATTTACTAGTGAGTGAATCCCTGCATAAATTATCAGACCTCCAAAGGGGAAACAGACATTGTTTTTAAAACTGTAAAGTACATGAAGCAAACTGGTCCTTAGGAAGATGTCACATCTTTTAAGACAATGAACAAATGAACCTGTGTGACTTCTGAAGGAAACTACTTGGTACTGGCAATCACAATACAGTACTTACTGGAAAAAAAAAAAATGTCTTCCAATAAAAGTTTTAGTTTGGAATCCATCCAAGATGATTACTTATTTTCCAAACAAAGCTACCAATAAAGCAGTATGTTTTGAAAAATTTTCCACTGTCGTTTTCTCAGAAAAGAGGCTTGGAATTTAATAATAAAGAGAGAGAGAAAGTTTAATTTTTAAAACCAGTTTGCTAGTCGCATAAAATATCAATGTAAGATCATCCAAACCCATGGTTCAGCCAGAAAAGGTTAACACTGAACTGTGGAGAAACTAACCAGGGAGCTGCAAACAGATCCAATTCTTTTTCTAAATCCTGTAGTAAGCTAGTATCTGCAGGACTGGGTTTGGGTGTATTTTAGTCATTTATACTGCCGATTTTCCTCATTATGAATAACTTAATATTTTAAAAGTCTAGAAATACAGAAAAGAACCTGTAATGCCAACACAAAAATAATAATAACAACATAATTTCTCTAGGTCTTTACCTCTTATACTTACATCTTTTATAACTGTATATACAGTTATATAACTTCTTTTCCCTACATTTAGTAATATATTTTTTGTTTTGTTTTGTTTTGTTTGAGACAGCATCTCGCTATGTAGTCCAGGCTGGCCTCCAACTTGCAGAGATCTTCCTGAGTGCTGGGATTACAGGTGTGTGCCACAATGCCCAGCAGCAATATATCTTAAGTATCTTTTATCAATATAGAAAGCCCTGGCTTATTGTAACTGCTACGTGGCTTCCTACAGTATGGATGATATTCCTATGCCTGTTGATGGGAGTTTCACTGTTTTCAACTTTTCACTATCTCAGATCAGCTGTAATTAAAAACTGCATATATATCTTTTTTTCTGTAGGATGAGTCTAAAAATATTGTGACAAAGAATGTGAACATTTTGGGCCGGGGATTTAGGTCAGTGGTTTTGCCGCCTGCTGCGCAAGCCCAAGGACCCAAGTTTGATCCCCAGAAAAAAATAAAAATTAAAAATTAAAAAATAAAAATAAAGAATGTGAACATTTTAATTTTATGAATGTTGACCTCTAAACAGGTCATACCAACATACACTTCTATGAAGAATGTATTAGGCTGGGATGTAGATCAGTGGAAGAGCATATGATTGGCATGTGCAAGCCTTTGGCTTCAAGCTCCAATACAAAAAAAAAAGTGTTAAGAGTACCTTTTCCCTTGAACACATACAAACAAACAAACAAAAAATTACCAAAAACCAAAATCACCCTCCTGATCTTCTCACCTATATCTACCCTGTCTGCACCCTTCCACTGAGATGATGCTAATTCCATCCATCCTTCTACTTAATTGAAACTAATCCTTGATTCCACTCACTTGACACCCTACAACCAATCTAAAACAACCTTGACTCTTATCTGCAAAATACATCTGGAATCTAACTAATCTGAGACAACACAATTTCACTACTATATCCTGTGTAAACCATCACTACCTCTGGCTACATTACTTGTAAATAAACTCCTAAATTCTCTGCTGTCCTCCCTTACCTTTAAAACCCGAGTCAGATCATATCACTCACTCCATTTGAATGAAAATAAAAGCAAAAGCCTTAATGCTTTCCCTTCTTCACTCCACAACAGCCTGTCTAGTCTTCTAATGTGCCAGGCATTCTCCATCTTTAAAACCTTTGCTCCATCTCTGCCAGAGATAATCTTTCTCCTGATAACTGGCTTGGCTTTTCTTCCAGTCAGTGCTCAAATACAACCATCAATGGGGTCGTTCTTACCTATTTTAACTCTGTAACAACCCTACTTCTACAACTTCACTTCTTACCCTCTTCTATTTTTTTAACAGCACTTGTCATCTTTCAACAAACTATAAATTTACTGCAGTTATACTGGAGTTATATCATCTGCCTTACCCATTCAAATGTAAGGTCCACAAATTAGGATACCTTTTGTTTATTCTGTTCGCTAACATATCAAAAGAACCTAAAACAATCCCTAACAGAGTAAGCACTCATTAATGAATGAATGAAACTCCATTTATCATTAGCTCAAATTACACTAAGATGAATGAATCCTTGCCATAATCTAAATTGTTCAAAATATTATTTGTATATATTAAATTGTTTTTATGTATCAAGGAACTTTAAATTTTTTCTGTAAAACCTGCCCTGCTAATTTCTCCAAGCTCTGGGAATAAGGAGAAGATTCCTTGTCCCATCTTTGTCAAGAAGATTCTTCCTCAGAGATAGCTGATATATTGCAGAGTTCAAGAACCAGAAAGATCACTTATCACTTCCAGAATTTAAAAAAGCCTAGAATAGTGGTATAGCTTGAAGGCAGAGCATATGCTTAACATGCAAAAAGTCCTGGGCTTGATCCTCCGCACCAAAAAAAATAAAATAAAAGGTTCCATTCTATTTTTGTCTTTCACTCCTGATTTTTCCAATTTAATCAATTTTAATCTAATTCAGGACAGAAGAGGTTTACAAATAAATAAGAAAGTTAAACCAAATAATATACAAAATCCTTTCCAGTTTTATCCAGCTCTATCATGTTCTACTTGAAATTTCTGAAAGCAGCCTAAAACATTTGTGTCAAGAATTTAGATCAACGATGAAAGACTATTAGTAACACTACTCTCTGAGTTTTTGTTCTTTCTTATTTTTTTGTTTTGGTTTGGGTTTGGATTGTTCATTTGTTTTTGGCAGTACTAGGGATTGAACACAGGGCCTTCCCACTGAGCTATGTCCCCAGCCCTTTATTTTTTATTTTGTCAGTCACTCACTTGCCCACGCTGGGCTACAGATTTTCTGGGGGTTGGCTGGTTGGTTGGTTGGTTTGTTTGCTTTTTAATGTACCAAGCTGAGCCAAACTACAGGAGATTCTATATACTCTTTAATATTTTATATATATCCACTGATGTACATAACATTAAGATATAACTGTGTATCATCATTTATATTAGTAAAATTATAGAGGCTAGGGGCGTAACTCAGCGATGGCATGTGCAAGGCCCTACACACAACACTGGGCAGGGTGGGGGGTGACAGGTCTCCCACCACCTCAGCAGCTATTATGTACAGTAGCTGCCCTCTTCCTATGGTGCCTTGCCCCTCCCCTGTGTGACATCATGCCAAGATGGATGCTCCTACCTACCGAAGAACAAACCCTTCTTCCCAGCATGCCCCTATTCCCACATAAAGAGTAACCTAATACTCGCTCACCTCCTACCATCTAGTGATGTCACCAGCTCCTCCATTCCTTAGTCACTACCTCACTCAACCCCACCTCAGCTCCTACAAACCCCACCCCAGTCTCTATATAAGACACTCCCCACCATGGCCATATTGCCTTTGTCTCTCCTTTGTTCAGAGACAGCCCGGCAGATCTGTTCCCCTAATAAAGGCTTGTTGTGGCCTGGTCTGGTCTTGGTTTTCAGCCTTTTTACCTGACAGGGGGATATAAACAATCTAAATATCCATCATTAAAAAATCTACAAGTATGAAATCGAATATTATGCAGCCATGAAAAAGAGTAAGGTAGATTTCTACATGTCAATGTGGAATAAAATATAAGATAAGCAACTAAGTGAGAAAATCCAAAGTAGATCAGGCTTCCATATGTACACTCACACACACACACACACACACACACACATGTATTAGAGGTAGGAAAATAATATGGATGAACATATAGGTAAAGAATATTTTAGATACAAATATTATGGGTAAAAAATAAACTAAAAAGACTGACTGTCATTTGGAGAGAAGGCTCAGTAACCTTAGAATGGATGTCGACTATTTTCCTCTCTGTACCCTTTTGTGCTACTTAAATTTTTTTTTTTTTGGTACTGGGCATCAAACTGTGCTACTTAAATTTTTAAACTGTACATATATTACATATTTTCATCCCAAAAATAAGATGTTGTTTCTATTTTTCTAAATCTCTGGGTTTTTTTCCATCTTAACAATATAATTAAAAGCTATCTTTAGAAAAATGAGGACAATACTTTTACTTTTTAAAGGAAAGGAGAGACATACCAAAAGAGACATCAAAAGATTTTAACAGGACTATTATCTACATGCCAATTAATTCAGTCAAAAGGAATGAGATTAAAAAAAAAAAAGAAAAAAAAAAACCAATGAGATTGGTATGTCCTTACCTGAAACTAATCTGCTGAGTGGTCAGTGTTTTGTTTAAAAGTTACTGGGAGGAAGGGAGAAATTCTTAGTATTAAACATGAAATAATTTGTTTTCTGAAACATAAGTATCTTTAAAACAGTACTTTAGAACTTAAGGGCTTCAAGGCAATACTCCATACTTCATTCTCTTGTTTTACAGATAAAGAAATGTATTTTCACATAAAGCAAATGACTAGCCTAAGGCACAAAATTACCTTGTAAGAGACAGCACTAAAATAAAACCTCTGGTCTCCTGTCCAGTACTATTTCCTAAATACTGTTAAGAAAAATAAACACTAGACATATTCATTTGCTTACAAGTCTTGAGAAAACAGCTCATAAAACAAATTATTTTATCATACTGTATTCTGGCTCAGTAACTACTTTATAAACAGGACATATAGTAAGTTAATGTGAGAAATGCTGATACAAAAGTTTTGTAGTATTGACTGAACTGTGTTTCTCCCAAATTCCTAGGTGAAGCCTTAGCCCTCAAT
This sequence comes from Heterocephalus glaber, assembly GCF_000247695.1. The sequence continues at coordinate 10,358,618 of NW_004624776.1, forward strand.
GTAACTATATTTGGAGATAGGATCTTTAGGAGGTAATAAAAGTTAAATAAGGTCATAAGAGCAGAATTCTAATCCATTAGTACTGGTGTACTTGTAAGAAAAAAAAAAAAGACACATCAGCCCTCTCCCTCTGCACCTGCAAGAGGAAAGGCCATGTTAAAGACAGTGCAGGTCTGAAATCAGGAGATCCCCTCACTCTATTAGCCAGCATGCTGAGGTGGGACTCCAGCCTCCAGAACATTGAGAAAATAAACTTCTGTCATCTAAACCACCCAGTCTACGCTATTTTATGGTAGCCCAGATTAACAATAATGATTTTATATATATACATATATATATATGTTATATGGTATATATAGATAAGTACAGCATTAGGTAAACCCTCTATCATATATGTATAGAAATGGTCTAAAGATGTACATATCTATGCAAACACTATGAAGAGTGATTACCCCTAGGCAATAAGAGGAGGAAACTGGTTTGACTTTATCCACTTTTGTTCCAGTAGAAACCACCCCCCACAAAGAAAAGGTACACTTTTTATCATTTAAGAACAAAGGGGGGGGGGCTGTGGCTCAATGCCAGACCCAGCATACACAAAGCCGAGTCTGACCTCCAGCAGGGGTGGAGAGACCATAAACTACAGACTGAAAACCAACCCTAAAAGAAACAAACATATTTAAATCTCAACAAATGCTCCCAAAAATCATAGCACAAATTTTTAATATATCATTTCTAGGTACTGTAGGTGTTCATAACTTTTGTACAGAAAAACACATATGTGTACAGAAAAGTATGTTTTAAAAATGCTGCTGGGCTGGGGACTTAGCTCAGCGGCACAGTGCCTGGCAAGCGTGAGATCCTGAGTTCGATCCCCGGTATGAAAAATAAAAAATATGCTGTTACAAAATTAAGATGAATATAAATTTCCAAGTTACAAAGGTAAGAAAAACCTCAGCAATTAAAAAAAAATACTCATGATCCACACAACATAGCTAAATCTTAAGGGAGTTACACTAAGTGAAAAAAATAATTATATACCACATAATTCAATTTATAGAACATACTTAAAGTGACAAAATTATAGAAGTGGAGAACAAATTAATGGTTGCCAGGCGTTAGGAGGGAAAGTACATTAAAAAACAACAAATTGAGGATGAAGTGATGGTTCTGTCTTAATATTAGTGAGGGCATAAACTTATACACGATAAATTCCATAAAACGAACCGTACATATACATATGCACAAAGTGCTAATTAAACTGGAAGAAATGTGAACAGGATGTAACTGTAGCAGTTAATGCTGGTTGTTGCCATTGAGGAAAACTGGGTAAAGGGTACACTCAATCTCTGCATTATTTCTTACAACTGCATGTGACACTGCAATTATTTCATAATAGAAAGTCAATTTTAAAATGAAGGGAAGATTAGATAATAACCAAATCTCTTGTCCACTGAAATATGAGGGAGTGGGGGAAATTCTACGAAATGATACATAGCAAGCAGGCATTTTGGTTTGTTTTGGCTATAATTTATCTTCCCAGAGAGTCATTTCAAATGTATTTTCACGGACAAGTTTTTTACTTATATTAACTGATCTTACCTGGACTATCCCTCTTTAAATTTTCTTCATAAAATTTATTAAAATGTTTTATTATCTTACATATATGTTTCCCACAAGAATGTAAACTTCATTAGGGCAAATTTTTTTTTGCTCAGTGTTACATTCCATCAGAAAGGAGTTTGCCACCCTGCAAGCATAATATTAAATGTGTGAAATGAAATGATTTATAAGTCTTTGTCATGTACTTTATTAGGCAATAGAAATATTTAAACCTAGACCAGTATCAAATGGCAAATTCTCAGTCCTCACTTTCCTATAGTTACAGATTTGTTACATAAAAACTACAGTCTTGACTTACACAAAAACAGCTATGCCACACAATTATTAAAATGAGAAAAACTGAGGCTTAAAGATTAAAATTTGCCCAAGGTCCCAAAGGCAGTAAGGAGTCAAGATTCCATTTTAGATACGTCTTATGCCAAAGCCCTCACCACTGACTAAATTAGTAGACCTGAAAAAGAACTATTTCTGGTAAAATAAATCTACTGAGTTTCAATAATGTATATAATATATAGCTTCTAAAAATTGAGCACCTTGAAAATTATATCTAATGGGCCAGGGGTTTAGCTCAGTGGTTCAGGCGCCTACCTCGCAAGGGCAAGGTCCCGAGTTCGATCCCCGGTACCAAAAAAAAAAAAAAAAAGAAAGAAAGAAAATTATATCTATTGTGAAAATCCAAATAGTTCAGTTGAACACAAACTGAACTTAAGCCTTAGCAAATCCTAGGTCCAAAAGAAATTAAAAAAAAAAAAGTGAGTACCTTGCTTGGTTTGTTTGTTTGTTTGAATAAACTATTCCCAGCACTGAGGAGGCTGAGCCCTGCCCCCAATTCAAGGCCAGCTTGGGCTGCACAGTGTAAGTCAAGGCTTGCCTGGATCACATAGCAAAATACTATTTCAGAAGACCAAGATAAACAATTACTCACAGGTAACAATCTTGAATGGAGCATGTTCACTACCCTATTGCCAGGTAAAGCTGGAGAGAGGAAATGTAACATGCTATAACATAAAAACCAAGCAACACAACAAAGCATAGTTCCCATTCAAAGTTGAAACATCGCAACTAAGTATACTAAGAAAATACTTCTGTGGTTCAGCTTCTCAATGCTTGCAAAATAAGGATAATTTTTCTCACACCCTGACCTCCAAGGTTTTGTTTTACCTGAAACACTAACAAAACAATTCTGTGGCATGGGTCAAAACTGAAATGCCCAACATGAAAAACACCCAGTTAGTGCGTACAGCGAAATGGTGAGCATCACCCCATAGGCACCCTAACTCCAATAGTAGTAATAGTTGCCCTTCAAAGAAAATCAGAAACCTGTATTTCTCTATTAAATCTTTAAAGTTTTATTTTTGTCAGAGCTATCAATTAACTCAGTTAAATCCAACACCTACAAAACCACAATATTATACCACAAATTTTGGCCACCAATATAGTTGCAATTATAAGATGGATAATGCCAAGCTTAGAAGAGAATGTAGAGCAACCAAAATTCTCATTAACTTCTGGAGTGGGTGTAAATGTGCTACAATCATTTGGGAAAGTTGTCTGACATCATTTATTAAGCCTGGATCCTATAATGCATAAGCTATACCCTATTCTGCACAGATAGACAGATCCCATGATGGCCCAGAAATTCCAGTCCTAGGTAATCCAACAGAAATGTGTAGACTTGCTCACCAAAATATACATAGAATTCTTAATGGACAAAAACTAAAAACCACCCAAATGCCCACCAACAATAAAATGAGAAAATAAAATGTGGTACAATCATACAATGTAACATTATTCAGAAATGACATTAAAGACACTGTTCCTTTACAACAATATGAGTATCTTACAAATACCGTTGAAAGAAAGACACCCACTAAAGAGTACACACTATATTATTCCATTGCTATAAAAGTCAAAAAAAGTACACAACTAGTCTGTAATGCTAAAAATCACTAAGAGTTACTTTTGGGAAAAAGTAGTGACTGGTAAGGGGCAAAAGCAGGTCTTTGGGAGATACTAATTATGTTCTAGTTCTTGATCTGAGTGCTGATTATATGGTACATGTTCTCTCATAAAAATCCCAAGAGCTTCTGACTTGGATGCTTTTCCTTAGGTATGGGCTATAGTTTTAACATAACCCCTAAAGTTCATGTGTTGGAAACAGAATCCACAATGAAGCAGCACTGGGAAGCACAGGGCATAATAAGAGGTTAGGTCTGTAAGACTGCTCATTAAAAGATTAATGCCATTACCATGGGATTTTATTTACTGCCAGAGTAGTCTCATTATAAAAGCCCTGCTTGCTCTCTGGCCCTTGCACTTTCTGCCATGAGATTACACACCACAAAGACTTTCACCACGTGCTGGCACCAAAACTTCCCAGACTCCAAAAACAGTGAGAAATAAATTTCTTTATAAATTATTGAGTCTAGGGCCGGGGATTTAGCTCAGTGGTTTTGCTGCCTGCTGCACAAGCTCAAGGACCCAAGTTCCATCCCCGGTACAAAAAATAAATAAATAAAATTAATTAATTAATTAATAAAACATCTGAAGTTACAAACTGTCTTAGCATATCAGCCTCACCAAATACATCTACATTAAAATCAAGCCCATAATATCAAACACGCATAATCTTTAAGACACAAATTAGAAAAAATACTTATTAAATAATCCTTTTAAGAATACTAAAACATCACACCAAGTTCATTAACAATTTTTTTAAAAAGACAAAAATGTTTTGATGTCCACCTTAAACTGCCTATCAAATTATTTCAAAATCTAAAAGCTGTTGATGACCCAAGAAAACAGGACTCCCATTTGCTTAGAAATGATCCATATACTGAGGGGCGGGGGAAAAACCTGGCAACAACTCTATTTCAAGTGAAACATTCCATAAAACACTGATTACATTTACACTTTTAATAGTAAACTCCACTAGCTACCAACTATAAAGTTGCAAGGGGATGTAGCTCAGAGGTAGAGCCCTTGCCTAGCATGCAGGAGGCCCACAGTTCAATTCCTGGCACTGTAAAAATAACAATAAATGGAAGGTAAAAACAATAAACAGCCCTATACATCTTAACCCAAAGGCTCAGTGGCACTAGGCTGCACAAAAAATGCTTTCAAGGCATAATGCTAGGAGTTTGCTTGATACTAAGTTGCTGAAGACAAGATACCTACTGACATCCAGCTAACCTACTCTAGCTTTCAGGAAAACTATGTTGAAATGCCAGTCTTATGAAATTCCTACTCTAAACTTTAGATTAAACCTCCAAACACTAGAAAAGCTGAGATCCTCTCCTTCCTAATCCTTAGAAAGCACTTCCTGTCCGGTAAAGGTTTCTCCTGCAAGTCTTCTACAAACTTTTTCAGTTCTTCTAACCCATTCCATTAAGTCTTAAGCCCGCCCCTCACCTCCCGCCCCCTACCGCGCACACTCCCACTAGGGAACCTCAACACTGCAGACAACACTCCACACGGGCACGCAAAACACTTGTGCCTGCAAACCCAGCCCCTTTCCACTCCCCCCGGAAACGACACCCCCTTTCTCACACTCCGCCCGCCATCACCCATCCCCCTCCCCCGCCCCCACTCCCATCACGCTAGTCCACCCCACCCACGTTCCCAGGAACCTAGCCTCCCCTCGCTCCCGGGCTCATCGAGGGCAGTGGGAGGGGAAGCAGGAAGAAGGAAGGAGGGCTCAGGCCTGGCCTAGGCCTCTCGAGCCGCCTAGGGAGTTGAGGAGGGGGGGTCAGCGAGCTGGGATCGGTTCCCGAAGGTAGCAGGACCTTATCTGGCCCCGGCCTTCCCCGCACCGCCGCCCAGAGGCCGAAGGGGGCCCACCCGCCCGGCCACACTCACTTGCCAGCCGCGGTCCATCAAGTCCGCTGCTGCCTCCGCCGCCGCCGGCTGCGGCTCCGGCCCCCGAGCCCCCCAGGTCCGGCTTCTTGGGTCCCGAGGGCGGCCCGGCTCCCCCTCCTGGCGCAGCTCCGGGCGGAAAGCCGGGCGCGCCGACCAGAGCCAGAGGGACGCTGTTGCTATGGAGGCCGAGGCCCGGGGCGGCCCCGGCGGCTGGGTCCTCATGTAGGAACTGACACTCCTCCCCGTAGAAGCAAGTCTTATCCTTTGCGTAGTAGCGGCAGTACTTCAGCTTCACTCCCGCCGCCGCCCCGCCGGGGACACCCCCGACCCCCGGCGGGGCCACCACCGCCACTGCCGCCGCCAGCGAGGAGGACGAAGAGGAGGCGGCGGCCGAGGGGGGCGGGAGGCCGCCGCCACTGTTCATGGCAACGCCGCAGCTTCGTCTTCCGCCGCCACCATAGACGGGGGAGGGAAGGAAGACGCTCCCGGAGCCAGATAAAAGCCTGGGCGGGTGGGTCTGTCCCGCTGCGGGAGCCGGAGCCGCCCGGGGAGAGGGGGGAGGGGAGGGGAGGGAGGAGGGGGGTAGGAGGGAGGGGAGGGGGAGAGTTGGGATTCACTCTCACTCACTCTCTCCTTCTCTTTTCTTAAAGGGGCCGCGCGGGACGACGGGGTGGGTGCGCAGGCCCAGATGGGGACTTCGAGGGCGCGGGCTAGGGAAGAGGGAGCAGCGGCGGCCTCGGCGAACTGCTGGAGGGGGCAGAGGGGGCGGTTTATTTTTAAATTCTGCCTCCACTCGCTCTCTCGCGCTCTGGTTCCTCCGAGTTGTTTATTCCATTTTCCTCTTCCTGAGACGGCCGTTGCCGTTGCGCGTGCGCGCCACGGCGCGGTGGCTTGTGGGTAGCTGGAGCGCTAGGGGATGCCTGGCGGGGCGCCGGGCCCCCGGGGGCATCCGCGCTCTGGCTGCGGTGGGACTGGCCGTCGTGGCTGGCTTTCCCGGACGCCGAGCGGACCTGAAATTCTCCCGAGACCGGATATTTTGCTGTTTTGTGTATTCGCCTACTGATCTAGCCAGGTGTCATTTTGTAATTGAAAAGACAAAAATGACAATAACTGGACATTGGAGGGCCTGCACCTGGGAAGCGGTCCGAGCCTTTGCCCTGCCCGATGAATAGTTTAATTTTGTCACATTTCCTCTGCGGCTTCCCTTTTTCATCCCCCTTCACTCCCACATTTTCCTCCTCGTAGGTGATGAGAACTCTAGGACTGATTAGCTTAGCTTCTGGGTTCTTTGTCAAAAAGCCAGGCCAAGAAAATGTTGATTTCGACAAACCCCCTGCTCAGTGCTGCACCTGCTTTCTCTGTTATTTATATTACTAAAGGCCCTCAGTAAATTTTTTTGAAAAATAATATGCCACTTGGGACAACACTGCCTAGACGGCACGGGAAAGTTTCATTTATAATTGTACTAGATTGTTTTTCTCCAATCAGCCTAGGTCTTGATTTGAAATTAAATTTTTCCCTCAGTGACCTTTGATGTTTTCCTCTACTATATTTAAATTTTTGAAGGGTTTTAAGGAACTGTAATGGCAATGAAGGGAATTTTAACATTTTAGCATTTCTCTTAAAGATTTTCAGAAAATTTAAATGAGAGGTGATGTTGACATTATTTAAGGAATTCTAGCAGTCACAGAAGAATGGATATAAACAAAGCCACCATGCTGCAAAAAAGGTGATCACAAACTGGTAAGCCTGGTGATGTTCCTTAGCTAAATTCAAGTATAATAACATTGTATCATACCATTCTGTTTAAAAGCATTTTCACTTATTATTGAACTAATGTTTGTTAATGCCCAGTACCTGTACTGGGAATTGTACCAGGAACTGTAAAAGCAAAAATAACAAGATGCAATCTTAACTGCTTTCTAATGCCTTATTTATCCTCACTGTAGGAGGTATAAGAGACATCAGCGATTATAAACCAGTGTCTTCAATGCTAACCACATCAAGTTCGCTATTAGAAAATATTAAAAATGTTAGACTGGGCCGGGGATTTAGCTCAGTCGCACCGTTCCTGCCTCATAAACGCAAGGTCCTGAGTTTGATCCCCAGCACCAAAGAAAAAAGAAATCTGAAAAATGTTAGACTTAATAGCTTGGTAGCAGTGATTGGAAATGTCATTGAATTCAAATAGATCTGCATATGAAACCCAGTGCCTACACTCCATAGATATGTTACCCTAGGTAACTCTTAACATGGGTCTCTGCCTAATTTGTACAACTGGGATACAAGAAAACTAATAATGTAAATATATCTGATACTTAGTAAGAATTGAGTAGGCTGTAGCTACTGCTATTTATTAATATGATTCCTGGAAGTAATAGTCAGTGTATGCAAGAAGAACATTCTAGATAAAGTAAACAGCTTATACCAAAGGCTTTGAGATAGATGGGAAACAGCTTACTTAGATTGTTAGGGAAAATAAAGGTAGAGAATTGAATAGAGTCCATAGAAGTCCTTATAAGGCCATGTTCAAGGATTGGATTTTTTGCTTGAGACCACTCAGATGTTATTTACAGGTATTTAAAAAGTCAAGTAATGACATTTAGATTTCCCTTTAGAAAAACACATTTTGACCCTCATAAGAACCCTATTAAGACAAAAAAAGAACAGGAGTCATTACATTTTATACTTGAACAGAGTAAGGTGTGGCACTGCACAAATTTACCAGTTAGTAAGTTGCAAAGCCAGGACTTAAACTCATGCTTCCTGATGACAAAACCTGTGCTCTTTGTATTATCTGCTCCACCATTGTTAAACCTGTATGTCTTCTGATGTCTCCTGGTAAGAAAGGTAGTGTTTATGGTGGGACAACAGTTCAACAAATTCATACTACTGTAAATTAAGCATACCAATCCTTAATTAAGAATCTTCTATGTCCTGTTCCAAGTAAGTTCTGTGCCAGGCTCTGATGCACAGAGTATTTAAGATAAGACCACACGTATTACTGGGGGATCATGAGGAAAGTGCCAAAGATAAATCATTCCTCTATACCATATTTAACAAGGTTTCATGTTAAATTCATGTGAACAGGTTAGGGAAATGTACACTAAGTTACTAGAGTTAGGTATCATTAATACTCTGATTAATCAAAATGTTGACAAAACTGGCTTTGGATTTCTTTAACCCCCTCCTTTGGACTCTGTCTTTAGCTTTTATGTAAAGATTTCATCTGCTGCTTAGGAAAACAAATACTGTACATAGCATCCTTAGCCCACTGCAGTATGTTGCAAAACCACTGGAGACAGATATAGCAGTGACAAATTAGTATTGGTAGCTCTCTATCAGCTGGAAAAATATACAGTACTAAGAAGATTAAATAAAATGGATAAGTGTAATGTTTTTGAATCTGAATTGAACTGGTGAAAACAGAGCAGACATTTTGATATATCACTGATGTTGCGAAAAATATTGAACTAAATTATCCACTTGGAATATTATGCAGCTATATAAAATTATAGCCATAAAACTTATTCAAGGTTTATAACATCTTGTAAATATGTAACATGATCCAGAATTATGTGTGTTACATTACTATAATGACGTTAAGAAAAAAAAATAGGAATAGCCAAGCATGATAGTGCATACTTGTAATCCCAGTACTTGTGAGGCTGAGGCAGGAGGATCGCCGTGAGTTTGTGGCCAGCCTGGGTCATATAGTAAATTCAAGGCCAGTCTGAACTATACAGCAAGCCCCTATCTTGAGCCCTCCCCAAAGAATAGAAATAAAGCTTAACTGCCCTAAAACATCATCAGTAGTTTTGTTTGTGTTTGTTTTTTTTTTTGGTACCAGGGATCAGTTTTATTAAGGGGACAAGATGACAAAGTTTTTTTTTCCTTCTATTTCTCAACTTTGTTTCATGAGCATATATTATTCCTATAATAGAAAAATAAGCATTAAAATTTGTTACCGAGCCAGGGATTTAACTCAGTGGTTCCGACGCTTGCCTTGCAAGCGCAAGGACCCAAGTTTGATCCCCGGTACCAAAAAAAAAATTTGTTACCATTTAATCTTAGCCATTTAATTCTGAGAAGTGGGTACATAATGTTTATTAAATTATACTCTGTAATTTTTGTTTTGTTTTTAAATTATTTGAACTGGACACTTGTTGACTTTCTCCACATTTTCACTAGTCTAGTGTTTCTCAAAGTATATTTCATGGAAGACTGATTTAATAGAATAACAATGCATATTATACAAAAGCATTCTAGAATTAGGAAAGTTTGTGAAACTCAGTTAAACAGCTTTACTTACCACAAGTCTTTTTCAGAACCTTTAATGTGTTGATACATGACTCTAAAAATGGGAGACAATATGCACCAAATTTTTTGACCACGGAATAATTTATTTCCTCTAATCATCTTGTGGAATTAGTGTTCCTAGAACATACTTTGAGAAGCACTGTCCTAGTCACTTAGGTTCTTATTTTCCTCAAATAACCTGTTTTAAAGGTTGTCTACATTCATCAATCCCCTATCCCAATCCTCCTTATATTTCATATATCTTTCTGTAAAAAAAAAAAACAGATGTATGACTAACCCTTTGACTCATGCTCTGGTCTGCATCCTCTGACATTTTCTTAGGAATCTAACTATTCTCCATGCGCTATCTTCTCTCTTCTGATTCTAAGTAGATAAATATGTAAAGTCTCACATTTAAATAATTTTTTTCTTTTTTTTTTTTCCTTCCTGTACTGGGGATTGAACTCAGGACCTTGCGCTTGCGAGGCAGCCGTGGCGTCACTGAGCTAAATCCCGACCCCTTAAATAATTTTTACAGTATCCATTTTAACTGTGAAATTTTGTAATAAAAACAAAAACCAAGAAACTGAATGCTTAAAAGATCAAGCTACTACGACAATTTGGGAATATGTTTTAAATTTTTAAATATGCACACCGTATGGCCCAGGGATGCCACCTGTGGTATCCACCCTTAAAAAAAAACACTTTTGAGAAGTAGGAATGGGAGTGTAGGGATTGAACCCAGGGCCTTGCACATGCTAAGCAACAGTTCTACCACTGAGCTCCTATGCACCTAGCCCCTAGAAAAACATTTGTATTCAAGATGGCAAACCTAACAATGTTCTGTGGAGGAATTCTTGGTAATAGTAAAATTGGAAATAACCCTAATGTTCATAGCTTGGTAGATCTATATGTACCATCATTCTCTTAAGAGCTACCAAATGAAGGGCCAGGAATTTAGCTCAGTGGCGCCACGCCTGCCTCACAAGCGCAAGGTCCTGAGTTCATTGTGGCCTGGAGCTACCAAATGAAAAGGGCAAGTGGCAGACAACTGTGTGGAATATGGCACCCTTTATGTAAAAAAAATTAATTAAAACCTGTTTCCTACAAGGATCTATATACACAGAAGGGTATATATTAAATTGCTAATAGGATGAGGATTGAGGGTAGTAATCAAAAGGGACTTTATCTGTAATGTTTCAGATTTTACAAGAGTATATCCTGCTTTGCTTCTCTAATTAATTTTTTTATAAAGAACACCTGTCATTGATTTCCTTCTTTTACCCTAACTTCTTCCTTCTCGGCACAGGTCATTTCTTTTTAATCATCCATTAGTAACTAATGTCTTCATGTCCCATTCATCCCTTACTCATGAGTAATCTGACATTTGTTTTTGCTCTATTACAATATTTTTGCCAAAGCCACCACTAGCCCAGGTAGCAAATCCTTCACATACTCTTCAGCCATTTGCTATCTCCTCTACAGTATTCAACAGTGTTAACCATTTTCTCAGCTCTGCTTTCTCTTGGCTTCCAGTTGCCTTTTCTCTTGGTTTTCCTCCTACCATATCTTTTCAAGCTCTTGGGTAGAGTTTCCTCTGCCTGTGATAGTCAATGCTGCCTGCATGATAGGCCTTTCAGAAATATCTGTGAAATACATAGGAAGGAATTTATTATTCAATACAATGCATAGTTATCCTTTGAGCTTTAAGTGTGTGTCATGAACAGAAAAAGTACAATGGATTTGGAATTAGAGTACTAGAGTGAAACCTGGCTTTTCAGCAAGTCTCATAACCTCACCTAGCTTCAATTTCATTTTTAAGATGGAAAGAGTATCTACCTTAAGGGGTTGTGTAGAGGATTGAATGATATACTGAGTACTTCATAGAGGAAATAATCTCTTGGCTACTAAATGAAAAACAAGTTTTCATTTGCAGTATTATTTTAAACACCTTTCTGTGTAGTAGGGATTTTACTTCTGACAACTTTATATTGAATTACCTATAATATTACCTCTTTTAACATTCTTTCCTGTATCCCTCTACTTACATGATGATGGCTTTGGCAATTACTGTAATGACACCTCAAATTTCATAGGGTTTCACAGCTTCAGAAGCAACTAGGCATGTTTTTTATTTGTCCTCCCAACAATCCTGTGAAAAAGTTAAAATGAAAATGTTATTTTAATATTGGGATTCTGAAAATTTATAAGGATGTGAGATTCTGTGACTTGCCCTAAAATAAGGCAGCTAAGGCTTAAACCCAGGTCTTTCAGCTCCATTGTTCTATGCGCTTTCTCCCAAGATACAGCCATCTCCTTAGGATTGGGTCCTTTCATTCTGAATTTTCTCACTGTTGTCTTCTGGCTACCCCAAGATTAAATATATTTCCTCCTTATCCTCCATTAAGATATATCAAATCTATGTTTAGCTCCTTTAAATTCTCAGTTATTGTCCCTTACACAAATCTAGGATTTCAAAACCTGTAACATGCTAATTCGGAGGGATAGTAATTTGCAATATTACTCATTTGTACTCTAGCAGTAATGCTCACAAATGCAACATTTTGAATGGAAGAGAGATAATGACATAATGAGATACTTTTTTCTCTCTTAACCTGATAATCTAAGTAAGTATTACTTTCCAAGTAGTCACCTTTGTAAACACTAGGATTATTCTAAATTGTATCTTGAGATTTATTTTAGCACCCTAATCACATTTTTTATATATTCTCATTGTAACAAATCTTTATTCTTTAAGATTTGATTTCTGGGGCCGGGGATTTAGCTCAGCAGTTCCGCCGCCTGGCCAGCAAGCGCAAGGACCCAAGTTTGATCCCTGGTACCAAAAAAAAAGATTTGATTGCTGGAAGTGACCCAGTGATCAGGGCCATATAATTTTTATAAGTTATTGAGCAGAACTATGTCATTTGTAATTTAAAGCAATTTCATTATAAATAAAACCAATATTCTTATGTGGTTCAAAAGCTAGTGCTGAAAATAATTTCATTAAAAAAAGATAGCATTATTACGATGTAAATATATCATCTCCCTAGGTAACTATAATAGCTATTCTACACAGAAAGTGTTTACTTGATTATATAATCTATTTGCTTTTTTAAAATTATTTAAGGGAAAAACATGAAAAAAGCTAAAATAAATAAGATTATTTAGAGTTCTTATTTACCACACATTTTCCAAAAGAACTAAAGTCATCATACTACAGCAATACATGCATACCTGTTTCTAGCAACCCACAATAGCTAAATCATAGAAGCAGCCTAGATATCCATCCACAAACGAATGGATAAAGAAAATGTGGTGGTATATATACACAATGGTACTACTCCACTATAAAGAAGAATAAATTTGAGTCATTTGTAGGAAAATGGATGGATCATGAGACCATAATACTAAGTGAAATAAGTCAGTCACAAAAGCTTAAATATTACATAAAGTTTCTCTAATCTGAGAGACCTAAAATATAAATAATTTCAAAAGCCATGTTAAGAAACAAAGCAGTAGACTCTGTAGATAGAAAGGGATCTGGAGGAGGGAGAGGAGAGCAGGGAGTAAAAATCATCAAGATGCAAAATGTGTCTGTATCAACCCCTCAGAGTCACCATACTGTATCACAGACATTCTAATTTCTTTTTTTAAAGTTTTTAAAAGTCTAGATCTAGGAAGCTCAGACAAAAGGATCAAAAGTTGGAGCCCACCCTGGGCATCCTAGTGACTCAGCAAGACCCTGTCTCAAAGAATTAAAATCGCAAAGAGGCTGAGGTGAGACCTCAGTGTGAAGACCTTGGGTTCAGTCCCTAGCACCCCAGACATTCTAGCGTGGAGATTGCATGTGGGTAAGTTACAGTTTCCAGAAATGGAATTTGCTGTCTATATCACATTCTTGAAGAACTCTGTCAATTTATGCTCTAAGCACTGCCATTTTTTTTTTTTTTTTTTTTTTTGAGATAGGGTCTCGGTAAGTTACCCAGGCTGCCCTCAAACTTACAACTTTCCTGTCTCAGCCTCCCAAGTAGCTGGGCCTGCAGGTGTACATGACTATAAACCCAAAGCACTAAATGTGAAAAAGAGGAATATTATGTAAAGAGGTATACACCACAACATTATTTTGTTTATTTAGTGGTGCTGGGGATCGAACCCAGGGCCTCACACATGTCAGGCAAGTGCTCTACTACTGAACGGTAGTCCCCTGCCCTTTCTTTCTGTGAACTGTTGAGTCTCACAGTATTGCCCAACAAGGCCTCTAATTTAAGATCCTTTTTCAACCTCCCCAGTAGCTGGGATTACACCCTTGCACCAACAAACCTGGCAACAGTAATCTTAATAAATGCCTATGCACCAAATACAGTGCAAAAAAGCAAAATCTAGCCAGACAAGAACTTGGCTAGAATCATACAGTTATAACACAAGAGTTTAATCTCGGGTTTTAACATGTAAATAGATTTTTTTAAAACATAAATATTAGTAATATAATCAACTAGCTTACATTTTAGCCAAATATGCAGTTTTGTGCCCCATTATATGTGGATAAACCAGGCACAGTGGCACTGGCCTGTAATCCCAACACCCTGGGATACTGAGGCAGCAGGATCACAAGTCCAGTTCCTTCCTGGGCAACTTAGCAAGACACTGTCTCAAAGTAAAAACTAAGAAGGGCTGGGATGTAACAGTGGCAGAGTGCCCCCCTGAATTTATTCCCCAGTACCACCACCAAAAAAAAAGTATGCACCCTTTTCATGTGACCATTGGAGATTTACAAAAATCAAACACATACCTGCCCATGACTTGAACTACAACAAACTTCAAAAGAGATTTTTATATGTTGCATTTTCTGATTATAATCCAATACATCCTAACAATAGCATATTAAACAGAGGACCATTAAGCCTACCTATTTAGAACAAATGAAATATCTGAAAGTCAATTTAGATACATGCTGCATTTGAAAATCTATAGGAGACACTGCTATACTCAGAAGAAATGTATAGTTGTAAGTAGTTTTATTATTAAATAAGAATGAATGATAAACTGACAGAAAGACAAAATGAACCAAGAGAAAGGATGAGATGGGAATTTGTGATAAAAGTTTGAAATTAATGAAAAGGAAAGCATTAAAAGATTTAAATAAGATCAAATTTGTTTATTTGAAAATAGAAATAGATAACACTCCTGGCAAGTCTGACAACAGAAAGAAAAATGTACATCATGTAATGTTCTCAGTGTCTGAAAATATACTTTAAAATTGAAGATGAAAAAGACTTTTTCAGACAAATAAAAATGAGGAATTTTTCCTTAGCAGACTCATACTAAACAATTTCAGATGGAAGGAATGAAGAACAATAGAGAAAGTAAAATATGTGGGTAAGCTGGGGATTTACCTCAGTGGCGTTGGGCCTGCCTGGAAAGCACAAGGTCCTGAGTTCAATCCGCGGCACTGGAAAAAAAAAATAAGTGGGCAAAACCAAATAAAAATGATTATTGACCATTAGAATAATGCCTTATGAAGTTTTTAATAGTTGTAGAATTAAAACACTAAAACATGAGCACATAAATTATTGAGGACCACAGGTTCCTTGCATTTTAAAGAAATAACAAAAGTTATTTATCCTAGACTATTTACTAAAGTAAAGATGAATGGTATACTCTCTAGGATTACTAAAAGAATATATAACAACCTAACAGAAAAGGGAGTGGGTTAGTAAAGTTCTTAATCCAAAAGAAATCAAAGGAACGAAAACATTGAGCAGGCAGAACAAATAGAAAACAAATAATGTTAAATCTAAATACACTAAATATAAACCAAGTTCCAACACTTTCAGAAAAGATTGAGAAAAGAATAAGAAAGCTATATGCATATTAGGTTTCAAACAGAAACATAATCACTCTGATTAGAGGGTGGGGTGCTACCTGGGCATGGTGGTGCACACCTGCAATCTCAACACAGAGACTGAGACAGGAAGACTGCAAGTTTGAGTTCAGCCTGGGCAACTTAATGAGACCCTGCCTGAAAATTTAAAAAGAAAAAATTATAATAGGGGGAGCATGTAGCTCACTATGAAGACCCTAGGTTCAATCCACAGTACTACAAAAAAAAGAAACAGAGAGAGAAGAAAACAAAGATTGTTGTAAGGATTAAGACTTACACAATGATGGCAGCCAGTCAGAGGGGGTGTCTGCTTTGCTGATGTTAGCATCTGGTGTAGAGCTGCAGCTATTACTGGTCAGCCTAATCAGTATTGTGGAAGGAAAGGTAGATGTGAACAAGAACAAGGGCAAATAAACTAAAAGAACAACGGAGTTCATGAAGAGACTAGAAGAACCCACATCTGTACCTCCTTGACATCAGAGGTTACCATGGTGTTGCCCATGCACTTGGCCTATTAATTATAAAAGCTGAAGAAAATTGCTAAGGGGCTTCAGGCCCTAATTCCTCATACCACTATCAGATCAGCGTAGATCAGTAATAACCTGTACAAGTTGCTACAGTGTCTGGTGCCCTACACTGCTGCTTTACTCTCTCCAGTTGCACATAAAATCCTTGTCTTCAGCGCTGATCAAGAAACATACTCAGGGGCCAGGGATTTAGCTCAGTGGTTCCGCCACCTGCCTCGAAAGCACAAGATCCCAAGTTCAATCCCCAGTACCAAAAAAAAAAAGAAACATACTCAGAAATTCTAGTACATACAATTCCAGGTGAGCTAACTTCACATAGTGCAAGCCAACACAGTCCGTAACTTAGCATTTATGCATACTTTTTCTGTAAACATTCATAATTTGCAAAGTCAATAGCAAGTCATGACAATAGCAAAGTCATGTTTCCAGCTAAATAATTGGCTTGTTTAATAAATCCTCTTCCAACAGGAGGATACAAAGTCTCCCCATCTTTGAGTAATAGTCCTAGCTGAATCATACATAACATAAATCCTGTTATAAGATTAATTACCATTAGCACAAATTATAGCCAGTGGAAGTGGAGTAGTAATGGAGAGGGAAAAGATGCTTAATATACACAAATACATTCAAGTCAAAAGAAAAATAGTCTTATCCTTGTTGCTGCCACTTTGTCACATGACTAAAGCTGTTTATATGACTTTCTCCTTCCACTACCTGTTCCACATTTCCTTTGCCCTCACCAAGCACCTTTATTCTTACCACCATCACCAGAAATCAAACTCAGGACCTTGCCCTTGCCAGGCAGGCACGGTGCCACTAAGCTGAAAACTCAGCCCACAAGAACGCTTATTTGATTCCTCATCTGGGGAAGTGACCAACACCTTTCCAGAAAAGTTTGTTGCTATCCATCTTGTCCCTCTTGGGAAGTGGTCGTTTTCTACTGACACTCGCTGGGCAAGGGAATACTATGAAATGCCCCAGGGTATCTCTTGCATTCCAGACATATTACTTACTTATCTGTGTAGTAGTGATCCAATCTTCTTGATAGTCAAGAAGTCAGACCCTGGCCACTACAATAATTTCCTTCTTTGATTTACTGTCATGGAAAGCTAAATGTGGCTAAGTGCAGCCTCACCTACTGATTCAATGGATCAATTAACAAGTGCCATCCCTTAGTAGTGGCAGCTAATCAGATTGGAGAACTACTTCCAAATAATTCAGAAACAGTACAGAGAGCCCATCTATAAGGTTGTATTCTATTTTTGTTATCACTGAATAACCATTTCCAAACTTACTTGTTGGTAGCAGTCATTTATTTCTGCTTGTAAATCTGCAATTTTTGTAGTGTTTGATAAGAATGCCTTATCTCTCTGCTTAGTGCAGCATCACTGCTGTTGTTTTTCTGGAACCTGGGACGCACTTTCAAGATGTCTCATGCACATGCTGGCAAGTTGGTGCTAAATGTGGTGTGGCAGGGTACTGGGGACCATGGGCCAAGGACCTCAGTTCTGCTCGACCTTGTCTTCAACAGGAACTGCTTCCACTTCCTCACTGTACTGTGGCAGAGTTTCAAGAGTGTTGGAAGAGAGCTATGGAGAAACCATATGATGGATTTTCCTTACTGTGCCTAGGAAGTCATTCCATATCACCTGCATGACAGCCTGTTCATGGAAGCCGCCACCTACCCACCGGAATTAAGTGGTAGAAAATTAAACTTTTGAAGAGATGGTTTCCCAAAGAACATGTGGAATGGAAGATACTGGGGTCTGTTTGTTTGTTGGGGTTTTTATTGCTTTGTTTTGTTTTTTAGAAGATATTGTTGATGCCATCTTTGGGAAATCTATCATAATATGCTACCTTAAATAAAGAATTTTTTAAAAAATAAAAAGGTGATAAATATGTATAATACAACCATTAGCAGCAAAAAATAATTCTAGAGATATTGACAAGTTAAATTCACTGGTAAGATTTTAACAGTCCCAATTTGTATGCATAGACCATATAAAGCTATAAATAGGTACAAATGTAGGTACAAATGTAGGTACAAAATATGTAGGTAAAAATGTCAAAACTAAAAGAAAAATCTACAATCAAAATGGGAAAATTGTTTAAAATCTCTCAAAAACTGATGCATTAATATAAACAAAACAATAAGAATACAAAAGGTACAAAACATGATTAACAAATGTTAGTATACTTACAGTTGCAGAATAAACATTTTTTTCAAGTGCATACAGAAAATTCTTTAAAAACGTAGGCTAGCTGGGCATGGTGGCACAGGCCTATAATCCAAGCACTTTGGAGGCTGAGCCAGGAGGATCCTGGTGAATTTGAGGCCAGACTGGGCTACATAATTTAAGGCCAACCTGAACTACCCAGCAAGACCCGGTTTCAAAAAAACAAAAACAGCTAATCTATGGGGCTAGGGATTTAGCTTAGTGGCACCGTGCTTGCCTCACAAGCAAAAGGTCCCGAGTTTGATCCCTGGTACAAAAAAAAAAAGCTAATCTATAAAGCAAATAAAATTGAAAGTATATACACTTGGTAAGCACTGTGGAATCAAACTAGAAATCAATAAAACAAATCATGTTTAGAAAAAATGTTATTAAAGTCATTTTAAAATGTTGAAGAAATGAAAATTAGAAAATGTTTTTAAGTAAATGATAAAAAAAATTATGTTTCAAATCCTATGAAATATACCTAAAGGCATGCTGAAAGGAAAATGTACAGACTAGGAAAGAGGCTTAAAAATAATTATTAAGCAACCATACCAAAAAGGAAGAAATATCAAACTCAAAAAAGTAGAAAAAAATAGAAACATACACATAATAGAAATTTTCCCCCTAAAATCATGACATAGTGTTACCATTATCACTTTTACATAGTACAGGAAACCCTATCCAAAATGAAAAGAGGATTGAAACAAAAAAATAAAACTCAACATCTGCAGACAGCATGGTGGTATACTGCTCCTGGATATAAAATCAATATACAAAATTCATAGTATATGTACCAGCATAAGTTAGAAAACTACAAATGTTTAAATGATACCACTTATATGATCACACCCAGAACAATTATAATGAAATGTGTAAAAGAACTCTACATATAGAACTTCATTATAGAACTGTACAGTAAGAAAAAATATGAATTATTAAGGAAGGCCTGAATAAAGATACATAGCAAGTTCATAGATTGAAAATATCATGAAGAATCAATTCTCCCCAAGTTGAGGTACAGATGTTTGACAGTGGAATTACATCCTAATAAACCCATCAGAAGTTGGAAACATTTAATGTACCAAACATAGCTTAGCAACCCAGTGATTTACCCTGGGGTCACATGTCTGGCTGGGAGGTGCCACTCACTCCCACTGCTGAGCCTCACTGGAGAGAATCACCCCATATATGGCTAGCTCAGGAAAAGGTCAAAATTCAAAATTTGAAGTCTGATGTTTACTGAATGTACATCACTTTTTACGGATTAAAAAATTTATTTTGAAGAAACTTTTCCCTTAAGTTTCTCTTCGTCAAACACATTAACAATATATGCATTCACAACTGGAGTAGAAACACTTTAAAAATTACTGTGAAATGGGCCAGAGATTTAGTGTAGTGGCACCGCGCTTGGCTTGCACCCGTAAGGTCCTGAGTTCGATCCCTGGTAGCAGGGGAAAAAAAATACTATGAAAAACAAGGATGAAATTCTGGAACAACTGAAAGTTCCGTGCCCTGAAGAAATTTAGTTCACAAGATAGGAATGTTGATCACACAAATGACCTAATGGGTCAGCTAAAAATAAGCGTTTCTGGGCCAGAGATGTAGCTCAGTGGTTCCACCACCTGCCTCACAAGCGCAAAGTCCCGAGTTCAATCCCCAGTACCAAAAAATAAATAAATAAAAATAAGCCTTTGTCATTTTTCTACCTAAAAAGAAGAAATATAACATGTTGAGTTTGTAAATTCCCCACATGTCAAAATTGGCTTGGTTGATTAACAAAGCTAAATTCATTTTTTTTGTTGAGACAGGGTCTTGCTTGAACCCACGCTGGCCTTGAACTCCTGGGCCAGGCGTTTCTCCTGCCTCAGAAACCATGTCTGGCTTTTTTAAACAGGAAAAGGAGCACACAAAATTTATTACACACCTTAAGTATAGGAGTGTTAGACTCTAATAAAGGCAATTTCTTTAATGCTATTTCTCTTCCTGAGTAACTAATATAAATTACTGATCAACTATAAATAATTCCATCCAATCAGTCTTAAAATGTGCTGTTTTGAGAACCAAGTTCTCCTGGCTGAGGGGATGAAACTTTCTTTTAAGGAACCAGCACACCTTTTTGACAGACTCTGGACTCAGCTTGCGTAGTAGTCATAGTTCCTCAGCAAGGCCAGGACCCAAGTGGAGTTCATGTGCTTCACTTCCTTGCTGTACTGCATCGCGTTGCCGTGGACATGGTCAGCTTGCCTCCCACCGCATGAAAGATAACTTCCAGCGCACAAGTGTCCCACTTCTTACATCCAGGGCTTGCGAATTCATAAGCAGAGACCTTACCTTCCATCGCTGAATGATCTTGTTTCGTGTGCTGCCGGTGCGCAGCAGAGCGCCGGGCTCCATGGCGCTCACGCAGTCCTCGTACACCAGCTTGCTGCCACGGAGCGGGTGGTGGTGAAGATGTGTTTCCCGGCAAGGGGGGCTCCTTCAGCTGGAACCAAAGGCGCCCAAGCCCAGGACACCCCAGATCGTCCACCCCAGCCTGGCTTTGGGTCCTGCCTGTAGTTGTGATAGGGCTGCTTAATAATGCCTGCTATAGCTTTCCCTTCCTAGCCAATTCCAGTGGGAATGGTCACGTTGCCAAGAAGCCTTGGTGCCGTCCAGAGGGTCAACCTAAACCACAAGGTCCTCCTCTTTTTTTTTCTATTTCAAATTATCAATTATTCGTTTTAATCATTTTAATCCTTATTTACACTTCCAGTTTCTCACACTAGAAAAACTATTTGGTATTTACACGTGTGTCCTATTTATTTCACTTAAGAGTATCACCTCACTATGCATCCATTTAGCTATAAATGTCTCTAGTTTCTCATTCTTTATGGCTGAGTAGTACTCCATTTTATTAAACAAAACACATCTTCTTTATCCAGTTTCCAATTGATGGGGACTTAGGCTGTTTCCAAGCTTTAACTATTACAAACTGTGCCACTATAAACATGGGTGCACATATATCGCTGTGGTATGATTCTTTTAATTCTTTGGGAAAGATACCTAGCAAGGGAATAGCTGGGTCAAATGGGACCTCTAGCCCTAGTTCTTTGAGGTATGTTCATACTGATTTCCACAGTGATTGCAACAGTCTGCACTCCCACCAACAATGGAGAAGGGTTCCTTTCTCCCCACACCCCTGTCAGCATTTGTTATTGGTTGATTTCTTGATAGCAGCCATTCTTTCTGGGGTGAGGTGGAATCTCAGTGTTGTTTTCATCTGCATCTCTCAAATGACCAGAGATGTTGAACATTTTTTCATATATTTATTTGCTGCTTTTACTTCTTTGAGAAATGTCAGTTCATTTCAGATGCCCATTTTTGAATTAGGTCTTTGAATTTGGGGGGGTCTGATTTTTTTCAGTTCTTTATATATTCTAGATAGTAGACCTTTGTCTGAGGTACAGCTGTTAAAAATTTTTTCCCACATTGTAGGTTGTCTCTTAGCTCTGTTGGCGGTTTCTCTTGCAGTGCAGAAGCTTTTTAATAAGATGAGATGCCAGTTGTTGATTCTTTGTGCTAGTTCCCATGCTACTGAGGTTTTGTTCATAAAGTCTTTTCCTATGCCAGTGTCTTCAAGAGCTCTACCTAGCTTATCTTGCAGCAAGTTTAGTGTTTCTGTCTTAATATTTAGATCTTTAATCCACTTTGACCTTAGTTTAGTGCATGGTGATAGGTATGGGTCTAGTTTAATCTTTGGCAAGTTGAAATCCAATTTTTCCAACACCATTTATTAAATAGGCTATCTTTCCTCCAATGAGGGTGGTTGGCTCCTTTGTCAAAGGTAAGATGGCTGAGTATGTCTGAAGTTGTTTCTGCATCTTCTAATTTATTCCACTGATCTTTGAGCCTGTTTCTTTGCCAGTACTATGCTGTTTTTATCACAGTAGCTTTGTAGTATAGTTTCAAGTTGGGGATTATGATACCCTCAGCCATGTCTCTGTTGCCTAGAATTGCATTTGCTATTCTAGGTCTCTTCTGGTTCCAAATGACTTTTTGGATTGTTGTCTCTAGTTCTGTGAAGTATATTGTTGGAATTTCAATCGGCATTGCATTAAATCTATACAGTAGTTTTGGAAGTATTGCCATTTTCACTATATTGGTTCTTCCTACCCAGGAACAAGGGATATCTTTCCATTTTCTTATATCCTCTTCGATCTCCTTTTTCAGAGTGCTGTAGGTTTTTTTCAGAGTGCTGTAGAGGACTTTTGCTTCCTTTGTTAGGTTGATTCCTAGATATTTCATTTTTTTGGATGCTTAGGTCCTCCTCTTTAATGGCAAGGTATTGTGCCAGGAACTACTTCTGCAGGATCTCCCTCCTGCTGGCTGTCTTCTATGAGCTCCTGGTCCATGTCCTCCAGGGGGAGGTCCTCCTCCTGTAATGGTTGGTCAGCTTGGGAAATTTCCGTGCCATGGAAGAACAAATGCTTATCTACACCAGTGGGTCAGCTTTGGTCTGCAGATCTGTGGCACAGGTCTTCTCTAAGATGCCCAGGTCTAACTTGGCAATCACACATCTGACAATCACGCCAGCCTTCTGAAAGATGGATTAGGCCAAGGCCACCAAGCACATCAGCACGGTGAGGCCGGACACCATGGCCTATGCCAAAGCTGCAACAATGTTAGGTGAAAGACACTCCAGGGACAACCAAAAAATGCATTCTCAAACTGCAGGTACCTTGCTGCACTCACTACCAGAAATCAGTAGGTGCAAGAAGCCACAATTTTTATGTCCAAAGCATGCTGTAAGCAGTGCAGGCTGTAAAGAGTTACATCCCTCAGTTGGCTTATTTTAAGAAGTGAGTCTGACTGAAGCTATGTGACTCACAGAAGCATCTCATGAGCACTGTGGTAGCACGCAGGTCAACATGACCTCCCTGCTAACAGCCACAGCTAAACCCAGAATAATGGCCTATGAAGCTGTGGGCCTAAAATGAGATAACATGCATAGCTGAGGTCAGAGTCATTTGCACCCAAATTCCATTCCCACAGTTAGTGCCTTCATAGCTAGAAGGACAACATTCTAATTACAACCATGCATTTTGTCTATTTTTCTTCTAATTTGAAAATGCTTTGTCTCTTCTCTTTAAAGCCTTGCCTGCATTAACTTCCATAGTAACTGCACATACCACACATCTGTACACGTATTGCACCTTTACCCCAACTGATGAACGAGAACCAGTGGATGTGATTGACCGGGATCTTTTGTTTGGGATCCAGCATTGGCTGTCCCAGTCCCCACTTTCTCTCTTAGATCTGTTTTTAGTGTATTTTCTTCTTCAATCTTGCATTTCATACTGAACAGGTGGGGACTAGAGACTTACTGCAGGGGTCTGTAGCACATAGGTTACTCAGGGACAGGGACTACTGAGCATCTGAATGCACATGACTTTCACAGCATGATAAAATTGAAAAAATGTGTCCATCATAAGTGGAAGATCATTTGTATAGATTTGGTATAATCATAATCAAAATCCATGGTAGGATTTGTGTGTGTATACACCACAGAGCAGTGAAGAAAGTGTAGTCTTTTCAATAAATGTTGTTGGTCAATTGAATATACATATGGGCTGCAGGCAGAAAACCTGACCACCACCTTGCACCTATAAAAATCAACTTTATGTAGAATATAGGCTTGAATGTGAAAATAAGATGATAAGCTTCTTTAACATGGCAGAATATCTTCACGACTCTGAATTAGAAAAGATTTTATGAATAGGGCATAAAAGACATTAAAAAGGAAAAGAATGAAAATTATATTAAATTACGAAATTAACATTTAAAGATACCACCAAGATAATGAAAAGTGAGAGTGGGATAAGATATTTATTGGCCAGGGATGTAGCTCAGCAGCACAGCACCTGCCTGGAAAGTGCAAGGTCCTGAGTTCAATCCCTGGTACCCCCCCACACAAATAAAAGACATTTACAACACATATAACCAGTAAAACAGTAAAAGGCTTATAATCATAATATGTAATTCCTTTGAATCAATAAAAGAATGATAAACAACACAACATGATAGAAAATTAGCAACAGACTTGGAAAGACATTTCTCAAAAGATGATATACAAATGACCAAAAAGCATATGAAAATGTGTAGACCATTGGCAATCAGAGGAATGGAAATTAAGAATGAATTCTACAATACAGTAACAAAATGCTTAAAATTTTAAAAGGGACAATAGCAAGTGTCAAAGTTATAGAATACCTGGAACAGTTATATAATACCATTAAGTGTTAAAATTTGTAAACAAAATTTTTGTATACTTACACTGGGAAAGAGTTTTCATTGTCGATTTAAATCAAATATATACATAAATAGCAATTTGGCTCCTAAGTAAATTTTTAATAGAAATGCATACATTTCTTTATACCAAATGTGCATCAAAAGGCATGTATGACATTGTTCCCAAAAACATTGTTCATTACAGCCCTATACTGAGAAAAATGCTAATGCATACCAACCAGAAAATAATGGATAATGATGTAGTATATTCATCTATTAGACTACTATACAACAGTAAAATGAGTGAATTATTGCCACCTGAAGCAACATAGATGAATCTCATAAACATGATGTTAAGAGAAAGGAACCAAAGATGAAAGTGTAATTCTGTATGATTCTATGCATATACAAGTTTGAACAAACAAATCTGATTTTAGAGGTCAAGATAGTGGTTACACTTAGAAAGGAGAGAAAAGGCCATTGGAAGAAGATATGAAGGGGACTTCTGGGATACTGATGGATGTTTTCTTTTCTGACGTAGGTAGCAGTTACAAAAATGTGTTAATTTTGTGATTATTCATTGATCAATACATATGTTCCTGGTTTGTTCACTTTTATTTCTGTATTATATACCTCATTTTAAATACTTTCAAAAATAATAATGAAATATAAACCATTGGGATTTAAAACAGTGGTATGACACAGATAAGAGATTAAAAGTTTTGTGTGTATGGCAAGAAACAACGTAATGTTTACCACCTTAACCATTTTTTAGTGTTCAGTAGTGTTAAGTATGTTCACTTCATAGTGAAACTCCTTTAATCTTATAAAACTGAAATTTTATACCTTGAAACACTCTCCATTTTCCTCTTCCCTGGTAATCAGCATTTTACTTTCTGTTTTATTAACTTCACTACTCAGGTATCTTATATAAGAGGAATTCTACAGTATTTGTCTTTTTGTGTCTGGTTTATTTCACCTAGCATAATGTCTCAAGGAGTCACCCATGTTGTAGCATAGGACAGAGTTTTCTATTCCCTTTTCAGGCTGAATTAAAATTCCAATATACATTGGAATCCATTGCAGATACATTTTATTTATTCATTCATCCTTCAGTGGACATTTGGATTGCTTCTACCTTTTGAATCTTGTGCATAATGTCACTATGAACATTGGTATGCAAATATCTCTTTGGAGACTCTGCTTTTAATTCTTTTAGATATATAGCAAAAAGAATTTTTGGATCATATACTAGTTCTGTTTATTTTATTTTTGTGAAGTTACCATACTTCTCTCTATGGCAATTGTACCCTTTTACAATCCTAACACGAGGGTTCTAATTTTTTCACAACCTCAGTAACACTTATTATTTTTTGTTTTTTTTAACGGTATCCATTATGTATGTGACACGGTATGTCATTGTGATTTTGAAATTAAAGGTATTTTTAAAAGGAATGCTGTTTGTAATCTATGACAGGAAATCTGAAAATCTAGAAGAAATAAATGCAGAGAAGCAAAGAGAAAGATAGGAAGGGGCCAAGGTCCCAATATCCCTTCTAGGGCAGCAGGCCCAATGACCTAACTTCCTCCCTCTAGGCCCCACCTCCTAAGGGTCCCACCACCTCCCAGCAGGGCCACCAGTAAGCCTTTAACACATGGACCTTTGGGGGCCATTTAAGATTCAAATTATAACAGGTACCATCCTTAGGCTGGTAACTCCCAAATTTTTATCTCTGGCTCACACCTTTCTTCTGACCTTATGACTTGTATGTCCAACTAGTTTACCTGACATCATTTGAACTGTCACAAACATGTTAATGCTAACTTGCCTAAAACTGCTCCGTCATTCCGAAACATCTTTTTCAAACACCCAATTAGTTTCTCTCTCTCTCTCTCTCTCTCTCTCTCTCTCTCTCTCTCTCTCTCTCTCTCTCTCTCCCTTTCTTTCTACAGTACTGGAAATTTAACCCAGGCCCTTCCCACTGAGCTACATCCCTAGCCCATTTTTATTTTCAGACAGCATTTCACTAAATCAGTTGCCCAGGCTAAGCTCAAACTTTTGATCCTCCTTCCTCAGCTTCCCAGAGTGGTAGGATTATAGGCATGTGCTAAGCCTATCCTCCATACACTCAGTTTCTTAGAGGCAGAAAACTGAGTCATCCCAAGCACTCTTCTGTTTTTTTTCTTTTTCTTTTTGGTACTGGGGATCGAACTTGGCACCTTGTGCTTGCCAGGCAGGCAGCAGAACCACTGAGCTAAATCTTCAGCCCTCTTTCTTTTTTCTTTACCCACCTTCAAAATCTATCCAGTCTCTTCTTTCCCTCAGTGCTGTGGTCATTGCTCAGATCATTCATCTCTCCCCTAAACAATTGCATTAGCCTCCTACTTTTTTGTGTGCAATCTATTCTCCACTGAGCAGATAGTCAGCATTTTAAAAATGTAAAGTTAGGGGCTGGGAGTGCAGCTCAGTGCCAGAGCCTTGCCTAACATACACAAAGCCCAGAGTTCAATCCCCAGCACTGGAAAAAAAAAAAAGAAAAGAAAAAATGATGAAAAATGGAGGTAAAGTCACATCTCACTTCATTCATACTAAAACCTTCATTCACTTCTCACTGAATTTAGGATAAATCCGAGCTCCTTAGCATGACCTTCACACCCCGCCCCATGCCCACCTCACCACTTCATCTTGCCTCAGGGCAGCCTTCTGGCCTTATCCTAGTTCCTGGACACATCAGTCCTTTTTTCCTCCAGACTCTTTGAATAGACCCTTTTCTTCTCCAAGAATGCAGCCGCACTCTGCCACCATACATTTCACCTGAGCAAATCCTCCTACAGGTGTCAGTTGAAATCTCTTACAGAGGCCTACCCTTACCTTCCGGTTTAAAATAGGTCTCCTGTATAGAGTCTCTCACAGTCCCCTACCCTTTCCCCCTCAGCATATATTACAGTTTGTAATTACAGATTATTTGGTGATTGTTTCATTACCCTGTGGCCTCGGGACTCCATGAGGACAAGGATTCTACTTAGCTCACTAACTGGTACACAAAAAGCTTTCATTAAATATTTGTTAAATGAATGAGTAAACAAATATGCCTAATTAAAACTAGAGCAAGCCTACTAAATATATAGTCAGGATTGGAAGGAAGTAAACTCTGCCCCTTGTATTACCTTGTGGCATGGTTTTCATTTCAACTTGTTTGTGGGGCAAGCAAATATTTGCATTCTCCCATCCTAATGATAATGACTATCGGTTGAATTACAGACTTTTTAAAAGTATAGAGTTACAAGTAGTCCTTTGATGGAAAAATGAAAGTTGTGACCTGATAAGGCTGAACAGCTTGTGAGTGGCCCAGCTAGGACAGGACACCAGATTAATAATTGGTACATGAGTGACTGTTTCCACTGGGAGGTAGCAATGAGCTTCAGAAGAGAGGAATTACAGATGCTGAGTTTGCTAATACAAATATTTTAGGATATTTACAATTCTTGTCCCTGAAATTTGTCAAACACTTTTCAAGTTTGTTTAGTCACAATTTGCTTTTCAAATCAATAACATTTAAAAATAACTCTTCAGATATTATCCTATAATAATTGAGCATTTTAATATTTTAAACTACCATTAGAAATATATAATAACCTTATACAGCATATTTTAGAACACTTCTATGTTCAAAAATTGCCATGTGGTTTTTCTATTGCACAGTAGGCTGACTGTAATAGATAATGATGATGTACAGTATACATATTTTATTCTATTTTTATTTTTGCAATAGTGAGGATTAATCTCAGGGCCTTTGAACTAAGATACATTCCTAGCCCTTTTTATAACTTTTTTATTTTGACATGGGGTCATGCTAAGTTGCCCAGGCTGGGGTCAAATTTGTGATCCTCTTGCCTCAGTTTCCCAGAGTGCTGGGATTACAGGTGTGTACCACCTTGCCTGGCTATACTACATATTTCAATAAAACTAAAAGAAAAGTTTTTGAATGTTTTCACATTAATTCACGATACATGTATGAGGAGATACTCTGATTTGAACGTTATCCAATACAGTATACATGTATTAAAATATTACACGATACCACATTAAATTATGGACAATTTTTACATCAGTTAAATAAATTAAAATGTTAAAATATAGATTGCCATCAAATATAAGGTGCCATTGTTTGTAAGGTATACTTCTATTTTATGTAGTGCTAAAAAATCCCAATGTATTATCATTTAAAACTCTTGTTTTATATTCACTGAAAGAGCCTCACTAAGATTATTTAGACGTACTTTTGGGGGTTTGGGGGGGGGGCCTGAGCATGCAGCTTAATGGTGAAGCATTTGCCTAACACACATGAGGCCTTGAGTGCTATCCCCACCACCACAGAAAAAAAGAACTATGTACTCTTGGAATACAAAAAAGAAAAAGAAAAACATAGCAAAATTAATTGGATAATTTTGTCTAAAATTTCTTTATTTTTAGAGCTCACCTCTTCTTGATCTCTTTCTCACTCACAGTTGTTGATTCCTGTGATTATGCGGTACCAGGGATAGAGCTCAGGACCTTGTACTTGCGAGGCAGGCACGGTGCCACTAAGCTAAATCCCTGGTACTCGATTTTTCCACATAGCACTTCTTAAAGGAAACTTGGGGAAGGTTAGATTCATATTTTTAAAAGAAAAATAATTTTTTCTCTGCTTACTTAAGTTCCAACCAACAAAGTGGAAAACATTTTCCTCAGAAAGTAAATAAATTACCTGCTGAAAACTGAGAAAATGTATCCATCTAGCTAGACAAAATTAAAAACTCAAAAGCAACAATTACATATCTACCAGGTAAGTGAGTGGGAAGTAGATGGAATACAAATAAATGAATGTCACCAAAGAATTTGAACATTTCAGAGGGACTCTCTGATGACTCAGAGTGCAAATCTCATTATGTAGAACATACTGTACATCTTCAGAGTATTAAAACCAACTGGTACTAAAATACTCTGGTTCTTATTAACTGATAAATTTTACTAACAATACTGTTTCTGGAAGAAGTTTTAGGCAGGCTTTTGGGTTAATTTGTGGCTAATTGGTGAAATAATATAATTAAACAGTGTAGCACTTGTTTACTGAATTCTTG
The DNA here is from genome assembly GCF_000247695.1 of Heterocephalus glaber. Next base: position 10,388,416 of record NW_004624776.1, read on the forward strand.
TGCTGTGTAATCCAGCATGTACACTGGCCACATGAAGCTATTGGGCACATGAAAAATGACTAGCACAACTGAAGAATTCAGTTTCTAAAATTTATTGAATTTTCATTAATTTAAATTTAAGAACTGATATTCAGTTATTGGAAATACCTCAGAATGTTTGGAAAATTTTAGATATGCGAATCTACTTTTCAAAATCTAAATTTCATGAAATGTCAATATACTTCCAGTATTTACAGTAAAAATTTAGCAGCCAGATTGAAATATACTGTTGGGGGAAAATATACACTGGATTTTGAAGACTCAGTACAAAATACACTGTGAAATTCTAATTAAATTTTATATTGCTGGGTGTGGTAGTGCACACCTATAATTCCAGCACTCAGGGAGGCTGAGACAGGAGAATTGCTATAAGTTGGAGACCAGCCTGGGGCTCCATAGTGAGCTCAGGACCAGCCTGAAGTACATAGTGAGCCCCTATCTAAAAAAAGAAATTTTATATTGATTGAATGTTGAAGTGATATTTTTATATTTGGTGTCTGTTAGTCAGCTTTGTACTGCCATGACAAAACACCTGAGTGAATCAACTTAAAAGGAGAAGAGATTTATTTTGGTTCACAGTTCAGAGGCTTCAGTCCGTGACCACTTGGCCCCATCACTTTGGGGCTGTGATGAGGCCAAACATCACAGTGACTGGAGCGTGGTGGAGCAAAGCTGTTCACCTAATACTGGCCAGGAAACAAAGAGAGAGTGCTTGCTTTTACTTAAAAAAACAAAACAAAACAAAACAAAAAATGCCCCTCTCTCAGAACCCATTCAGCTATGGATCTGTAAATGGATTAATCCATTCATGAGGTCAGACCCTTCATGATCCATTCACCTCCACCTGTCAACACTGCTGCCTTGGGGAACAAGCCCTCAACATGAGCTTTTGGGGGACATTTAAAATCTGAATAATAGGAAATAAATAAAATAAAATGTTACTAAATAATTCCACTTGTTTCTTTTTAAACTTGTAGAAACATAGCTAGTAAAGTCAGGTCTGGTGGCTCACACCTGTATTCCAGCACTTATGATGGTAAGGCAGGAGGATCTCAAGCTTGAGGTCAGCCAGGACTCCATGTTGAATTTGAGGCCAGCCTAGACTACATAGCAAGATACTGTCTCAAGCAATAACAGCAACAATGAAACACCAAAACAAAGAAAAACTAAAACAACAACAAAAACACATAGCTACTACAAAATTTCAAATTATATATGGGGCTTATCGTATATATTTTGCTCTTTTCTTTCTCTTTGATTTTTTTGTTTTGTTTTGTTTTGGAGTTGTTCTTCTGTTTTGTTGGTTGTTTTGAAAGAAGGCCTCACTGTATACCCTGGGCTGGCCTCTATCTCATGGTCCTCCTGCCTCAGCTCCCAAGTGATGGGATTACAGGCATGTGCCAACAGGCCTGGTAATTGCATAATACTTCTATTGGACAGTACTATGCTAATGACTACACATAGATTCAAAGATGATTTTATCTACTCCTTGGTTTCAGTTCATCATGACTTCAATTTCTATTAGCCTGAAATGCTCTCACCATCTTCTTTAGCCATCTGCTATACCATACACCCCAACTAGTACCATAAAAATCTGCCACTAGGCTGAAAAATGAAAATTTGGAGAAACTGACACAAATATATTTATCCTATAGAAAAGAGGTCAACTTAGAAGAAGTTTTATATTGAATGTGTTAGTTTTTCATTGTTGTGACAAAATACTGGGATAACTTAAAATGAAGAAAGATTTATTCATGGTTTTAGAGGTTTTGAGTTGGTGCCCTCAACTCAATTCAGGAAATAAAACGTTGTGTAAAAGGTTACTGTTTTTAAAGAGTAGTGGTAACCAAGATTTAAATTTTTTTAAAAGCATAGTTTGAAGACATGACTGCCCATGTGAATTATACTGGAAGGTGCTTCAGGTCCCACCTCCTGATGCAAATACAAATACAAATTCTAAATACAAATCATAGCCAGCCTGAGGTCCATGTAGGCAAATGGGTAAGCTTGCAACTCTGGGAATTTCTTTTTGTTTTGATTTTGGTTTTCTGTTTGGTATTTTGGTGTTTTGGTGGTGTTTTGTTTTGTTTTTGTTTTTGTTTTTGGTACCGGGGATCGAACTCGGGTCCTTAAGCTTGAGTAGCAGGCAGCGAATGGTGTTTTGTTTTGATGGAAATTGAGGGTTCCTTGAAGTTAGCCAAGTACTCTATCACTGAGCTACACTACCCAGCCCTGGAAAATTTTTAAATGCTAAAAAACTTGATACAAAATTACAAAATTAGTATTTTTGTACAGATCTTGTGCTAAATTTTGCAATCATTTGTAGTTTTTGTGTCTTATTCATGATTTGAGGTGTTTCATATTTTAAGAGAATCTGACATACTAAACATGTTTTTAAGTGAAAAACTTGGAAATATGTAGCTAATTAAATTTGTAATCACTTTTAAGCATTTAAAGGACTCTGATGATTAAATGTAGAAATTTTGCCTTATGCATGTAAATACTGCATAAGTGCTGAGGAAGCTTGATTGGACTTTTATTAAGTGTTTGGAGTGCTAAAGAGGAATAAATAAATAGACTGTATGACTAGTTTGAAATATCTGAGAGAATAAATGTTTAGCGGGACTTAAAATTTAATAACTTAAATTTATGAGATGATTATTAATCAGAGGGCAAATAAAGTGTTTTAAATTTCAAAACAAACTATATTATATTTATTAAAAAATGACAATATTTGTAAGTTGAGCTGAAAAGCTTCAAAAAACTAAGTTCTAAAATTTGAGACCAGAATAACTAAATGTTAATTGAAATAAAGGTATTTATAGAATATTCAACATCATGTATTAGTTATATAAATCATGATTCATCCAATGATGCAACATGTAACTATTAAAAACAATGTAAAATCAACAGGGACAATATTTGATTCTTTATAATGCCAGCTCAATAAGTGCTTGTATAAGATAATTTTTAACAATATGTCTAGATTTATGAATACATATATACAGATGAAAAATTAGATGAACCAACAAATTATAATTAGTTATTGGTTGTAATTAGTATAACTGTACATGTGGACACTTTCCAATTTTTTGTCTTTTGCATTAAGCATGTATACTTCTGCTAGATAAAGAAGGTTCTTTTTAAAAGAGAAGTAAAAAAAGGAGAAGACAATGGTCTGAAAGTAGCAATAGAGAGCCAGAAGAATGCCCGCATTCTAGACTTCATCATACATGGAATTGGGAGAAATAAGTAGCTTTTGAGAGGGCTACAGAGCAAGCCATTTCTTTAGGGCAAAGCCAGGTTTCTAGACCTGGAGGTGAAGAGAATGTTGTATAGGGAACTGACTACATCTTCCACTGTGACCCTGTCATGCCTGGCACATGCATCTAACAAAGCCCACCTAAGACTGTTGGAAGTATTTGCCTATGGGACAATCAGGCTGTATTACATTGTACACTTCTTTGAATACAGGCATTGCCTTCCTGACCTGTGAAACCCTGGTGCCTAGCACACAGAAGGCACCTTGGTAAGGTCTGAACATCCCCTTCCAAAGCTCAGGTTGAAATGCAGTTCCCCCTGTCATGGGATGCAGAGGAGGGACTTTAAGAAGTGATTAGAAGACTGAGGAAATAGCTCAGAGGTAGAGTGCTCGCCTGGGTTTGATTCCCAGCACCACGTATGAAAAAGGGGTGATTGGTCCCACTTCATGGACAGATTAACACTGTTATTAAGGGAGTGGGTTAGCCATCAAGGGACTGGCTTTGTTATGCTGCAGTTCAAAGTCCTTTGTTCCTGGACTTCCCAGCCTCCAGAACTGCAAAAAGCCACATTCTTATAAATTACTGTCTGAGGTATCTATCATAGCAACAGAAAATAGACTAAGACATACCAAATTGCAAGAGGGGGCTAGGAGTGTAACTCAGTGATACAGTGCTTGCCTAGTGTGTGCAAGGCCCCGGGAGAAAAATAACTCTGTACTTCTCTTTTTGCCTTTCTATTACAGTGATTTAAATTCATCTCATTGAAGTCATCCATTTTAGTTAAAGCATTGTCTCCAAAAGCTTCACTCACTGACTCCATTCATTCTCGGGAATGGCAAAGTGGTGATCATTTTGGAAACTGAGTGATGGAAACATTTATCATTATATTGTCCTCTCTATTTTTAAGGATGTTTGAAATTTCCTATATTAAAAGTATTTTTCAGAAACTTCTCAAAACACTGATCTAGCCGTGTAACAACTATCTACTGATTTATGAGAGCACACTGTGTAACAGTCATTGTGTTAAGCTCTAGGAATACGCGTGAATAGGAGTTGGAGGTGTGCATGGCTGTGGGTATGAATTGGAAAATATAAAGGCTAAGAACTGTGATAAAGTACTATACACAGAAGTGAAAAACATACACCTTACTCAGACTTGAGGTAGTGGTAGTGATAGAGTTGTCAGGGATGAATCTAAAAGGTAAATAAGTCAAGCACACTGGAAGGAGGAAGCCATGGTGAGAAAGGGCCTGGGTCATTACAGACAGAAAACCCATCAAGTATAAAGATGTGGAAACCAGGAAGACTATAATGAGTTTGAAGTTCAAATATATTAAAACTCTCAGTTTGGGTTTATATAGAGGAGAAGTGGTAATAAAAATAGGGTACAAGCTAAACTGTTATAAAAGACTCTAAAGCACAATGGACAATATAAGACTGAAGTTCATTTCTTTTATCTAATGGGCTAGCAGGGTGTAGGTAGTGCAGCTTGTGGGGATTGCTTATCAGAATCCTAAATGCCTTCCATATTATTGTTCTACCCTACCCTAGGGCATTGTCCTTGTCTGTATTCTCAAAATGTAATCACTAGCTGCTCAGTTACTTTTCTCATTCCTGAGACAAAATAACCCACTTGCACAAGTTAGGAAAGGTTTATTTTGGCTCACCATTTGTAGAGGTTTCAATCCATGATCATCTGGCTCCAAGGCAGGGCAGCATGGCATGGCAGAGGAGAAACAGTCAATATCAGGGTAGGCAGAAGCAGCAAGCCTGCCTTCCTTCTTTCCCTTTATATTCCATCCAGGCCATAAGCCTATTTGTTGGTGCCACACAAAACCAGGGTAGGGGTTCCCTCTTCAGTAAATCTATTACCCACTACTACACTAAACCAATTAGTGGACTAATCCAGTTATCACATACCTATAATCCAGTATCACATACCTATGATCCCTCCACCTCCCCAAAGCCCCATTTATGAGTACATGAGGCTTTAGGGGGACATCTATATAAGCCATAACACTGTCACATCCATGTCATGGCTCAAAGAAAGAAATGTACTTTTATGGTTATATTGCCTCACATACAAGCAATGTTTACAAGATGCCATAGAAAGTTGTATCTGCCTGTAGGATACAAATTCAACATGCATATGTTAACACTTTCCTTGCTAGTTATGTTTTTCCAATTTTCTATGTCCTTGTTAATTTTTGATAAATTTTGAACGATTAAGCAGTCTGTATAATAGGTGCCACCATCTTTGTCACCTGTCTATTCATGAACTTGCTCCTTTGGCCTCCTGAATCATCCATTTCCCCCTGCTTCAAAGTTTATGCTCTTATAGACTTCTCTAAATGGGAATAACACTTAACCTATAGAATTGTTATTTTAATTTTTTTGGGGGGGTACCAGGAATTGAACTCAGGACTTCGCACTTGCAAGGGAGGTGGCGGCACCACTGAGCTAAATCCCCGGCCCAGAATTGTTATTATAATTACATGAAATACTCTTGTAAAGTGTTTAGTACAATGTTTGGCATATTGTAGGCACTCAGAGCATAGTAATTATTGTACTGAGACATACTGGTTATAGGAAGGGGCTTTGGCTCCCAGCCAATCTGAATTCTAATACCATCCAGCCTCTTAGTAGCTGTGAGCCTGGGTGTGCCACCTAACTTCTCTGAGTCTCAGATTTCTAATGGAGAAAACAGTCTCATCTCACAAAAAGCCCATGAAGCAGAGATAACCAGTGTTCATTTTGGCATATTGCCTTCAGTTATTTAAGTATATGTATATATAATTTCTAAAAAGCATGTACATATGTAATTTCTAAAGATTAAAGATGGACATTTTATATACTTTATGCTTTTTTAAACTTCAGTGCTTGAAAGCATAATTTTCAATAGCTCTCATTTTTTGTCTTTGGTACCGGGGATTGAACTCCAGAGCTTGCAGTTGTGAGGCAGATGCCAGAACCACTGAGCTAAATTCCTGACCCTCTCATTTTTTGTCTTAACTTCTAAAAGTCACCCATGTTATAATTGTTTGTAAAAAATAAAATCTATTTAATAAGGTAATCAATAACCAATCTGTATAAAAAATCATATGGATTAATTTCTATGTATTAATTTTTAAATCTGTCCTTTATGAGCTCATGTCACTTCATCTTTTGAACTTCACTGGATTAAGAGACCCCTGAGAGGTGATAGGATTATGAGGGCACCAACCTCATCAATGGCTACTGATGAGTTCATAGTTGAGTGGGCTATGGGGAAGTAGTTGGAATAACTGGGTCATGAGGCCTATGACCTCAGGGACTGTATCTAGGTCCTGGGCCGTTCCTCTTTGGCACTTTTTCCTTGTGTTCTGCTTCTCAGGCACCATAAAGTAAGCGGTTTTGTTTTACTAAGCTTCTGCTGTGATGTTTCTGCCTTGGAGCCAGCCATCCATGGATTGAAACTTCCGAAACTATGAAATCTCTTCTCCTTTAAGTTGTAGGTGTCAAGGTATTTTGTCCCAGCAACAGGAAGCTGGCCAATACAGGGCTGAATTGTGTCCACCTACCAAAACAAAAGATACCTCATACTTTTAAAATGTGACTTATTTGGAGATAAGGCCTTTATAAGGGAAGTCAAGTGACTTCTGGGAAGACAGTGGAGTGGTGAGCAGCAGAGAAAGAGCTTCTCTGAGATTTGGTGTCCTAACACTGGAATATAGTAGTGCAAGGAGGAGAAGAAAGGAAGTGAGTCTCCAGGACCCAGGAAGGATCTAAGGTGAGAACTGAAGTCTATGGAGAGTGAAGAAAGAGACTTTAATGAAGAGGAGGGAGGTATAAAGCAGAGTTCTCTCTAAGAGCACAGATTCCCGAGGGAATGGTGGGCTGAACCTGCAGACTCTTGGTGACTGTTGGTGACCTCATAGGCCTCCATGGAGAATGCACCTGTGGAAAGGAGCACTGGACACACTGGACTGCAGCAGCTGGTGAGTTATCTGGGTTCAGATCTCACCCAGGAGAGGATGATTGGCTGGTAGCCATTTTGGAAAGGGGCCAACTGAGCTCAGAACTCAGAAGAGCTGTAGGGGACTTCATCTAGTGGCTCCCAGTCCCTCTGTGTGGGTGCAGATTTCAAGTCAGCAGAAGGTCAGGGAGTGGAGTTCAAGCTGGCAGGAGACACAGACTGTAGACACTTAGACTGCTGTAGGCTCAAGCAATCGGGTTTCAGCCTCACAGCCAGAAACCAGCCTGAACTTCAGAAGAACTAAAGGGGAGGCTGGCTGGGATTATCTGCTCCCCAGCTAGCTCCAGCTAGCTTGCTGGGATTAATCAATTTGGCTCTGGACTCTGTTTGCCCACATTTCCTAACAGTGACAGCAGAGACACACCTTGAATTGGGTGATCTGGGGTTTTTTCTTTTTTTCCCCCCACCTTTCTAGTTCTTGTTTTCTTTTGTTTTTTTCTTGATTGTTTGAACATGGTTTCTAGCCTTTTGTTGTTGTTCTGTTCTGTTGTTTTTATTTTTCCCTTTTCTCTTTCTCACCTGTCTCCGTCACCAGTTTCCTAAAGTTTGTCCTCCAGCCTTGCTTCTGATCTCTTCTTCTTCTTCTGTTTCTGTTTTTTACTCCCTCATCCCTTTTAAATCTTCTCCTCTTAAGGGTAAAATTGCCATATTAAGGGCTACAGTTTGTCATTTTCTAGGCTGTATTTGATGCTATTGTTATTGTTGATTGTACTACTTTAGACAAGGTGACATAACTGTGCTAACCAGTTGTTCCTCCTGGTACACCATGACTGAAATTGCCTAAGGGTCTTAAAAAAATAAACAAACCTATAGGCCAGTTCCAAAGAACTGGCAGCTGGGCCAAGCAGGTAGAAACTTCTCATCCCCAATAAATTGAAGAGGTAGGATCCTGCAACATACTCAAAACCCAAAAGCTAGCTACATCTGGAAAACACTTCTGAGAAGTAGTCATTTCCTAAGTGTTCTGAATACGTGCAATAAAGCTACTCACCATAAGCAATTTACAAGCATCAATCCAGGAATCGAACTTTAAAAAACAATAGAAAATGAGAAGACACTTAAACAAGATGCAGACCCCCCCCCAGCCCCCAACTTTCAGCTCACCAGAACCAAACCTTGAGGGCAATGAGGTGGAACAACCTGAAAGCCACTCCCTCGGACTCTGAAGTGGTAATACCAGAAGTAACAAAGCTGATGAACGAGGCTCTAGAAAAAAATCAAAGCAGAAATAATTTCCCAGATAACTGTAAGGGAAGTCAAGTTACAATGAGGTCATTAGGGTACACTTAATTAGGTAATTTGAACAGACGCGCGCACGCACGCACACACACACACACACACGGAGAATACCATGTTATATGGAGGCAGAGATCAGGGCACCACAACAGAAACCAAGGAGCAAAGATTATCAGCAAACCACTAGACTGAGATCTGGAACAGATTCTCTCTGATAGCTTTCTGGAAGAAGCTACCAAGACGATACCTTTATCTTGGACTTCCAGCCTCCAGAATGTGAGGAAATAAGTTTCGATTGTTTAAGCCACGTAGTCTATGCTATTTTGTTATGACAGCCTGAGGAGACTCATATCCTATTTGTTGTGCACTGATAGAAAGAAGTGATTATTTTGGTACGAGGGATCGAACTCGGGTCCTTGCATTTGCGAGGCAGGCGGTGGAACCACTGAGCTACAACCCCAGCCAGAAATGATTATTTTGAAATCACTGTAGATATAAACGAAGGTCTATTGCCAGGAAATTCTGCAGCTGAAGGGTTTTCCTTTTCTTCCTTTTGTCCCCCACCTTTTTTTTTTTTTTTTTTTTTTGATACTGGGGAATGAAATGAAGGCCTTCACGCTTAGCTTCAACCCCCAACCCTTTTTATTTTGAGACAGGGCCTCACTAAGTCACTAAGTTGCCCAGGCTAGGGTTGAACTGTGATTCTCCCAGAGTGTTCCTACCATGCCCAGCTGCAGCTAGACTTTTGTAGTTCAGTTGTGTGCCATTAAGTCTGCATCTTGAAAACAGTGTCCAGGACTGCTCTCTGGTTCATCTCATCTCTGTTGGACAATAGTCAAGAGGAATGGACGAAGGCTGAAGAAGGAGAGATGTCTTCAACACATTCAGGATAACTCTAATCTATATTCAGACAAACAAATCCATTATTCCAAAATCTTTTTATTTTAGCAAATTTGTAAGAAGAGCGTAATGGACTTCTGGATCTACTGCTCCAGTTCAACAGTTAGTCATAGGTGGGATTTTTCTTTTTACAGGGCTGGGGCTTGAAGCCCCACTCATACCAAACTCATACATGTGCTCCATCACTGAGTTACAAGCCTGATACCCACACAGTCAATTTTGATTCCTACAGTGCTCCACCCCTGCCAAACTATTTTGAATTAAATTTCAGGATTTATATCATTTTTAGCAATTCATTGAGATCTAATTTACATGAAGTATAGTTTACTGGTTTAAACTGTTATTAAGTTTACAGAGGTATACAACCATCACCATAATTTAACTTTAGAACATTTCTGTCATCCTAAAAGAAAATCCTGTAACCATTAGCTGTCACTTTCTATGTTTGTTTTTTGTTTTTTTGGTTTTTTTGGTGCCAGGGATCGAACGTGGGTCCTTGTGCTTCCGTAGCAGTCGGCGAAACTACTGAGCTAAATCCCCGGCCTAGCTGTCACTTTCTATTTCCCCTCAACCTCCTCATTTTATACCATTTTGCTTGTAAATAGTTCATGTGCACTTCTAAAAGATAGCAACTATTTTAAAAATACATACCAATATCATCAAATGTAATTTTACTCAATAATTTAATATCAAAGATAAAATCAGTGTTCAGTTTCTTGATGATTTTATATTTTTTTCAGTTTGTTTCCTTGATTTTGTCTCCAAATAACATCCTTTAATTTCATATTGCAATTGTTAGATATATTTTGTAGGTTTCTTTCTTTGTGTGGAAGAAAGTGCTGGGGACCAAACTCAGAGTCTTGTGTATGCTAGGCAAGCACTCTACCATTGAACTACACTCCTGCTCATCTCTTAGATTTCTTTTAATCTATGCATTATTTCCCTCTTTCTATCATTTTTTTCTTACAAATTTTTATGAAAGAAACTAGGTTATTTGCCTTCTAAAGTAGCCTAGTGCCTGACATTTTCTGATTATATCCCTGTGTTGTTCTTACTATATTCCACTGTGCCGTGTAGTTCCTATAAGTTGGTAGTTGGATCTGGGGACACAATTAGGCACAAATGTTTAAAACTCCCTCATAGATGGAAGTGTTACATCAAATTTCCTTTTTTTTTTTTTGGTACGGAGGATTGAACTCAGGACCTTGCGCTTGCGAGACAGACGGCAGAATCACTGAGCTAAATCCCCGGCCCCAAACTTCTTTTTGAATGTACAGGATACATCAGAGTATAAAAATAACTATATGGTAGGGGATGGGGACATAACGCAGTGGTAGCCCTGCCTCACAAGCACAAGGCCCTGAGTTTGATCCCTGGTACTGGGGGAAAAAAAGTATATAGTTTAAAAACAATAGGGCTGGAGGTGTAGCTCAGTGGTAGAGTGGTTGCCTAGTATGGTTTCCATTTCCAGCACTGCAAATAAAATAAATGGAACATCCAGCACCTACCATGAGGTTAAAAAAACAATGGGATGTCACCAGTATCTTAGAAACAACCAGTTTTCCTCTCCAACTAAATCTTCCCTTCCCAAACTATTCCAGAGGTAACCTTTTTGATCTCATCATTCCTTCACTTTCCTTATAGCCCTTGAGAATGTCTTCCTAAGGAGAATGTTGTTTGACTTTACCATTATGTCTCTCATTATACGACTTGCTTTTCTCCTTCAACATTGTTGAGATTCATCCATATTTCAAGTTAGCTACAGCTCATTTATTTTTCATTGTTGTATGTTCTTGTATGAAGATACTACAATTTATCCTCTTTGTTAATGGACATTTAGATTGTTCCCAACTTTCGACACTACAAACAATACTGTGAGCAGTGCATGTGGGAGGCGCTAGGGATTGAACCCAAGATGCACCGTATTGCATTCCCAGCCCTTTCTATTTTTTATTTTGAGAGAGAATCTCTATAAGTTGCCCAGGTTGGGCTTACACTTGTAATCCCCCTCAGCTTCCCATGGCACCAGGATTATAGGAATGATACCTGGAGTGCATATGTGAGACTTTCTCTAAGGTATATACCTAAGGGTGAAGCAGCTGGCTGGAGATTCTGCATATATTCAATTTAAGTAATGCCAAATTATTTTCCAGAGTACTTATACCAAAGCTAGATATGGTGGTGCATGTCTGTAGTCCAAGTTACTTTCAAGCCTGAGGCAGGAGGATCCAATCAGCCTGGGTAAATTACGGAGATCCTATCTCAAAATTAAAAATAAAAAGGGCTGGAGATGTACCTAGGGATTTGCTTAGCATGCAGGAGATTCTGGATTCAATTCCCAGTACCAGAAAAGAAAAAAAACAGAAAGCAAACCCAAGTGCTTATACCCATTTAAATTTCCACCAGCCATAGGCAAGCGTTCTCCATTGCTCCAAATTCTTGCCAACACTTAGTATTGGCTTTGCCAATTGGTGGTTTCAAACTGTTAATAAAAATGTGTAAATTTGTCCTCTATAGTTAATATTTCAACTGAATTAACTTAAAACAATCAGAACTCCCAAATTTAAAGACCCATTCCAAAAATGGCCATCTGAAATGAACAGACATTTCTCAGACAAAGAAATAGAAATGGCAAATAAACATATGAAAAAATGTTCATCACTGGTCGTTCATGAGATGCAAATGAAAACAACACTGAGATTCCACCTCACCCCAGAAAGGATGGCTGCTATCAAGAAATCAACCAACAACAAATGCTGGCGGGGCTGTGGGGAAAGAGGAACCCTGTTCCACTGCTGGTGGGAGTGCAGACTGGTGCAACCACTGTGGAAATCAGTATGGAGATACCTCAAAGAACTAGGA
>NW_004624776.1:10401215-10415646 GCF_000247695.1 Heterocephalus glaber
GGGGAAAAATAAGAACCAAGAGAGATTATGTAAAGGTGCAAATTTCCAATGATGAATGTCATTATATTGTATACCTAAAGGGTACCAATAAAATAAAATTAAGAAAAATATTTCAACTGAATTGACACAAATCCTATTCATATATTCCTTAGGATTTTTCCATTACTCTCAGGAAAACATACAGCTTTATATTTTAAAAATGGCATTGGGCTGGGGATTTAGCTCAGTGGTGCTGCTGCCTGCCTTGCAAGTGCAAGGTTCCGAGTTCGATCCCCAGTATCAAAAAAAAAAAAAAAAAGAATTATGACATAGTTTCAATAACAACAGCTCACTGGTGAAACACTTTAATGCTATTTTTTTTTTGTACTGGGGATCGAACTCAGGACCTTGTGCTTGTGAGGCAGGCAGTAGAACTATGTCATAATTCTTGAAGAAAGAGAAAGGGGAGCAAGATATTTGTATAATTTAAGAGCTGGAAACCGGGTAAGTTGTTGGTAAGATGGATAATTACTCATTTAGCTATATGGTAGGTAAACCTTATGGTACTAAGAATCTAGAGAAAATACATCCTTTGTATGACTAATATAAGGTACTCCATCCAATACGGCAACAAACTCTTCTGATTTCTCCTCTTATTTATTTATTTATTTATTTATTTATTTATTTTTATTTCTCCTCTTTTAACTCATTGTTCTTGGATGCTAGAAGCTTCTTCATGATAGGATTCATATAATGAAGTTTGGATTCAAATTTTCATACATGAGCTATTTTGAAATTTGTAATCATCTTTTTCCTTTAAAACTTGCAGCAATTGAGATTTACGTAAGAGGCAATGTTTTAGATTTTAGCAATCAGAAGGCTCACTTTTCTTTCCAATACCAGCCTGCCTCTTTATCTCCTCATGTCCAGCTTATCTCATGCTTCCTTCCTCCAGTCCTCTTTCTAATCTAAGGTAGATAATAGACTTATTTGTTCAAGAAATGGGGAAGGCCTTGGTATGTTTCCCAGGCTAGCCTCGAACTCCTGGTTCAAGTAACCCTCCTGCCTCAGCCTCCTGAATAGCTGGGACTATAGGCATGTGCCACCATGACAGCTGATATTTAGATTTTTAAAACATTTTTAAATTGTGGTAAAATACATACATATTAAATTTACCATCTCGTTTTGTTTTTGTGCACACGTGCACACACACTGGAGCAAACCTAGGGTCTCACACATTAAGCAAGCACTTTAGCACCAAACCATAAACTCGGCTCCTATCATCCATTTTTAAGTGTACAGTTCAGTAGTGGTTAAGTGCATTCATTTGTTTTGCAACCAATCTCTAGAACACATTCCATCTCGCAAAACAAAAACTCTATATCCACTAAACAACCTCCTAGTGCTACCTCCCTCCAGCCCCTGGTAGCCACATTTTTACTTCCTTTCTCTATTAATTTGACTACCTACTTCATGTAATGGAATCATACTGAGACAGCAGTGAAGGGCCTGAAGCTCCCTAGGAAGTACTTTTTATTTCTCTTCGCGGTTGCCCAAACATCTCGGAGGCAGCCAAGCACTAGACACCCCATGCTGCTCCTGAGACATTTGTTTTGGCTGCAGTAGGCTTCAGTTGCAGATTTATCCCAGACGACTTGACCCTGCAACCTCTCTGGATGATTCTGCCCTACCACAGCCATTCTGAGTCAGGTCCATGAAGGGCTGCTCCTGTAACAATGACCAAAACATCAAGTCTCTGATGCTGTGCATGTGTTTTATATGAACAACCCAGCCATCCCTTTCATGCATCAGCTCATGCATTGTTTCCCTTTATGCTGCAACATAAATTCTCATAAAGCCTCTTTTAGATGGCATATTTTTACCTATTCATGATTTCTGTCTTGAGTAGAGCATGCTGAATGGGTACACTAAGAGCTGGTAACATCAAAAGCCTCCAGTGCTGAAAGCAGCCAGCATCCAGGGCTGGTAACACTGAGGGCAGCTAGCAACAGAGAATGATGAAGAGCAAGGGACAAATGCCATGAGTCACCATCTCCAGTGGCCAGAAGAGTTCTTGAAGCCTGCTGGCAGCTGCTAACTCCAAGCAGCAAGGAGGGCCACTAACACTAAGAGCCGATAGCTCCTGTCATTCATTTTCATGCTCTTGACACTAAAAGAGCTACACTTTGTTGATTTGTGACTTCTATACAAATTAAGCAATGAAACCCCAAGCCAATTGGTCGCATGTTGGTGCCTGTACATGGATTCTTCCCTAAAGAGACCCCAGAAGAAGTGGGTGGACAGTGGTGACAGTCATCAGCAATGGAGAAGCAGCTCAAGAACTAGCCCTTTTCTGATTTCCATCTTACATGTGGTTAAAGATCCACACTAGCAGTGACAATATAGGATTTGTCCTTTTTGTGACTGGGTAATTTCACTTAACAGCCTGTCCTCAAGATTCACCTATATTGTATCATGTTTCAGAACTTCCCTCCTTTTTTTTTTCCGGTACTGGGGATCAAACTCAGGACTTGAGCTTGCAAGGCAGGCATGGTGAAACTGAGCTAAATCCCCAGCCCCAGAGCTTCCCTCCTTTTTAAAACTAAAAAAAACTTCATTGTATGTATTTACCACATTTAAAAAATCCATTCTCTGTCAGTGGTCCTGGGTTGCTTCCACCTTTCGGCCACTGTGAATGATGTTGCTACAAACATATGTGCACAAATATCTCTTCATAATCCTGCTGTCAGTTCTTTTGGGTATATATCCAGAAGTGGAATTGATAGATCATATGGTTTTTAAATATTTTGAGAAATCATTATACTATTTTCCATAGCAAGTGTCTTCAATCCCCAGGCCATGAGCCACTGCTCCATGGCTTGTTAGGAACCAGGGCATACAGCAGGAGGCTAGCAAGGGAAGGGAAGTGTCACCTGTATTTACAGCCACTCCCCATCATTTGAATTACTACCTGAGCTCTACCTCCTACCAGATCAGCAACAGCATTAGAATCTCATAGGAGCCCTAATGTGAGCTGAGCATGTGAGGGATCTAGGTTTTCCACTCCTTATAAGAATCTAACAACTGATACTCTGAAGTGGAGCTGAGGCAGTGAGGCTGGCTCTGGGGAGCAGCTGTAAATACAGATTAACACAAGCAGAGAGGTTTGACTGCACAGAGACAATAAATCAATTGGTTACAGACTTGGGTCAAAACCTTATCAGTTTTTTTTTTTTTTGCAAAACAGAAAGGGGCCAAGAGATGGAGGGCAGAAAGAGGGAGAGGAGGGGAAGGGAATAAAAAAGAACTAAAATGTGTTATGTACACGTACCAACTCCCCGCAATGAATGTAATCATTATGTACTATAAACATGTACTAATAAAAAATTTTAAATATTAATCATTAAGAAGGAACTATCAGTGAGTAACAAGTAAAAACTAAGCTGCATCTGGTGGCAGGTTTTATAGTGGCGAAAGAATTGAAGTGCTTCAATTGTACAGCTATACCTACTGGGAGGCTTTAAATCAGAATCTGACACTTATTTTAGTCCATGTATGGCCCACCCATGATTTCATTTACCACTTCCATCATGCCTCTTTCCAAAACAGTCCACTTGTCTCAGTCACAGTTTTCATGTGTCCACAAGCTAAACCTGGTGAAAATGAGTGAAGAACAAATGACACTGGAGAGCTTCTTTGAAAAGGGGAAAGAGCCTATGATTAGACAGAAGACTCTAAAACTGCCAAGAAAGCTATGTTTTACAGAAAACATCAAGAGTCTCACTTCAATTACAGGTTCATTGCAACAGATGATTCACCTTCTCCACGCCTGCTTTGTGT
The DNA here is from genome assembly GCF_000247695.1 of Heterocephalus glaber. The sequence continues at coordinate 10,405,035 of NW_004624776.1, forward strand.
AATATAATGGCAATCAGGTATCCAATGAAACCATGAAACCTTCAAAACTGCTTTGCCGCATGGAGACCAAGCACACTACATTTAAAAGACAAGCCTCTGGAGTTTTTCAAAAGAGGAAAAAAATGTGAACACAAAGAACTGAAGCAATTATTGAAGGCCACCACTTCACCAAATGTGTCTGCCCTGACAGCATCATTCTTAGTGGCCAATCACATTGCTAAAGCTAAGAAGCCCTCTACTATTGGTGAAGAGTTGATTCTGCCTATTGTTAATGACATTTATCATGAACTTTTAGGAGGGTGCAGTTCAAAAGGTGGCACATGTTCCTCTTTCAGCTAGTACCATAACTAGATGAAATGATGAATTAGCAGAGTATATCAAGACATACTTGTTAAAGAGGATTAATGAGACACTGTGGTATGCAATCCAGACTGTTGAGTCTACCCAAGTTGACAACAAGACAACAATGCTTGTTTTTGTGTGACACATTTTATAGGATGTGCATGAGGGTATGTTACTTGCACTTTTGTTGCTAATCAATACCACAGCTGTAGAACTATCCACATTGTTGAGTGATTACATAATCAGGAAAGCTTAGTTAGTCATTTTGTGTCAGTATATGTACAGATGGAGTGGCTGCCATTACTGGACAGCTTTCTGGTTTTACCACTCAGGTCAAAGAGGTCACTTCCAAATGTCAGTTTATGCACTGTATTTTTCATAGATAAATATTGACTAGTTGAAAAATGTTACCTAAAAAACTTCTGCAGGATGTGAATGAAATTGTCAACCACATTAAAGTATGTGCACTTAACTCATGTTTGCTCGTCCAGCTCTGTGAGATGGACACAACACACAGATCTTTTATACATAGAAGTGAGATGGCTTTCTAAAGATAGATTACTCGCCAGAGTTTTTGAATTATGAGAGCCACACCAGAGTTTTTTTGCAGTAGTAACACTGTCTTCCATCCTCCCCAGATGGAACTGCCTAGTTGCAAGAAAACAAGCTCAGGGTCCCCACTGATTCTGCATTATGGAGAGTTGTACAGTTATTTCATTATGTATTACAATGTAATAGTAGAAATAAAATGCACAATAAATGCACGTGAATCATGCTGAACACCCCCCACCCCAGTCTGTGGAAAAGCTGTCTTCCACAGTACTGGTCCCTGGTGCCAAAAAGGTTGGGGACTGCTGCTCTATAGTGACCTCACCCTAGTAGACACTTCAAGTTTCTGTCATGCCCTAGAGGGTAACATGATTGTACTGTATACTGTATCTGAGGAAAAAGACAGTATGGCTAAGAGTAAACACTGACAATGTTTATGCTTTATTGGAAAATGAATTAGAAAATTAAAAGCATACAATTTCCATAATTGGGAGAGACGTTATAAACCATTTGATCCAGATTCGTTATTTACAAGGGGTAAACTGGAACACAAAGTGCTTTGTGAAGGGCAAAGGGCTAATAACGGAAAATCAAGACTGGCAAACAGAGCTTTCCAATTTTCAACGTGACGTAAAGAAAATTTTCAACTCAAAATACTATGCAAGGAAGAACAAGAATTACGGAGAGGTTAATTCAAAGCGTCCTTTGGGATGTGTTGTCTCCTTTGCCCCCCCCCCCCCCCCCCCGGTGTTAATCTTCCTAATTGCTTTGGATGACATTAAAACAGTCTGTTTTTCTATATCCAGCCATTCACTGGGTCCTGGGCATCCTAGGGGATGGAGGGGGAGACAAAGAAAACTACCTTATGATTAAGCTCCACCAAGCATAGAAAACCCATGGAAGCATCAGTGTGTGGCAGAGATTCAGCGCCCTTCTGGGGGGGGCCTCAAAGATCCCCGAGTGCACAAGGAGGGAGGTTTGTGGTTCCCTGTTGTCCCCTCCCTACCCCTCTGGAATCTAAACGAGAGGGTTTGGGGACTCCTGGGGACAGCAAAGCAGCCAGAGCCTTGGAGCCAGTGTAACTTCCCCGGCGGAACCGCGCCCAGTCTCCCCCGCCGCAGTCGGGGAGCCCCGGGCGCAGCCGAGTTCAGGCTGCGGACCGCGGCGGGCACGTGGGCTCGGCCGCAGCGCTGCGCCAGGCAACGGCTACCAGGCTGGGCCCAGCTTCGCAGCTCTCGCCTCGGCCCCTGCCTCTGGGGAGAGGGTTCCTCCCCCTTCCACTTTGCACCAGTCCGAGGGAATTTGCGGTCGGTGACGCGCATCCTTAAGCGAGCCACCTGCAGCGCGGGGCGCGCCGCTCCGGGCGGCTTCGCAGGGCTGGGCCGACGCGGCCTGGGGACCCCGGGCTCCGGAGGCCATGCCGGTGTTGGCGCGGCACGGCGGCCGCCTGCCGCTGCTCGGTAAGGCCCCGCTCGCCTGCTCGCAGCCCCCCGGCGTCCCGGGCGCGGCCCCTCGGCTCCCACCCCGCGTTGGGGGACCGGGCACGCGCCCCTCCCCGCGCTCGCTCGTTCCCTCGCCGCCGCGCCCCTCCCCTCTTTCGCGCCCTCAAGTCTGGCCCCAAACTTGCCCCCGGCCCCGGCTTTTCCCACCCCGCGTCCTCTGCCCTCTGGTCTGGCAAAGCTCCCGCATCGCGGCCGCGGTCCGAGCTACGGCCCGGACTCCGCAGGCGGCCTCGCCAGGGCTCCGCGCCAGGTCAGGGGCCGCGCACGGGGCCGGGCCGTCCGCGCGAGTCTGCGGCGGCCAGCGCGGCGCCAGGTGGCTCAGGACCTCTCCCCGACAGACCTCTGCTCCTGTAGACTCCATCGGGGCCTCCTCTAACTCTTCTTTTGAGATTTTGATTTATGGAGTGAACTCTGATGGGAAAATGCGCCCGCATCCTCCTTCAAAGCCAGGTCATCTCCAGTAACGACTCCCTACCCCAACCCCTCCCCACCCCAACCCCGCCAGATTTTGGTCAGGTCAACGAATAGTTACTTTGGGAATATTATGCAAACAGGATTTATATATTAAAATACTAGCCGCCCCTTCCTCTGACATTCTCTTCTTATCCTAGGATTAAACCCCACTAGGATTTTCAAGGACTCTGAGGACTGTCCTCTCAAATAGGTAATCTGCTGGCTGGCATAGTTGTGGGGGAAAAAAAAAATCTTCCAATCTAATTCGCGTCAGCTCTCTGTTTGGAAATATGAGAGGGTTGAATCGAATTTGGGTTGGAGGAGACAGAGCGCTCAGAGCCTGGAAGCTCTGGTTCTGTCTGCAACCTTGGGACCGGCACTCACCGCCCCTCCTCACCGGCCTTTTCTGCCCAGTGACGGCTGCGTCCCCATCCAGCTCCAACATTCTAAGATTCTAAGTGAAGTCTGTGATAAACAGAGAAGATGTTTGCAATACAGACGCGCAGGATTTCTAATATTTTTTTACAATTAATTCGGAATTCTAGCATAAGAAATGTAAAATAAGGGAAAAATAGAAAAACAAAGACATTTTACGTTTTAAAAAAATCTTTACTAATTGCTGAGTATGTACATTTCAAATATATGGTACAATGTATTTTTCAGGTTCTATTAATATGAAAAGTTAGAGTTCTGTATTTAGTGTATTTTTCAGTAGCATAAAAAGGCTTTCTGAAGATACAAAGGGGCCTGGAAATGTAGCTCAGTGGTAGAGCCCACGAAAGACCAGTATTTACAACTGCATTTAAGCTACATTGAATTATTTTATATGTAGGAAAGATTTCAGAAATTTCTGTCTCCTTCCAGATTTTTGAAAATGCAGAATAACTTGCATACAGTAAATAGGCACAGATTTTAAGGAGTACAATTCCATTAGCAGTCTTAACATTAGTGTACCCACATTACTATGGACTCAAGGTACGAAACAATTCCAGCCCTGCCCTCTCTGTCAAAATGGGCCCATAGATAACCACTAAATCACTTCTAATATCATAGATTGTTTTTTAACCTGTTTTTGAAGTTCAAGTAAACCAAACCATTATTATGATACTTTTTAACTAATTAATTTGTTTATTTACTTATTTTTTGTGGTGCTAGGGATGGAACCTGGGGCCCAGCTCATGCTAGGCTAATGCAAGGACACCCCCCTTCCCCTATTATGTCTTTTATGTGGAACTTCTTTTATTCAACCTTATGATTATGAGATATAATGTCTCTGTAGCAGTGGTTCTCATTTTAAAAATTGGTGGTTGCCATCCTTGGTATGAATACACTTTATAATTCGTACCATTCTATTTGTATACCAACCATTTATCACTGAAAACATTTGTTTTATATTGTTATGAATAATATGGCTGTGAATATACTTTTACACACTTTTTGGCAGGTATGAACACCCATTTCTCTTAGGATTATATAACAAATGGAATTCTTGGATCATAGGAAAGACATATGTTCAGTTTTGGTAGATACTGTCCATTTCCAAAGTGGTTGTACCAGTTTACATTCTTACTAGCAGTATATGGCAGTTCCAGTCCTCATATCTTTGGAACTGCTTATTATATTTTTTAATAAAATGAGAAGCTTAAAAGCTAGGACCTTAAAATGTTTAAAAGCTTTAAATTCCTTGAATTATTAGGTGAGATCCCCATTTCCCTTATGTTGTAAATACTATCTTTCATGAACAGTGATGAAGTTTTTTTTTTTTGTACGGGGGATTGAACTCGGGACCTTGTACTTGCTGGGCAGGTGGCAGAACCACTGAGCTAAATCCCCGGCCCAATGATGAAGTTTTTGTTGTTGGAAGAATGTGAAAGTATTCTCCATGGCCTTATTTGCATTGCATGCTGGTAATGGAAAGAGAGGAGTATTTCAATATTTCAGTAACTGTGATACGATCTCTTTCATTAGTGTCAAAAAATTCATAGTCAAAGCCTTGAATTGCACACTCTAGTAGCCATGCTTTAGTGCCTTCTTATAGCAGGCACTGTGTCAGTCTCATAATAGCCATCCTTTGCCCTTTTGCTTTTCTTCCTGTATTTCCCTTCTTGTGAACTGCTGGCCCAAACAGGAATGAGTTAGGAGAAGGTGCAGGGAAACGATGCTGGGCAAAGATTAGTGTTTGGATTGGATGGGACACTAGACCTGGTGACCTGACATTAAAGCCCCTCAAGCTCTAAAAGTCTAATTATAATTCTTGCCATCATCTAGGTTTTGATTAGCTATTGATTTATTCTTAGGTACTTCATATGCAGGAAGTTTAACTGGGAACTACTTGCTTTACACTAAAAAGTAGCTCTTGTTTTTATAACTAAAAAGGTACTTATAGTAACTTTCAGTTAAGATTTGTTGTGGTTGAATTCTGTTGTTTAACTGAAAAAGTAATCAGGTAAGGAGATTTTAAATATGGGGAAGAAGACATATTCTTAGGGAAGACTTCAGATAAAAAAATGAAAAGAAAGCAGGGGGAAAACAGTTTTTAAAAGAATTATTTATAAAATTTTCTTGAATACCTATTTCTGTAGTAGCCATAAGGGGTTCAAAGATGAAGGAGATGGAGGTAGGGAAACTTACATTATTTAACTAGTTTTATTCTATTTAACAAGTCCATGGTCTTTTTGGGGGGGGAACATTTAAACATGATGCTTTCTTTTAGTTAATTAAACTTCCCAACAGTCATTTCTTACATGATTTTCAGTAGGTGATGGAGAGTAACAGGAGTCGAAGTAGTATCAATAGTTATTTTCATCATTAAACATCTACCAGGTTAAAAATCAGGGAAATTTAAACCAGTTCAGAATAGGAATCCAGTTTTTTTTTTTTTTTTTGGTACCAGGGATCGAATTCAGGACCTTGTGCTTGCAAAGCAGGCTCCGTGCCACCAAGCTAAATTCCCGGTCTGGAATCCAGGTTTTTTACTCCCTAAAACTTCTTAAATATGGATTGATTTCTACAGCAAAGAAAATGCTTTATCATTTAAAATGAATGGACCGTTCCAAAATTAAATATGGCCACATTTTACGTCTTGGAAGGAAACAATTTTTTCTTTATTTATTTTTATTTATTTATTTTTTTGGTATCGGGGATTGAACTTGGGTCCTAGCAACAACAATTTTTTTCTTTTTTTAAATGGGGCCTCATTGTGTTGCCCAGGCTGCTTTTGAACTCCCTGGCTCAAATGATCCTCCTGCTTTACCCTCCCGAGTGACTGGGCCTGCAGGTGCTTGTCATCACACTGAGCAAGAAGCAATTTTTAAGTGATTCTTTTTTTTCTTTTAAATTATTTTATTGGTACATTTTAGGCATATAATACTTTCACATTTATCATTGGGTGCTTTTACCTGTACATGATGTATCTTGGTTCTTATTTTTTTCCCCATTACCTGTGCATCCTTCACCCCCTCTACCCTTCCCTATTTGCATAGATTTCGTTTCCATTTTTTTTCTTTTCTCCTAATTTTTCCTTTCCCTTCTTTTCTTTCCCCTTCCCCTCCCACCACCCCTACACCTTTGGACCTTTTAATATTTCAAATTATCAATTAATTATTCATTTTAATCATTTTAATCCTTATTTTTACACTTTCAGTTTCTCACACTAGAGAAACTATTCGGTATTTACACACTTATGCCCTATTTATTTCACTTAAAGAGTATGGCCTAAATATGCATCTATTTAGCTATAAATGTCTCTAGTTTCTCATTCTTTATGGTTGAGTAGTACTCCATTTTATTAGAAAACCACATCTTCTTTATCCAGTCTCCAGTTGATGGGCACTTGGGCTGTTTCTAAGCTTTAGCTATTACAAACTGTGCCGCTCTAAACATGGGTGCACATATATCGCTGTGGTATGATTCTTTTAATTCTTTGGGGAAGATACCCAGCATTTTAAGTGATTCTTTGAAAATATTTGTTGACTACATTTTTTTCCCCCAGAGAGCATTCCTATTCCCTTGAGAAGCTCACAGGATGGCTCTGCTTTGATAATCTCTCTGCAGTTCCGTAGGTTCCTCCTATGTCCTCACTCTCTAATGAATCTCAGATAGCAATGTGGCAGGAGCCCTGTCATACACTGCTCAAGACTGCCATCTTTAAAAAAGGTTGGCATCTTGCTTACTCCCAAATACCCACCAGACAGTGTCCCAGTCATTGAGTGAAGATTTCAATTTGACAAAAAGCAAGTGATATCAAGAGTACTGTATTTTATTATTTTTCTTGATTTTGAAAAGCATCTTGCAGATAATAGGAGTAATAAGAAGAAAGGAAATCTGAGGGACTGAAAATTGGCTTAGCCTGTTTATAGTTTGATCTTGCTTGTCCTTCATTTACTCAAATAGCAAACTCTTGAGACTCACAGTAGGCAGTTTGTCTGAGTGGAGCCCTTTGTTTTTCTTAGGTGACTTTGTGACCCTAAGATTTTTCCCCATCACTTCCAAAAAAGCTTTAGCTGTTTCTCAGGTAGCCATAGTTATACGGTTAAAGGTTTTTCTGTCTTTTGGGAGTCTGTGCGCTTTATACCTAACTGATTTAGTTACTTCTGATCTGTGCTTTCTATCACTGTATCCTCAGTGGTCCTGAAGTGATGAAAGCTTTTATAGAAGTCACTGATGATCGTTAGTTTGACTCATGCAATTCTGTTCTTTGGGTACCAACACATGTGAAGGAAATATAAAAATAATATAAAGTTCACACACACAGTGTTCTTTTGTGGCTAGAGGAATTGCATAAGATCCTAAAAGAGGAACTCTTGGTATTTTTATGTTAAACAGTAAAAAATATTTTTTCACTGCTGTCATTATAAGGTCAATTGGTAGCCAAGAATCTTCCATGGAAGTCTTTAGTGTGTACTAAAGCAGGATATTGCCATTATTTTTTTCCTGTACTGCATTTTGATGATAAGATATTCCCCAAATTGAGTTTTATTTTTTGTTACGATTTTCATAAGGTTAGATATTCTGTTCTTGGAGGCAATGCAGATACATGTATTAGGACTAACAGCACAGTTAGGAAACATGTGCTCTTCACTTTGGCAAGGAAATTCTCTGCACTTAAGTTCCTCATTTGTAAAGTGGAGCTATCTTACTCTTTCATCAGATAATGCCTGTAGAGCCCAGCTGCACTACATATTAGGCAGGTGCTTTGCAGAATTCTGAAGAAATCAGTAGGATTTAGAGTCAGTCAGAAGGATTGACAATTTCCTTCCTTCCTCCCTCCCTCCCTTCCTCCCTTCCTTCCTTTTCTCACTCTCTCCCTCTGTTACTCTTCCCATAGAAGTTTTTAGAGCATTGTTTATGTCCAGGACCTATGTTAAACGTTGCACGGGGGCAGGGGATTTAGCGTAAAGGCACCGTACTGCACAAAACAAAACAACAACAGAAAAACCTGTTGCACGGGGCTGGGGGTATAGCTCGCTTTTAAAGCACTTGCCTAGCATATGTGAGGCCCTGAGTTCCATCCCCAGCACCACACACACACATACACTTGCCATCCAGCACTTATACTAGTTCCTTCCTTTGAAGAGCTCACAGATCAGTGATGCAGCCAGCAGGGAAAGATCAGACACGAAGACTGAAAATTATGCTGTGATTTTAGAAATATGCACAAAATTTAAGCCTCTGCCCAAACAGAAAGTAAAGCAAAGCTTCAACAAAAAGTAATGTCAGAGCCATGATTAGGAAGATCAGTGAGGGCTTACAGAGAAAATGGAGGGCAAGACCATTCCCAGCAAATAGGATAGTAAAAAACAAGGTTCAGAGATGACAAATAGGAAGTAGATGCTGCTGGGACCCAGTGTATAAAATCTCCAGGATTAGAGTAACTGTCATTATAAAGTTGCACATCAGCAAACTGTTTAAAGACTGCTCAATGAGTAGTTGGAAAAAAGATCCACCTTGTACACTGAGCATCTTATATAATGTACAAGGAATATTGTGGCACTGTGCCAAAGGACTGGGACCACACTGTGTAGATGGTCTCTGGATGGGTTTCAAGGGGCTCTGTGTGTGTGTGTGTGCACGCAGGCACACACACATACACACACATGCATGCGGGATGATCACGAGTTCAGTCGTTCATTCATTATTTATCTTTAGAGAGTGGATTAATTACTTTAATTAGATTTTCAAAAGGATTTGTGATTCAGAAAAGGGTAGGAACCATTGCTGTCAGTTGTGGAGGCTGTTAAACTGAGAATTTGTATTTTAGAAAGGCATTCTGCTGTCCATGTGGAGGATGGATACTGGGTCAACAGGACTATGGAGGCCAGGTAGATAGGAAGTTGTTGGCAGTAATTCAGGCCAGAGACAACCACAAAGGCTTTAGTTAGAGCAGTGGTAATTGAGATGCAGGAAATAGTCAAGAAGGCAAAATCAATAAGTTTGGTACTTGACTGGGTGATGGAAGCATGAAGAAAGAGTCAAAAATTACTTTGAGAGCCCGATAGGGTGGCATACAACTATAGTCCCAGATATTTGGGAAGCTGGGGCAGGAGAATTGCTTGAGTCCAGAAGTTTGAGACCAGCCCGAATAATATAGTGAGACTCAGGGCAGCGGGGGAGAAGGAGAAAAGGAAGGAAGGGGGAGGGAGGAAGGAAGGGGGAGGGAGGGAAGAAAGGAAGAAAAAGGGAGAGGGAAAGGCTTCTGAGTGTCTAGCTTCCATGATAGTGGATATGTTGGTACTAATTGAGGGAGAGAGATGAAGCAAGCCTAAGGAGATGAGTTTAACTTTGATGTAAGTTTCCCGGGAAGCCATACACGTAGAGGTTTGAAACTCATAAGTAAATAGTGGTTACGATCATGCGAATCTACAGAGAAAGAATACAGAATGGAAGGGTAGTGTGAATAGGACCTTAGTCTACTGCTGTTATTTACCAGATGAGGAAAATGGGGCTCAAAGAGGTTAAATAACTTGCTCAAATTCAAAGCTATCCAAGCTAAACTTTCACGGGAGGGACTTAGAACTCAAGTCTGTAATTCTTACCTGGTTTTCCTTGCTTCAGAAAAAGGTTTGGCTTGAAAATGTGTCTTGACATCTTCGTGTTTGTTTTGCAAGGTCTAATTCCATATATCTTTCAGTAGAGAGTAGAGCTTACGTTGACCTGAAGTGCAGTGATTAGTGCCAATTTTTTCCAATGTCCCTCTACTCCTACACCAGTCTTTTTCTTTCAGCCACTTTGAGAATTTTTTTTTTCTCTCAATTCCAAAGTTTCACTCTGAATGGGAATTTCCACTGGGGTTTTGCAGTGGATTCTTGGAAAGAACCTTAATATTAATGGTAGCAAATTTTCCTTTAGCCTTTCAAAAGTTAGATTTATTGAGGTATAGTTTTCATATAGTAAGTTTTGCCATTTTATTTTATTTATTTATTTATTTATTTATTTGGGTACCGGGGATCGAACTCAGGTCCTTGCGCTTGCCAGGCAGGCGGCACAACCACTGAGCTAAATCCCCAGCCCAATTTTACCTTTTTAAATGTATAGTTCTATAAGTTTATTTAAAAATAGTCATGAAACTGATACATAATATAGGTTTTTCTAGTCCCCCTAAAAGTGGAGCAGGGTTCCTCTTTCCCCACAACCCAGCAAGCATTTGTTATTGGTTGATTTCATGATAGCAGCCATTCTTTCTAGGGTGAGGTGGAATCTCAGCATTGTTTTCATTTGCATCTCTCGAATGACCAGTGATGTTGAACATTTTTTCATGTATTTATTTG
>NW_004624776.1:10421686-10454221 GCF_000247695.1 Heterocephalus glaber
CTGGGCTGGGAGCAGTGGGAGGGATGGTGACCGGGAAGCCCCTTCCTCTGGACCAGGAGCAGTGGGATGGTGGCTCAGAAGCCCCTACCTCTGGGCCAGGAGCAGTGGGACTCAGTACCGTGGTCTGGGGGTCTGGTGTCCTCTGCGTCTTTGTAGTGTGGAACCAGGTGGCTGCCTGTCTGCAGTGGGGTGATTCGGTGTCTTCTGCGTGACTCGGGACCTCAGTAGAGCGTGCACAGACCTGCCTGTCTGCAGTGGGCTGATTCGGTGTGTTCTGCACCCAAATACAGATTTTTCTTCTAGCACAGGTTTAACTTCTCTTGTGTAAATACATAAGAGTGTTATTGTATTGCTGGATTGAATGATAAATAAATGTTTACTTTATAAGAAGGTGCTGGACTGTTTTTCACAGATTGTGCCATTTTTATGCACCCCAAGAATACATGAAAATTGCAGTTGCTCAACATCATTGTTAGCATGTGGGTCAATTTTCTATTTTTTTTAATTAAGTTTATTGGTACATTTTAGGTATAGAGTATGATGACATTCATCATTAGGAATTTGTACCTTTACGTTATATGTCTTGGATCTTTTTTTTTTCTCCGTTCCCCTGCCCTCCCTTCAACCCCTCCACCCCTCCCTATTTACACCTCTCCCATTGTTTCCCTTTTTTCCTTTTCTCATATTTATTTCATTTCTTTCTTTCCTTTCCTCTATGCCTCCTACTTCCTCTTCCCCTTTGGACCTTTTCTTCCTATTTCACATTATCTATTATACATTTTGATCCTTATTTACACTTTCAGTTTCTCACAACAGAGACACTATTTGGCATTTACACATATGTGTCCTATTTATTTCACTTAAGAGTATGGCCTCAATGTGCCTCCTTTTAGTTATAAATATCTCTAGTTTCTCATTCTTTATGGCTGAGTAATATTCCATTTTATTAATAAAAAACACACCTTCTTTATCCAGTCTCCAGTTGATGGACAATTGGGCTATTTCCAAGTTTTAGCTATTATAAACTGTGCTGCTATAAACATGGGTGTGCATATATTGCTGTGGTATGATGCTTTTAACTCTTTTGGGAAGACACCAAGAAGAGGAATAACTGGGTCAAATGGAACCTCTAGTTTTAGTTTTCTGAGAAATCTCCACCCTGATTTCCACAGAGGTTGCACCAGTCTATACTCTCATGAACAGTAGAGAAGGGTTCCTTTTTCCCCACAACCCCATCAGCATTTGTTATTGGTTGATTTCTTGATAGCAGCCATTCTTTCTGGAGTGAGGTGGAATCTCAGTGTTGTTTTCATTTGCGTCTCTTGAATGACCAGTGATGTTGAACATTTTTTCATATATTTACTTGCCATTTCTAGTTCTTCATCTGAGTGTCTTTTCATTTCAGATGCCCATTTTGGATTGGGTCTTTAAATTTGGGAGGTCTGATTTTTTAAGTTCTTTATATATTCTAGATTGTAAACCTTTATCTGAGGAAAAGCTGGTAAAAATTTTTCCCACATTGTAGGTTGTCTCTTCATTCTGTTGGTGCTTTGTCTTGCTGTGCAAAAGCTTTTTCTTTTCTTTTTTTCTTTTGGTACTGGGGATCAAACTTGGGACCTTGTGCTTGCGAGGCAGGCCCCAGAACCACTGAGCTAAATCCCCAGCCCAAAAAGCGTTTTGATAAGATGAGATCCCAGTTATTGATTCTCTGTGCTAGTTCCTGTGCTACCGAGGTTTTGTTCATAAACTCTTTTCTTATGCCAGTGTCTTCAAGAGTTCTACCTAACTTATCTTGCAGCAAGTTTAGTGTTTCTGTTTTAATATTTAGATCTTTGATCCATTTCTATTTTAGTTTAGTGCGTGGTGATAGATATGGGTCTAGTTTTAATCTTTGTCAGGTTGAAATCCGGTTTTTCCAACACCATTTATTAAATAGTCTGTCTTTCCTCCAGTGAGGATGGTTGGCTCCTTTGTCAAAGATGAGGTGGCTGAGTATGTCTGGAGTTGTTTCTGCATCTTCTAATCTATTCCACTGATCCTTGAGTCTGTTTCTTTGCCAGTAAAATGCTATTTTTATCACAGTAGCTTTGTAGTATAGTTTCAAGTTGGGGGTTGTGATACCCCCTGTCATGTCTCTATTGCCTAGAATTGCTTTTGCTATGCTAGGACTCTTCTGGTTCCAAATGAATTTTTGGATTGTTTTCTCTAGCTCTGTAAAGTATACACTTGGAATTTTAATCAGGATTGCATTAAATCTATGTAGCAGTTATGGAAGTATAGGCATTTTCATTATATTAGTTCTTCCTACCCAGGAGCAAGGGATGTCTTTCCATTTTCTGATATCCTCTTTGATCTCTTTTTTCAGAATGCTGTAGTTTTCAGAGTTGAGGTGTTGGATTTCTTTTGTTACATTGATTCCTAGGTATTTCATATTTTTGGATCCTATTGTGAAAGGAGTTGTTTCTCCAGTTCCTCCCTCAGTGGGTCTGTTGTTTGTGCAGAAGAAAGCTATTGATTTTTGTGTGTTGACCTTGTATCCAGCTTCTCTACTGAATTTGGTTATTAAGTCTAGAAGACTTCTCGTGGGGTTTTTGGAGTCTTCTAGATGGAGTATCATGTCATCTGCAAATAATGACAATTTAAATTCTTTGTTTTCTACTTTTGTTTTTTAGCTACTCTAATTAGAGTGTAGCAATGTTATTGTAGTTTTGATTTGTATTTCCCTAGTCACTGATGATGGTAAGCAATTATTCATGTACATGTTATCTTGTATTTTGTTTGGTAAAATGTCTCCTGAAATATTGTTCCCATTTTTAATTGGGTCATATATTTATTATTGGGTTTTAGGAGTTCTTTGTGTATTATGCATACCAATCCTTTATCAGACATGTCTTTTCTGGACATATTTTCTTCAATTGATGTCTTGTCTTTTCTTTCTTTTTTTTTTTTGGTACTAGGGATTAAACTCAGGACCTTGCACTTACAAGGCAGGCGTGGTGCCACTGAGCTAAATCCCCAGCCCTTGTCTTTTCATTTTTTAACAATGTCTTTTGATGAATCAAAGTTATTAATTTTGATAAAGTCTACTGGAAGAGAAAAATTTCCCATAGACTAAACACTACTTTGGTCATACCAAACCAAACTTAAAATTAGACCTTAAAGGAACAAAGTGTTTATAACAAATTTGAGAATATTTAGCAGAACACAAAAATATTGGACACCAGGTAAAATTCACAATGTCTAGCATGCAATTTTAAGTTATTAGAAAAAGAGAAAAATTTAATGAAAGATAAGAATTAAAAGAAGTCATCCAAAATAGACCTATAAATGACACAGAATATAGAATTAGCAGGCAAGAACATTAAAACAATTATTATAACTATATTCCATTTATTCCTGAAGATTGAGGGAAAACTGTATGTGTTAAGTGGAAACATAGATATGAAAATGGTTCAAATTGAAGTTCTAGACATGAAAACTATAAATGCGCTAGATAGGATTAGTAGCAGTTTTAAATACTGCAGAAGAAAATACAAGTGAAGTTGCAAGCATAGCAACAGAAACCATCCAAAATGCACAGAAAATCAGGGAGCTCCAGGAGAGCTTTGGATGGTCAAATATAAATGTAATTAGAATCCTAAAGGAGAGGAAAAAAAGTATAGAAAAAAATGTTTGAAGAAATAACGGAGGAAAAACTTCCAAATCTGATAAAAATGATAAACCTATAGATGTATGAAACCCAGGTACATGACTCATGAAGAAAACTATAAAAGGTCCATTATAATCAAATTTGTTAATACCCTTGATAAAGAGAAAATCTTAAAATCTCCCATAGAAGAAAGATTCATTGGTTCAGTAGACATATTGTCACAAATGATGTAAGCCAAAAGATAGTGAAGCAACATCTTTTTTTCCCCACATGCCCTTCACCAATTTATTTTATTTTTTAAAATATAGTAAAACATTTATTGGTGTGTTTTAGGCATACATAATGATAACCCTCCTCATAGGGAATTTGCACCTGTACGTTATACATCCCACCCCCTTTTTCCCATGCCTTCAAGCCCCCTCCTTTCCCTATGTACAAAAACTTTGTTTCCATTTTTTCCTTCTATTTTCATTTTTTTTCTTGTTCCTTCCTTCCTTTCTCCCTCCCTCCTCCCTTGTTCCCCTTCCCATTTGAACATTTTCTTCCCATTTCCCAATATCTATTACACATTTTAGTCCTTCTTTTCACTTTCGGTTTCCCACACCAGAGAAACAGTGCAGTATTTAAACATGTGTGTCCAGGGCTGGGGATTTAGCTCAGTGGTTCTGCTGCCTGCCTCGCAAGCAGAAGGACCAGAGTTCGATCCCTGGTACCAAAACAAACAAACAAACAAACAAACATGTGTGTCCAATTTATTTCACTCAAGGTCCATCCATTTAGCTATAAATGTCTGAAGCTCATCCCTTTTTATGGCAGAGTAGTACTCCATTATATTAAAAAACCCACCACTTCTTTATCCATTCATTGGTTGATGGATATTAGGGATGTTTCCTTTCAAATTTCCAATTACAAATTGTGCTGCTATAAACATGGATGTGCATGTATTGCTGTGGTATGATGCTTTTAATTCTTTTGGGAAGATACCAAGAAGAGGAATAACTGGGTCAAATGGAACCTCTAGTTTTAGTTTTTTGAGGAATCTCCACACTGATTCCCACAGTGGTTGCACCAATCTACACTCCCACCAACAGTGGCAAGGGGTTCCTTTTTCTCCACAGCCCTGCCAGCATTTGTTATTGGTTGATTTCTTGATAGCAGCCATTGTTTCTGGAGTGAGATGGAATCTCAGTATTGTTTTAATTTGAATTTCACAAATGACCAGTGATGTTGAACACTTTCATATATTTATTTGCTGTTTCTACTTCTTCATCTGAGAAATCTCTTTTCATGTCAAATGCCCATTTTTGGATTGGATCTTTAAATTTCAGGGGTTCTGATTTTTTTGAGTTCTTTATATAAAATTCTAGATAGTAGAACTTTGTCTGAGGAACAGCTGGTAAAAAATTTTTTCCCATGTTGTGGGTTGTCTTTTCACTCTGTTAGTGGTTTCTCTTGCTGTGCAGAAGCTTTTTAATAAGATGAGATCGCAGTTGTTGATTCTTTGTACTATTTCCCATGTGGTCTGGGTTTTGTTCATGAAGTCTTTGCCTACTCCTATGTCCTCAAGCATTCTACCTATTCTCTCTTCCAGCACCTTTAGTGTTTCCATTTTAATATTTAGATCTTTGATCCATTTTGGTTTTAGGATAGTGCGTGGTGAATGATCTGAGTCTAGTTTTAATCTTTGGCATTGGGAAAACCAGTTTTTCCAGTACCATTTATTAAAGAAGTTATCTTTCTTTCACTGAAGGTGGTTGGCTCCTTTGTCAAAGATTATTTGGCTGAGTATGTCCTGAGTTGTTTCTGCATGTTCTATTCTGTTCCATTGATCCTCAGGTCTGTTCTTTTGCCAGGACCATGCTGTTTTTTTTTAATCACAGTAGCTTTGTAGTATAATTTGTAGTATAATTTCAGGTCAGGGTTTGTGATACCCCTTACCTTGCCTTTGTTGCCCAGAATTACCTTTGCTATTTTAGGTCTCTTCTGGTTCCAAATGAATTTTAGGATTGTTTTTTTCTAATTCTGTGAGATATGCTTTTGGAATTTTAATTGAGATTGCATTACATCTGATAATTTTGGAAGTATTACCATTTTCAGTATATTGGTTCTTCCTATCCAAGAATAAAGGATATCTTTCCATTTTCTAATATTCTCTTTGATCTCCTTTTTCAGAGTACTATAGTTCTCAATGTAGAGGTCTTTTACTTCCTTCACTAGATTGATTCCTAGGTATGTCATTTTTTGGGATGCTATTGTGAAAGGGATTATTTCTCTAATTTCTCTCTCTGTGAATCTGTTATTTATTTACAGGAAGTCTGTTGACTTTTGAGTGTTGACGTTGTATCCATCTATGCCACTGAATTTGGTTATTAAATCTAAAAGTCTTATGGTGGAGTTTTTGGGGTCTTCTATGTAGATGTTATGTTATCTGCAAATAATGATAATTTAACTTCTCCCTTTCCTATCCTTATTCCTTTTATTTCTTTCTCTTGTCTAATTGCTCTGGCTAGTGTTTCCAGAACAATGTTGAACAAGAGTGGTGACAGTGGACATCCTTGTCTTCTTCTTGATTTTAGAGTGAAAGCTTTCAGTTTTTGTCCATTTAGTATGATGCTGGCTGTTGGTTTGTCATAGATGGCTTTTATCAGATTGAGATAAAGCCCATCTATACCAATTTTCTGTAGGACTTTTATCATGAATGAGTATTGGACCTTGTCAAATGCTTTTTCTGCATCTATTTAGAGGATCATATGATTTTTGTCCTTGGCTCTGTTAATACAGTGTATTACATTTATTGATTTGTATATGTTAAACCATCCTTGCATCCCTGGAATGAGTCCAACTTGGTCATGATGTATAACCTTCTTGATGATTTGCTGCATTCTGATGTTTGCATCTGTGCTCATTAGGGAGATTGGCCTGTAGTTCTCTTTTTTTGATTGGATCTTTCTCTGGTTTTGCAATCAGGGTTATGCTTGCTTTCAGGAATGAATTTGGGAGTATTACTTCCCTTTCAGTTTCATTAAAGAGTTTGAGGAGTAGCAGCATTAGGTCTTCTCTAAATTTCTTGTAGAATTCAGCAGTGAAGCCATCAGGGCCCAGGCTTTTCTTAGTTGATAAGTTTTTAATTACATTTCCAATTTCATTGGCTGATATTGGTTTATTTAACATTTTAATATCTTTTTTATTAAGTTTTGGTAATTCATATGTATTTAGGGATCTGTCCATTTCTTTTGTATTTTCCATCTTATTAGAGTACTGGTTTGCGAAGTAGGTATTGATGATTTTCTGGATTTCTTCAGGGTCTGTTGTGATTTCAGCCTTTTCATTCCTAATTGCATGGATTTTTGAGTCTTTTCTTTCCTTTTTTTGATAAGGTTGGCTAAGTGTTTGTCAATTTTATTTAATCTTTCAAAGAACCAATTCTTTATTGAGTCTTTGTATTGTTTTTTAGTTTCCATTGCATTAATTTCTACTCTGATTTTTATAATTTCCTCCCTCATATGAGCTTTGGGCTTGACTTACTCTTCTTTTATTAGAAGCTTGAGGTCCAACATTAGGTTGTTGTTTGAGCCTGCTCTGTTTTCCTGATATGGGTATTCACTGCTATAAATTTCTCTTGTAGGACTGCTTTCATTGCATCCCATAAGTTCTGGTATGTTGTATTATCATTATCATTTAATTGTAGAAACTGTCTGATTTCTTATTTAATTTTATCTGTGACCTACTGGTTGTTCAGGAGAGTGTTATTTAATTTCCATGTTTTTATGAAGTTCTTGTGGTTTCTTTTGCCGTTGATCTCCAATTTCATTGCACTATGGTCTGATAATATGCATGGGATAATTTCACTTCCTTTGCATTTACTTAAGTAAATGAGCTAGTATGTGGTCTATTTTGGAGAAAGTCCCAAGTACAGCTGAGAAGAATGTCTGTTATGATGATGTGGGGTGGAACATTCTGTAGACATCTACTAAGTCCATTTGTTCAAAAGTTTGGTTCAGTTCTAGTATTTCACCGTGGATTTTTTGTCTAGTTGATCTATTTGTGACAATGGGGTATTGAGGTCCCCTTTACCACTGTATTAGGGTTTATATAGATTTTCATGTCCATTAATATTTGTTTTATATAGTTGGATGCACTACTATTTTGGTGAATATATATTTATGATTGTTATCTCTTCCCCTTGGATTGTTCCATTTACCAGGATGTAGTGACTTTCTTTGTCTCTCTTAATCAGTCTTGGCTTGAAATCCACTTTGTCTGCAAATAGAATAGCTTTTTTCTGGGTTCCTGTCATATGGAATATTGTTTTCCATCCCTTGACTTTCAGTCTATGAAATTGTTTCTAAATTAAATGTGTTTCTTGTATGCAGCATATTGTTGGATCTTACTGCTTGGTCTTTCTTTTTTTTTGCACCGGGGATTGAACTCGGAACCTTGTGCTTGTGAGGCAGGTGGCAGCACCACTGAGCCAAATCCCGGGCCCACTTCTTGGTCCATTCTGCCAGTCTGTTTCTTTTGATTGGTTACCATTAACATTGATGGATATAACCGATATGTATTGTCTTATTTCTGTCATGTTATTTTCCAGTTGTTGGTGAAGTAACATCTTTAAAGGACTAAATTAAAAATACATGCATGCAGAATTTTATATACAGAAAAATATCTCAGCAATAAAGAGGAAACAATTTCTTAGGTGTACCAAAACTAAAAGAAATCACTATCAGACTAGTATAATAGAAACTTTTAAATGCTGTCCTTCAGACAGAGAAAATAATATAAGATGACAATCTGAAAAAAAATAAACAAGAAAAAAACTGGAAAATCTGAATCTACACAAAGGCATAAAAAATACTGGAAATAGTAATTATATGAGTCAATGTAGACTTGCACTGTTTTAATTCCCTTAAGGAATTATTCACTAAAGAAAAAAAATAATATTTTGAGGGGGGTTTATAACTTATGTAAAATTACAGTGCATAAAAGCAGTACTATAAAAACTGAAAGGGACAAAATTAAAATGTAAGTTGTTTAAACATGAAATGGTATAATATCACTTACAGGTAGACTGCAGTAAGATATGGATGTATACGACAGACCCTAGAGGCACTACTAAATAACAAAACAGAGCATTATAGCTAATAATGCAAGAATGGAAATGAAGTGGAATCACAAAAAAATTCAGTTATTCCCAAAGGAGGCAGGAAAAGAAAAAGGAAATAAGAAAAAGGAATTAAGAACAGATGAGACAAGTAGAAAACAGAAAAAGATGATATATTTAAACTAATCATACTAATAATCTCATAAATAATGTAACTATCACAGTTAAAAGGTAGAAGTTGACCAATTTGGTGTAAAAATGCAAAACCAAACTATATGCTGCATAGATGGAGCCGATGCAGCGTATGAAAACAAGTATGTTAAAGGTAAAAAGATGGGAGAAAATTCCATGATAATATTAATCAAAAGAAAGGTATGGGTCTATAATATTATTGGACAAAACAGTTTCAGAGCAGAGAGTCAAGACAAAGGAGTCACTTTATAATACTTTAAGGCTTGATTCATCTAAAGAAGATACAAATCCTAAATATTAATGCATCTAATAACAGAGCTTGAAAATACATGGAGGAAATTCTGATTGAATCGCAAGAAGAAATGGATAAATCTACAATGATATCAAGAGTTCAGCATTCTTCCTTCAATAATTAATAGAACAAGGAAAAAGAAATCAGTAAAATGCAGAAGACTTGAGCAACACTATCTGCCAACTTGAGGTAACACATTTATAGAACATTTCACTCCACAACAGTTGAATGCACATTTTTTTCAAGTGGACATAATATGCTTACCACAACAGAACATATTCTAAACTATAAAGCAAATTTCAACAAATTTTAAAAAATTCAAGACATACAAAATGTATCTTCTGGCTGGAGTAGTACTGAATTAGAAATTAGTAACCAAAAGATATCTGGGAGGTTCCTAAATGTTGGGAAACCAAATAACACATTTTAAAAATAATCCATGTATCAAAGAAGAAACAGAAAATAAAATATGTTTTGCATTACATCAAGATAAAATTATTATATATCATAATTTATGGGTTGCCCCAAAAGCTGTATTTAAGCAAAATTTTATAATATTAAAGTATTATTAAAATTTAAGTGTTAATATAGCATGAAGCTATAATGCTATAAATTGTATTAGCAAAGAATAAAGTCTTGAATCAGTGGCATTAAATTCAGTCATAAGAAAACAATAGAAAAATAGCAAATTAAACTGCATATAAGCAAAAAAAAGAATAGAAAAGAACTATGATCAGAATGAAAAATCAGTCAAAAAAATACACAAAAAACAGAGAAAGTTAATGCAACACAGCAATAAAAGATCAATTAAGTTGATAAACCTCTAGCCAAAGCAACCGGAAAAAAGAGCAAAGACACAAATTGCCAATATCAGGAATGACAGAGATAACATTACTACAGAATCTCCAGATATGAAAAGTATAATATGTAAGACTGGAATAGCAGTTGAGTGGTAGCCTTTGCTTAGTATGCTCAAGGCTCAGGTTCAATCCCCACCACTGAAACAAAGAAACAAACAACTTTACGCCTTTACTTTGACAAGTCTGATTTAATGGAAAAATTCCTTGAAAGATATAGTACCAAAACTCATTCAAGAAACATTGATAATGTAAATATTGCTATAATAAAGAAATTGAACATGTAGTTTAAAACATACTCATTGAAAACTACTGGAGAATCTGGCTTCCCTGGAGGAATCCACCAAACTTTTAAAAAGGAAATAAAGTTAATTCTATGTGAACTCTTCCAAAAAACTGAAAGGAAGATAGCATTTTTGAACTTGTTGCACAAGGCCAGTGTTACTCTAATACAAAAGCCAGACAAAGATATTAAAGGAAGATTACAGATTAAAAACTGCCATGGGGTCTGGGGATTTAGTTCATTGGCACCATGCCTGCCTCTCAAGCACAAGGTCCCGAGTTCAATCCTGGATACAAAAAAAGAGACACTACATCATATCCAACTGGTATTCATTCCAGGAATGCAAGATTGGATAACATTTGAAAATCAATTAATGTGTTTTACTGTATTCACAGACTAAAAAGGAAACACACACACACACACACCCCTCAGTAGACAGGTAAGGATCTCACAAAAGTTAGCACAATATGATAAAGCTTCTTAGCAAAATAAGAATAAAAATGATCTTCAAACTAATTAAAGGTGCTATGAAAAACCAATAGCTGGCATCACCTTTAATAGTAAAAGAATATATATTTTCTCTTAAGATCAGAAACAAGGCAAGGATGCCCATTCTTTCTATTTCTATCAACAGTGTATTGAAGATTCTAGCCAGTGTGAAAAGGCAAGAAAAATAAATGAAAGATTTCTAGACTGCAAAGGAAGATGGAGACATGTCTCTTTGGCCTGATCGTCTATGTACAAAATCCTATGGGATCTACAAGTGATTGCAGCTAAATGAATTCTGTCAGTTAGCAGGATGTAAGGTCAATGTGAAAAATCAGTTGACTTTCTATATCTTAGAAACTTATAAGTGAAGTGAAAAATTGAAGTGAAAAATTTAAAAAGGCATCCAAAATATTAAATAAATAAGGTTGGGCAGGATTCGTATACTGAAAACTATGAAACATTGCCAAGAGAAATTAAAGAAGACATAAATGAGAGATATCCTATACCGTATTTATATATTGAAAGACTTGATGTTGTTAAAATGTCAGTATTGCCCAAATCAATCTCATGATTCAGTGAAATCTCTGTCAGTCTTTTTGCAGAAATCAACAAGCTGATTCTAAAATTCATATGGAAATGCAGAGACCTAGAAGATCCAACACTATTTTGAAAAGAACAAAGTTGATTTAACTTGTAATATTTAATTTCAAGGCTTGTTACAAATCAATAATAATGAAGACAATGTGGAATAGGTATCCAGATAAACCAATAAATGAATGGAACAGTATAGTAATTTCAGAAATACATGGTCAGTTTCTCTTTTGACAAAGGTACAAGGATAATTCAGTGGAGAAATAAGTCTTTCAACAAATGATGCTGAAACAATTCAGTATTCATGTATAAATATATTCATATGCAAAACTTTGACTCGTATGTCACATCATATGAAAATTTATCTCAAAATGATTCGTAGACCTACATGTAAAACTAAAAGTAAATGTAAAAATCTAAAATTATGTAACTTATAGGAGAAAACTTTTCTGACTATAGATTGGGCAAAGTTTTTTATATTGAAAATTTTTAATATTTTCTGGGCAAAGATTTGTTTTAGATACAAAACTAAAAGCCTAACCCATAAAAGAAAATTGATAAATTGGACATCTTCAAAATGAATAATTTCTGATTTCAAAAAAGACCACAGACTAGCAGGAATATTTGCTAATTACATATCTAATAAAAGGAGTTATATCCAGAATATAATTTTAAAATAACTTTTGGCTAGAGATGTAACACAGTGGTAGAATGTTTGCCTAACCAAGTGTGAGTTGTGGGTTGGGTTCCTAGCATTGCAAAAACAAAATAATAATAATTTTTAAGAAACAGCAGCAAAACTCTCAAAAGTCAATCATAAAGAGTACATTATATCATTTGCACAGGATGAATACATTCTGGAGATTTATGGTATAGCATGCTGACTATATATTATGTGAAATAAATGTCAACATGTAATTATATTTTATGACATATGTTCTCTATTCTGAACCATTGTAGGTATTTGTTATTTTGATTGCATAGATCAGTGAAAAATAAATAAATGTCAAAATGTTCACATTTAAAGAATGCATTAGCAGGACATGGTGTCGTATGTCCATAGTCCCAGCTACTTGGAAGGCTGAGACAGGAGGATCACTTGGGCCCAGGCTAGGCAACCTAGCAAGAACCCATCTTAGAGGGCAGGGTGTTGCATATTTGGAAATTGCTAAAAGAGTAGATTTTAAATGTTATTACCATAGAAAAATAAGTATGTAAAGTGATAGATTAAATAAATATTAAAAATAAGTATGTGAAGTGATTAAATCATTCCATGGTGTATACCTATATGAAAACATCACGTATAATTTTGCCAATTGAGAAAACATCAATCATAACAGTAAAATAACCCTATTAAAAAGATGTGATTTAGGCAAAAAAAATGTAAACAGACACACCACCAAAGGCTGTCATAGAAGCACTGAAAGGTGCTCAGGATTAATCAATAGGAAAATGCACAGAAAACCTCAGAGAGATGGGCATGGTGGTGTGTGCCTATGATTCCAACATTTTCTGTAATTCCAGTATTTTCTAAGACAGTAGTTCTTAATGTTCTGTCTGCAAAATGATGATAAGTATACAAGTTGATAGACAGGTTAGTAAGTTTGATTGTAGCATTCATTTTACAATGTATATATCAAAATATCATAATGTATACTGAAATATTTACACTTTGTCAAGTACCCCCCTAAAAAGCTCTAAAAATACCCCAAACAAATATAAACATATAAAGACAGAAAATGGAAAAGAAGAAAATAAAATCTGAGAGGTTTAGATTAAGAATATAGCTCAGTGGTAAAGTGCTTGCCTAGCATGGCCAAGGCCCTGGATTCCATTCTTAGCATCACACACACGCGCACACACACACACGCGCACACACACACACACACAGAAATGCACACAAATGTACAAAGGAAGGGAGGAAGGGTAAAAGGGAGAGTAAGACGGGGAAAAAAGTTTGAGAGCTTTAAAGCAAATGAAGGGAGTGACTCGTAGCTGGAGGTTGAGAACAGAGAAACAGCCTGTTCTCCATGGTAGAACCTGAAAAGAGTATAAAGTGCCAGGACCAGCTTCCAGAACATAGACAACAGGCAAGAAAGATGTTTTCTCCGGGGAATCTGACCATCCAGTGAGAAAAGTGGCCAAGACTACTGATTAACCTCCAGAGAAAATCAAGCAACAACACCCCACACCAGCTGCACAGTGCTTACCATGGACACAGTGCTTTTCCCATTTGTGAGCAGATTGTCAAGAACTGCCAGTCATTTGGCAAAAACGTTCATATGCAATAGTTAGAGGACAGAAAGTGAAAAGAAATCAAAGAGCTAATTCAAGAAAACTCTTAACAGAGATATATGGATTTCTGGATTGAAAGACTCACAGAGTACCCAGCACCATGGATGAAAATAGACTCAACGAGGCATGTATTTTTGAAAGTTTTACTGCACTGATTATAAAGATTCTATAAGCATGCATAAAGGAAAAAAGAAGAATTCATGTGCAAACAATCCATTTATTGATGCACTAGACTCACTGTTGAAGCTTAATAACCACATGTGGCTAATGACCACCTTATTGGACTGCTCAGGTGTAGAGGTTCCCACCACCACAGATAGTTCTGTTGAACAACCCTGCTTTAAACACCTCCATACCTGCTTAAAGTAGACTTACTTCATGAAATAATATTTCCTACATACTTTCATATTGGCTGATTTTCCCTGATTACATTTCATTTTTATTTTCTGGTAAGATAAATATGTGTTTACTTTTAAAGTGTGCATGTATCAATGTCATTGTTTTTATTTTGTTTTACAGTTGTTTTTTCAGTAATGATATTGGAGACTATTGCAAATCAAGATCTGCCTGTGATCAAATGTGTGTTAATCAATCATAAGAACAATGATTCTGCAGTGGGGAAATCATCATCATATCCCAAGGTAAAGTAATATTAAAATTATAGATGTAGCCATTCTTTTCTAGAGACCATACTTTGTAAACTGTTTTTGTTTGTTTGGTTTTTTTTTTTTTTTTTTTAGGGTACTGGGGATTGAACTCAGGACCTTGCACTTGTGAGGCAGGCACCAGAACCACTGAACTAAGTCCCTGGCCATACTTTGTAAACTGTTGAATTCTACCTTTGCTAAATGGGCTTTTTTATGCATTAAGAATATTAAACACTCACATGTGGTGTGACTGCACCATTTATATTCCTAGCTACCTTGCATTCCATTTCATTAAAAACTATGTTTTGGGGCTAGGGGTGTAGCTCAATGGTAGAGCGTGTTATTGGCATGGATGAGGGCTTAGGTTCACTCCTCAGAACTGAGGGCTGGAAGTGGGGCTGGGGAGATGTGTGTTTGTGTGTGTGTGTGTGTGTGTGTGTGTGTGTGTGTGATCCATATTCTCCTTTGGGTGTGGATTCAGAAAGGACATTGATACTTAGCATGAAGAAGTAGTGACTATTTCCCTTCCCTTAAAGAGAATCCAGGATTCTCTCCTAAGCTTGAATCCCTAATTTCTAACCATCTCAAAGTTATGAATAGATTTTTGCATTGGCACATTAGAATCCATTTATATTATTTATACTTTCCAAACTTGCTCTTATTCTTGTGTTATTGATTTTTATTTATACCTCTGTCTAGTTCACAGGCCTGAAAGTTGAACTTCATTTTGGATTACTTGCTCTTTCCTTGCCTTCACATTCTGTTAGTTACCAAGTCTTGGCATTTCTCTTTAATAGTTCTCATATTATCACCTCAGTTCTGTAGTCTCACTGCTACTTCCCTAATGTACAATGTTATTGTCTTCCTCAGAGTCACATATCTTAATCGCCCTCTTCCTGCTACAGTTCATCTCAGCTATGGCTGCCAGTCCAGCCTTTGTGAGGCCCAGCTATGTCCTTGACTGCTCAGCTCAGAACCTTCCATGACTTGTCACTACTTAGACTGACATCCACATTACTTCCTGATCTTGCTCTAGCGCTTTCAAATTATAACCCTTTTTCTCATTCTTCTCTTTTATGCTACTCATCTAACATAGCTATATGCACCTCATTACTTTTAAAAATATATGTTTTATAGCCCGGAGTGATGGTGCATACCTGTAATCCCGGCACTTGGGAGGCTGAGGTAGGGGGATAGCTGCAAGTTTGAGGTCAGCGCGGGCTAAGTAGTGAGTTCAAGGCCAGTCTGAACTACACACTGAAACCCTGTCTTGAAAAAAAAAAAAAGTACTCCACTGAAAAAATGTGATTAAGACTGAAAATACTAGAATTCTCTATACAATAAAAATTGAACTTAAATGAGCCAACTTTATGGACATTTCCAGTCAGGAATTCAGATTCTTGTTTTCTTTTATATAAGTCTAACACACAAATACATGATATCATGGCCTGCCCCTCCCAAAATCAGAGAAACTAAAAATATTGTCAAGTTTTAAAAACAGTGTGAAATAGTTTTCAACAATATTTTATATGAATATAAAACTTTCAGTTAAATACACCATTTATTAAATGTCAGAAGTGTTGATTTAATTTTAAATAGATACAGGTATCATAATATAACAGCTCATTAATAATGAAGGCATTTCAATGTGGCTACAAAAATTTTAGTAGTATTTGCTAAAATATTTAAAAATTTTAGTGTTTATTCAATATAAAAAAATACCTGTATGTACTTGTTTTTTTGTTTTTGTTTTTGTTTTTGTTTTTGGTACCAGGGATCGAATTTGGGTCCTTGTGCTTGTGCAGCAGACAGCAAAACCACTGAGCTAAATCCCCAGCCCTACTTGTTTTTTTTTAATAAACACAATCTTCAAAAAAAATTAATGCTGATTGGTCTTGGTTCCTAGCAATAAATCTTGTATTTTAATCTAATATAAATTAAATTCTTATCTAATATTCAGGATGATGTGAAGACCCATTAGCTCTTAAACCACATTAAACAACCATATAAATCTGAACTGCTGCAAAGAAGTACAATCTTCATAGTATACTTTCATATTATTGAAATTGAATCTGGTCCTTTGGAATGTTTTTCCCCTTCAATGTCAAATAGATTGTTAGAGTTTCAGTGGCTTTAAAAATGGTTTTGACTGCTTCACAGCTTGTAGCTCTCAGATGACACATCTTTCTGGAAATCTTATGTTCAACAATGTTTTCAATAACTATGCACTCTTTAGTAGACAAAATTTCTCAGTGCAGCTGTCTCAGTCACTTTCTTATTGCTAGGACAAGATACCTGACACACACAACTTAAAGGTGGAGAGGTTTATTTTGGCTTATGGTTTTAGAAATTTCAGTCCATGCTTGGCATACTCCAAGGAAGAATCAGCAAGGTGGAAGGGCCTGGGAAGAGTACAGTTGCTCAGCTCATGAAAGCTAAGAAGCAGAAAGAAAAGGTAGGCAACAGGGGGGGAGATAAACCCTTCCAGGACACACTCCCAGTGAACTACCTTTTCTGACCAGGCCCCACTTCCCAACAGCATTTTCAGCTATGGATACATCAGTAGATTACTCCACTGATGAGTATAATACACTCAATCCAATTGCCTTCTGCACACATGAGAATTTGGGGGAACATTTTAGGTCTAAACTAAAACATTGTGCCCAGGCCCCAAAAGACTCATGTCTATTTCATTAGGCAAAATGTATTTATTCTATCTCTAAGACCTACCAAAGTCTTAACATTTCTAGCATTGCTGGAAAGTCCCTCCTCACCACAAGACTTAAGGCAAACTGTTAGATGTGAACCCCTGTAAAAATTAAAGAGAAAGTTAAACCTTGCCGGCATACAATGGCACGGGATAAACATTTCTATTTCAAAAGGGAGAAATGAGAAGATAGAAAGGAATGAGACCAAAAGAACCAAAATCCAAGAGGGCAAACATTAAATCCTGTAGCTCTGTGTCTAGCACCTGGGCAAGTTGTGGCAAGATGTGATCTCCAAAGGTCTTGGGTGGCCTTACCCCTATGCATTGCCAGTTGCAACCCTCATGGGCTCTTTAGGGTGGTTTTGCCTACTACCCACAGCTTTCCACAGCAAACATTCCACATTTCTGGCTTCTTCAAATTCCTGGTGTCTCCACTGCAGTTTTGGCTTTAGTCTCACAGCTTCATGCACTGGCTTCTCAGGGGCTCACTGCCTGGCCTCTTAGGCCTTCTTCTGAAAACTAGATGGAAGCCTCCTGGACCACACAACTCTTGTATCCTGTGTGCCCATAAAACCAGCACCATGTGGATGATGCCAAGGTCTTTTGACACCTTGAGCAGTAACCAGGCCCTTTTGGATCATATCTATAAAGGCCTTAGATAGAGTGCCTAGAAGGCTTAGCATTGTGTAATGAACCCTAGGAACCCAGTTCCCTAGGGAGCCCTTCTAATCAGGGAGCCCTGGGGCTCTCTTCTCAAAGCAAAGCCTTTCAAAGGAATTTACTTTTACCCTTTTATACCCTTGTAGGGTCTTGCTGATTCCTGAGATGCTTTCAAACCATCTTTACTGTTGTCTTGATGCAAAATCTTTGGCTTCTTTGTAGTTAATGCTAATCTTTTTAGCAGCTATGTTCTCCTTTACCCAAAATTCACTATGTTCTCCTTTACCCAAAAGGCACTTCATTTCTGGTGAAACTCAAAACTTTTAAAATCATTCAACTGTGGTATTTACACTTGATTCTCCATCTAGATTTATCTAAAAGCTGTGAACAGAACCCATGTCACAATCTGAATATTGAGCTGCCTTGAAATTTCCTCAGCCTGATTACTTAGTTCACTGCCTTTGATCTCAGTATCCCATAGAGTCTCAGGATATTGGGGAAACATAGACAAATTTTCTATCAGAGTGTAACACACATGGACTGTAGCCAAACTGCCAATGGAGTGTTTGTTACCAACTGAAATCTTCTGAGCCTGGCCTTTATAGTCTGCATTTTTATCAACATTCTGGTCTTCTCAGCTTTGTCCAGAATCTCCCATCAAGCACAGCTTACAGCATTCTAGAGCTTCTCTAACTGGAATCTTTCCCAAATCTTTCCAAACCCCTTCTACAAGCCAATTTCAAAGGTTTCTAAACCATATAGTCAGGTAATCGCAGAAAGAACCCTACTCCTGGTAGCAAAATCTGCCTTAGTCACTTTGTGGTCACTGGGACAAAATATCAGACAGCTGCAACTTAAAAGAAGAGAAGTTTATTTTGGTTCATGTTTTCAGTTCGTGGTCAGGTGGCTCCAAGGCAGAAATGGCATGGTGGAAAGGAATAGTGGAGGAAAACTGTTCAACCCATGGCAGCCAGAAAACAGAGAAAGGAGGAGACTGGGGGAGACGTACGTCCTTCCAGGTCATCCTCACAGTGAACTGCCTCTTCCAACCAGGCCCCACCTCCTAACCACATGTTCAGCTGTGGATTCAGTGGATTAATCCATTGGTGAATATAGCACTACCATGATCAAATCACCTTCCATACACATGAGAATTTGGGGGAATATTTTAGATCTAAACCATAGCAGTAACTCTAAATAAGCATCCACATCCTCAGGCTGTATTTCTAGTATATCCTGAACCCAAAAAGATGGTTTTACTGTTCCTACAATTCACTTAATTGTTGTTTAAAATCTGAATATTTCCATAATTTATCTTCTCTATTTGGAATGACAGTTCTGACCATTCCTTTTAATATTAGATAACTGTTAGCTCACAGTTTAGACCAACTATTACATATTGTTCAATTTTTTTTTTTTGGTACCAAGTATCGAACTCAGGACCTTGTACTTGCAAGGCAGGCGGCGGCACCACTGAGCTAAATCCCCGACCCTAAATTTGCTTTTAAGTAATGACTTTACTAGTGGCAATAATCTAGTATTACAATGAAACATACTTTTTTCTTCCTGTAAACAGTGAGCACAGACAGAGAACCTAGTACTACTTTGAGATTACCTCTCCTCCCAAATAAACTACAGGTTCACTTATACTTTTCTTCCTCCAGAAAGTCAAAGCTACATTTAATCTCAAAGTCCTCATGAACAGAATTTGTGCTATTGTGTCATAATTCTGAGAAACTTGAACAAAGCTAAAACAAATCCACACTATATTTTCAGGCAGGTGGTCTACACACACCATTTCATTTTATTTTCCCTGTCACACCCCACTTTTCTAGGGAATCTAGTCTTTTGTTTTTGGGGTTTCTTTTTCTGTAACAAGGTTTGAAAATGAATATAGACATTCTCTGTGTTATAGATCACCCTACCTAGTTTCTCTGGACTTTTCACAACATGTCTAATTGTTTTATTTATGTAAGCAGCCAACTATGTTAGGGATTTTTTATACTATGCCACATCTTTATTACTTAGTGTTCCTTATTCTAAGAAGACTAGTGGACTGACCCTCACTATTATTACAAAAGTGGCATTTTTTATTTAACATTGCAGGGTTTGGGGTGCCCCAATCTCTTAAATAATAATACTTCACTGGGCCCAGGGCCTCAGCCCAACTGGGTGCCAAGGACTTCCCCTGGCTCTCTAGCCACCAGGACTCAGTGCCTCACAACCTCTTGTATGTTTATCTTGTGGTTCCTCTTTGCCATTCTCTCCTCAGGGATCCTTAGATTTGTCTACTCAGATGAACCCATCTTGCATTTTAAAAAGTGTTTTATTTTGAAATAATTTGAGACTTATCAAAAACTTGTAGGAATAGCACCTGGAGTGGAATGAAGAAGTGTTGGTTAAGGGGTACTGAGTCTCAGAGAGGAGAGATAAGTTCTGGAGATCTATTCTACAGCATGGTGACTATATAATTATTATGTATTATAATTATCTTAAAATTTTTTCTTAAATTTCTCAAAGTCTCTTAAAAAGTTCTAAGAGATTTTAAGTGTTCTCACTACCAAAAACTGACAATAAAGATGGAAATGGTGGATATCTTAATTAGCTTGATTTAAGCACTCTACATTTTGTGTATTATATATAATTAAATATATATAACTTATATATGTATACAATATCAAAACATGTAGTACATGATATATTCAATGTATATTTTGATTATACCAAATATATATGTATATATCTAACTCATATATAATTTTTATGGGAATTTAAAATTTAAATTTAAAATTTATTGTGAATTTTAAAAAGATAAAATTTCTACACATACATTCTCCAGTTCCCATTAAGATATAATGTTCACATCTTATATCACCATAGTACAATGATCAAACTCAAAATATTAACAGTGTTACAAGCAACATGCCTAATTGAAATTTCACCACCTTTTCCACTAATACATTTTTTGTATTCTAGGATCCCATCCAGCATCTCACAATGAATTAGGTGTCATGTCTCCTTAATTTCCTTCAGTACATGACAGTTCCTCAGTTTTCTTTGTCTTTGATGATCTTGACATTTTTGAAAAACACTGGTAAACTATTTTATAGACTATCTCTTGAGTTGGATTTGTCTGATGTTTTCTCATGAGTTGAGATTATGCATTTGGGGCCAGAATTTCCCAGAAGTAGTGTGTTCCCTTCACAGTGCCTCATACCAGGTGTTGGCAGTTTGTCTTGTTACTGGCGACATGAAATTTGAGTGCTAGATTGAGACAGTTTGTACCAGGTTGCTTCCTATGAGGTTACTATTTTCCTCCCAGTATTTAATAAGTATTTTGGGGGAGATGCAAATATCCTACTATCCTCAAATTTTTGCCTAGTGAGGTTAGCATCCACTGGTGGTTCTTACCTACAGTTATTACTATGGTACTATGGTGTTTGCCTAATGGTGATTTTCTTCATCCTTCATTCTCTCTTTATTCATTAATTAGAATTCTTCTGTGAGGAAGAACTGTACCTTTACTATCATTTTATTTATTTATTTTGTTAGTTATTTAAATCAGTATGGATTCCTATATATTTATTTTATTCTGTGGGTTATAGTTCAGTATTGTCCTTATTTTGTTGCTCAAAAGTTCCAGCCTTGGCCATTGGAAAATACTTCAGCTTGGCCGCTATATCTTTTCCACATGTCCTCATCTTTTTTTCAAGTACTTCCTTACTTTCTGGCACTGTAAGATTGCTAGAGACCCCTGCACTAAGTCTCTAGTCCCCACCTGGTCAAAATTTTATGCAAGTGTGAAGGAAAAAAAAACAAACTAAGTATACAACCAAGAAAAAGAAAGAGAGGACTGGGAAAGCCAATGCTGGATCCCCAGCAAAAGATCCTGGTCAGTCACATCCACTGATTTTTATTGTTCATCAATTGGGGTGAATGTGTGCAGTACTGGCAGATACTGTGGAAATTAATGCAGGCAAAGTTTTAAAGAGAAGAGACAAATTATTTTCAAAATAGAAGAAAGATAGACAAAATATCTTATCCCACTCTCACTTTTCATTATCTTGGTGGTATCTTTAAATGTCAATTTCTTAATTTAATATAATTTTCATTCTTTTCCTTTTTAATGTCATTTATGCCCTATTCATAAAATCTTTTCTAATTCAGAGTTATGAAGATATTCTGCCATGTTAAAGAAGCTTATCATCTTATTTTCACATTCAAGCCTATATTCTACATAAGGTTGATTTCTGTAGGTGCGAAGTGAGGGTCAGGTTTTCTGCCTGCAGCCCATATGTATATTCAATTGACCAACAACATTTATTGAAAAGACTATACTTTCTTCACTGCTCTGTGGTGTATACACACACAAATCCTACCATGGATTTTGATTATGATTATACCAAATCTATACAAATGATCTTCCACTTATGATGGTTGGACACATTTTTTCAATTTTATCATGCTGTGAAAGTCACGTGCATTTAGATGCTCAGTAGCCCCTGTCCCCGAGGGACCTATGTGCTACAGAACCCTGCAGTAAGTCTCTAGTCCCCACCTGTTCAGTATGAGATGCAAGATTGAAGAAGAAAATACACTAAAAACAG
This sequence comes from Heterocephalus glaber, assembly GCF_000247695.1. The sequence continues at coordinate 10,444,057 of NW_004624776.1, forward strand.
ATCTAAGAGAGAAAATGGGGACTGGGACAGCTAATGCTGGATCCCAAACAAAAGATCCCGGTCAATCACATCCACTGGTTCTCGTTCATCAGTTGGGGTAAAGGTGCAATACGTGTACAGATGTGTGGTATGTGCAGTTACTATGGAAGTTAATGCAGGCAAGGCTTTAAAGAGAAGAGACAAAGCATTTTCAAATTAGAAGAAAAATAGACAAAATGCATGGTTGTAATTAGAATGTTGTCCTTCTAGCTATGAAGGCACTAACTGTGGGAATGGAATTTGGGTGCAAATGACTCTGACCTCAGCTATGCATGTTATCTCATTTTAGGCCCACAGCTTCATAGGCCATTATTCTGGTCTTGGCCATGGCTGTTAGTGGGGGACGGCATGTTGACCTGCGTGCTACTGCAGTGCTCATGAGATGCTTCTGTGAGTCACGTAGCTTCAGTCAGACTCACTTCTTAAAGTAAGCCAACTGAGGAATTTAACTCTTTACAGCCTGCACTGCTTATAGCATTCTTTGGACATAATCAGTATTGCAGCATCCTGCACAAGATAGTTCAGGTTCATCTTGCATTTTTCTTGCCTTATGTCTATAATTAGGTATTTCTCCAAGGAGCATTGGTTTCACAGGAAATATAATTTACTTTTTTTTTTTTTTTGGCAGTTCTGAGGATCAAACTCAGGGCATTTGCACATTCTAGGAAAGCACTCTACCACTGAGCCACAGGCCCAACCCTAGGAGAAAATATATATAAACCAAGGGCTGATAGCTGATTGTGCTCATTTCTATTGGACTGTCATTGCTTCTAGGCCCTCTCAGCAAAGAGAACTAGGAGATATATTATTTTTACAGCAAGTTCATGGAGATAACTCTCATTTCAGTACAGCACTGAAATGTTCAGTTTAGCCTACCTTCTTTCCTCTTTGCACTTGTCTCTGTAAGGTAAAAGTTTTGTCTCTTGGCATCATATTTTTTCCATCATAGAACACAGACAAATTAGTTCCAGAATTATTCACCAAGACCACAGGGAGTTAAGTAGAATGCAGTGCAAATGTAGAGTGCATCTTGTTTTTAGCCTTATAGTATCCAAAACATTATTTTCCAAAATTATTTAGGTTATTTTCTTTTCTACCCTCTTCACTATGGTTTTACTACTTATTTATAATACAGTTGAAGTAATTTGGTTTGTATTCCATTTTTAACTTTTAATTATATTAATATATGTTTGCAGTCATCTTGGAGAGTGGTTACATGTACCTACCGCAGCTTGTTTCTCTTCTTTTTTAACCCTGTTCCCACTCCTTCACCCTGCCTCGCTCTTCCTCTAATTCCCTGATCCCATTTTTCCTTCTTGTTGATGTTATTAATCTTAGCTCATGTTATGGCATATAATGTTTACATTATCTATTAGGTTTCTGTACATGGCATATCTTTATTCCACTTATTTCCCCTTCCCCTCCACCCCTTCTGCTTTTTCCCTTGGACCACTTCCCTATTGCAAGAGATCTATCTCCTTGTTCCTTTCTGTCTACCCTTTATTATTCTCTTTCTTTGTAATTTGCCTCACTCAAATGAGAGATACCATATAGGATTTAAGTTTGTATGTCTGGTTTCTTTCAGTCAACATTATATTTTTCAGATGCATCCATTTTCTTACAAATGTCTTAAAGCTATAATTCTTCATTGCAGAGCAATATTCCATTACATGTAGATGCCACATTTTCTTTATCTAAGCATCTGTTGATGGGTATGCATGCTGTTTCTAGGATTTAGCTATGGTGAGTTGTGCTGCTATAAATATTGGTATGCATGTATCACTGTAGTATGATGTCTTAATCTCTTTGGGGAAAGTACCTAGCAGGGGATCATTGGGTCATATGGAATTTCTAATTTCTGTTCTTTGAGAAATCTCCATACTGATTTCCATGATGGTTGTACTAGTTTACTTCCCATCAACAATGAAGGAAGGTTCCTTTTTCACCACAGCCTCACCAGCATTTGCTATTGTTTGATTTCTTAATGATTGCCATTCTTGCTGGAGTATGATGGAATCTTAGCATTGTGTTTCTGTAATGGGCAGAGATGTTGAGCAATTTTTTATACATTTTTTGACCATTTGTGTATCTTTGCTGTGAAGTATCTGTTCATTTCTCTTGCACATTTCTTGACTGGATCTTAAATTTAATTTTTTTGAGTTATTTGTATATTCTAGATATTAGTCCTCTATCTGAGGAGTAGCTTGAAAAATTTTTTTCCCATCCTGTAGGTTGTCTCTTCTCTCTACTGAATGATTCTTTTGCTGAGTAGAGGCTTTTTAGTCTGATATAATCCCATTTGTTGATTCTTGCCATTATTCCTTGTGCAATTGAGGTTCATCTAGAAAATCTTTTCCTAGCTCTATGTCTTCAAGTGTTTTACATTTTTTATCCTCTAGCACATTTAATGTTTCTGTTTTAATGTTTAAATCTTTGATTCATTTTGATTTTAATTTAGTATACTGAGAGATAAGGGTCCAGTTTCACTCTTCTGCACATAGATAACCAGTTTTCCCCATACCACTTGTTAAATAGGCTATCTTTCCTCCAACATATATTTTTGACCCCTTTGTTGAAGATCGAATACCTGATCGTGTGTGGGGAAGTTTCTGTATCCTCGGTTCTCTTGATCCATGTATCCATTTTTGTTCCACTACCATGCCATTTTTATCAATATTGCTTTCTAGTATAGCTTGAAGTCAGGTTTGCTATCCCTCTTGCTTTGCTCTTGTTGCCCAAAATTGCTTTTGCTATTCTGGTCTCTTCTGGTTCCTTATGAATTTTAGGATTGTTTATTCTAGATCTGTAAATTATGCTGTTGGTATTTTGATTGGGACTGCACTGATTCTGTATAATACTTTTGGGAATGTGGCCATTTTGACCATATTGATTGTGTCTATCCAGGAGCAGGGGACATCTTTGCATTTTCTGATGTTCTCTTTAATCTCCTTTTTCAGAGTACTGTAGTTTTCCTTGAAGATACTGTGAATGGTATTATTTTCATAATTTCCTTCTCAGGCTGTTCATTGTTGGTGTGTACAAATCTAAGGATTTTTGTGTTGATCTTATATCCTGCTACATTGCTGAAGTTCATTATTCTAAGAATTTTTTGGTGGAGTTCTTTGAATCTTCTATGAAGAATATCATGTCATCTGCAAATAATGATAATTTGAGTTTCTCCTTTTCTATATGTATCCATGTTATTTCTTTCTCTTGCCTAATTGCTCTGGCTAATGTTTCAAGTACTATGTTGAATAGAAGAGGTGGTAATATACATCCTTGTCTTGTTCCTGATTTTAAGGGGAATGCTTTTAGTTTTTCTCCATTTAGTATGATACTGGCTATTGGTTTGTCATAGTTTTTATCATATTCACATATGGTTCTTCTAAACCTGTTTTCTTCAGAGTTTTTTTTAATCATGAAGGGGTGTTGGATTTTTGTCAAAAGCCTTTTCTGCGTCTATTGATATGACTATATAGCTTTTGACCTTGCTTCTGTTTAGGTATGTATTACATTTATTGCCTTACATATATTGAACCATCCTTGCATCTTTGAGATGAAACCTGCTTGATCATAATAAATGATCTATCTGATAATGTGCTGCATTCTATTTGCTAATATCTTGCTGAGGATTTTTTACTAAGGAGATTGGCCTGTAGTTTTCTTTTTAGTTGGGTTTTTATCTGGTTTTGGGATCAGGGTGATACTGGCTTCCATAAAGGAGTTTGGGAACACTTCATCCTTATCAATTTCTTTGAAGAGCTTGAGGAGTATTGGTAATATAATATCCTCAAAGGTTTTGTAAAATTCAGGAGTGAATTCATCAGGTCCTGGGTTCTTTTTAGTTGGCAGAGTCTTTATTACTGTGTCTATTTCATTGCTTGATACTGGTTTGTTAAGCATATTTATGTCTTCTTGGGTTAGTTTTGGTAGTTTGTATGTGTATAGGAATCTGTCCATTTATTCAAAATTTGCTAATTTGTTGGAATATATTTTTTTAAAGTGGTTACTATCTTCTGGATTTCTAAAAAGTGTGTTATGATTTCACCTTTTTCTTTTCTGATTGCATTGATGTGAGTCTTTTCTCTCTCTTGGTAAGACTGGCTAGGGGCTTATGTATTTTATTTATTCTTTCAAAGAATCAGCTCTCCAATTCATTGATTTTTTTTTTAAATCTCAATTTTATCAATTTCCACTCATCTTTGTAATTTCCCTCCTTAATTTCAGTTTGGGGTTGATTTGTTGTTGTTTTTCAATTTTCTTAAGATTTCTAAAAAGATTATCTATTTGACCTAGTTCTGTTTTTCTGAAGTGAACAGTAATTGCATTGAATTTTCCTCTTAGAACTGTTTTCATAGTGTATCAGAGATTTTGATGAATTGTACCATCATTGTAATTAACTTCTAGAAATTTTAAAATTTCTTCTGTGACCCATTGGTTGTTTAGGAGTATATTGTTAATTTTCTAGGAGCTTTTTCCTTTTCTGAAATTTCATCTGTTGTTGATTTCTACTTTCATTGCACAGTGGTAATAGTATACATGGGCTAATATCTGTTCTTTTATATTTACCTAAGCAGGCTTTGTGTACAAGTAGTGATCTATTTTGGAAGAAGTACCATGTGCTAGTGAAAAGAATGTATGTTCTGTTGTAGAGGTGGAATACTTTGTATATATCCATTAGGTCCATATGTTTAAAGGTATGGTTCAGCTCTGAAATTCCTTTTTTGTTTGTTTGTTTGTTTTGTTTAGTTGTTCTGTCTCTTTGCAAAAGTAGGGTTTTAAAATTCCCTACTGTGATTGTGTTAGTGTTTATTTGATCTTTTAATTACAGCAGTTTTTGTTTTATGAAGATAGATGCTCCAGTATTCAGTGCATATATGTTTAACAATGTTACGTCTTCTTGTAGGATTGTTCCCTTAATTAGTATGTAGTGATCTTTGTCTCTTCTAATCAGTTTTAGCTTGAAATTTACCATGTCTGATATTAGAATTTCTACCCCTGCTTATTTTGGGGGTCCTAGTGCGTGAAATGTTTTCCACCTCTTAATTTTTAGACTATGCATATCTTTTGGGATTAGATGAGTTTTGTGAAAGCAACAGATTGTTGGATTCTGATTTTTGATCCAGTCTGCTGGTCTGTGTCTTTTAATTGGAGAGTTGAGGCCATTATCATTGAGAGATATTACTAAGATGTTTTGGTTACTTGTGATCCTTGCCTTTATCTGTTGGTGTGCCCTGTTTCTTTCCTGATTTTTTTTGTTGTTGCTGCTGTTTATCCATTGACCTCACTGATTTCCTCTTGTTGTTTCTGTCAAGAATATTCTTAAGTATTTTCTCTAGAGCTGGTTTAACACTCAAATATTCTGAGCTGTTCTTTTTCATGAAATACCTTATTTCTCTATTTTGAAGGATAGCTTTGCTGGGTAAGTTATGGGCTGAAAGTTAGGGCTTGAAATACTTCTCTCCAAGCTCTTCTGGTCTTTAGAGTTTGTGCTTAGAAGTCTGCTGTGATTCTAATTGGTTTGCCTTTATATGTGATTTTTTGTTTTTCTCTGGCTGCTTTTAAAATTCTGTTTTTTTGCTAGCTTTCTGTGAATTTAATAAGGATATGCCTTTGTGGGCTTCTTTTTTCATTGTAATTATTGGGTGTTCTATAAGCATCACTTACTTGTATTTTAAATTCTTTTCTCATATTTGGAGAATTTTCATCTATGATTTCTGTTAGCATGTTGTAGAATCCATCTATGTTATCTTGTTTTTTTCTCACTCCGATTAGCTTTACATTGGTTTTGTTGTCATCTAATAGCTGCTGGATAGTCTTCTCATGTTATCTTATTTTCTTTTTGGGTTCTTTAAGCTCTTTATTTTAATTCACTATTTTGTCTTCAATATCAGACACTGTCTTCACATTGGTCATTTCTGCAATATATGAATTTTATACAGTTTTTTATTTCAGGTATTTCTGTCTGACATCTTTTCAAGGATTCATTATCCTTATTGAATCTGTCATTAAAATTTTGAACTGTTCGGTTAGATTGTGCAGTATTTTTACCTTTTTCCCTGGAATTCACAGTGGGCATATTGAGTGAAATTGCTGTGAACTTTTGGTTCGTTTCTTCTTTGAATTTATCTATTTTCTTCATCCCTTCTATGAACTCTTCATACATGTTTGCTACCTGGTATTTGTTTTCTTCTCCCTTTGTAACCTCTTGCTCTGCCTTGGGAGAGTTGGGCGGGGATTCAAAAATCTTCTGATTCTTTGCTTCCCTGTTCTTCCATGTGAATCTTTGTTTATTTGCATATATATGTTTTAAATTATATATGGCCCCTTTCCCCCCTCCCTCCCTTTTTGGAGAGTTTCCTGTTGGTTGGGGCCTAGAGAAGTGAGGAGAGTTTGTGGCTTATATGGGATTTTTAATAGGTTGTTGATGCGCCATGAATAATTTTCAGCTTGTATGTCCAATGCAAGTATTTACTCCTTCTGTTATTTACTTTAAGTGATTTTGACTCTGTCCCTATGTTTCACCAAAAGAATCACTTCTGGTTATAACAGCATTCACAGATTCAGTCTTACAAAACTTCTATATGATAGTTTTTGCAGTTACACTTCCCCTCTTTCTCTATACTCTGTGCACACTATTGACTGTTTGCTATTTGTGGTTGTTCTGCAATGAGGTAGGAGAGGTGGGGTGGGGAGAATGGGAAGTGCTCGGGTGAGAATTGCTAGACACTAAGTTGGAGGTTTGAAAGGGGGAATAGTAGTAGATGAGAAGAAAAGGTTGATGTGGGGCCTGATTTTATTGGAGTACTTTTTAGTTGAAGGGTTAGGTTAGTACCTAGAGTTTTCAGGGATATTTTATGGAAGCAAGGGTGAGATATGGGAGAAAGGGGGTTTACTTTGTGATTGAGGAAATCTATGTGGTTGTCAGAACTTGCTGATAGGGAAGATAGTAAGCTAAGTAAGATATGGAAGAGCCAAAGCCTTAGTGTGGAGGATTGAGGAATATTACTAGAGAAGATAGGAGTGACTGTGAGGGAGCTAAGTATGGGGAGTTTAAAGACTTGGGAGAGGAGTTTATATGTTTGGAAAAAGAATAAAGAAATATGTCACATTGCAAACATGTCATATTGCAAAGAAATATGTCACATTACGTATGTGCTTCCCAAGTAGCTTCTTTGCCAGAGTGAGTGCTCACACCCCAATCACTCCTCTGATCCCTCCACTGCAGTGGTGAAGATGACTCAGACACAGGACTTCATTCTTGCAGAGTCTGATCCAGGCTGAGCTCTTGGGTTAGAAACTCTTGCTGTCCCGCTCCCTGGGTGTGATGATGGACTCAGCAGACAGGTTCACTGGCACAAAACTGTCCACTGAGTCAGGATTATTCCTATGCAATCAAATCAGCTACAGTAGTAATAGGCTAATCTGTTCTCATCATATCTATCAGGGCCAGTTGAGAAATAGCATGCATGAGATCCTGTTTTGGGTCTCCCTTTAGCTTAGAGAAGAAACCCACAGTTATAGTGTAAGCATCGTAACAGCCCAAGGATTGACCCACAGTTAATGTGCCCTAAATGTGCACTAAATGGGATGGTTGTATTTCCTCTAATGGTGAAAAACAGCTTTTAACAGTAATTTTATAGAATCAGCTATCTAAAGCCCAAGGGTTTGGGTACTGGGTATTGCCAGAGGAGGGAAGAGAAGATAAAAAAGAAAAAAGTTTTATTTTCTAAGTCCTCTGCTCTATGACACAGGAAGTAGGAAATAGGGTAAAAGCAAAGGAGCAAAGGACCCTAACGATGGTAAGGGTATTTTATATGTTTAGAAGAGAAAACTGGGTAGAAAATTGGTAGTGAGAAATGGGGATGGGAAATGATTCTATGGCTGTTAGAAATATTAGAAAAAAAGTTAAAGGGAGACAAATGAAAAGGGAGAGAAGAAAGAAAAGGAAAATGGAGAATGAATAGGATATAGGAGAATGAAGTCAGGTGAAGAGCTATAGGTGAAAGTAGGATGGATATAAAGAGACAAGGAAGAATGCCCTTGTCTATAGTCCCCCTTGTTTAATAAGATAATTTCCCTTGTTTATAATATATAATATAGTTCTGTAGACTACATTGAAAGAAAAAAGGGAAGAGGAAGAGAAGCACACATACACAGACACCCTCATAAAAGAAAAAAGGAGTAAAATAATGGGATAAAAGTGTGAGGGGAAATGTACAGAAGGAAGAAAACAACAAAAAATAAAAAATTACAACTTAAAAATAATACAGTCAAGTAAAAAATAATAAAAGAGGGCTGGGGATTTAGCTCAGTGGTTCTGCCGCCCGCCTCGCAAGTGCAAGGACCTGAGTTCAATCCCGGTACCAAAAAAAAAAAAATCCAAAAAATAATAGAAGGAAGTTTTCTATTGTTTTGGATACATGGCTCTTTTCCTCAGCCTAGAGTTAAGGAGCAGAGCTTAGGCCAGGACATGTCTCTGTTCACACTGGAAGTCTAAGGTGGCAGTCTGCCCCGAGAACAGTGCTGGGAGTAGAGATCTGCTTGCGGAGATTCCCTTGCAGTGCCAACGTGAGCCTCCAGTGCTGTGTAACTCGGGCTGAACCCGGCCTCTGACTGCAGGAGCCTGTCTGTGTTTAGCAGCCCCAGCCTCTCAGCAGGACTCTCCCCAGTCGGCTCTCTAACTGTTGCCAGTATCCTGTGACTGTCTTTCCCTCATCCACTCTGTAAACTTGGTGGTGTGAAGCGGCCAAGGGACTGCTCTGGGACCCAGGTTCAAACACTCAGCCCTTCCCTGCAGTGGCGTCCTCACCCGCTCTTGCTTAGTGATTGTGGCTGCAGGCACTTGTACCAAGGTCACTCACCAAGTGTTGACTATGAAAGGCTGCTCTGGATGCAGTGTCCCATGTTTTCCTTGCTGGTTCCAACTGCCATGACTCTTTTGGGGTCCTGATGTACTTTTCCAGCTCTCCATAAGCAGAAACATTGTTAGTTTCGGTTTGCCTCCCAGCTGGTGGCTAGCCAGCCACAGGCACCAGTGCTGAGTGGTCTCTTCTCCGCAGTGAGATCTATTTCTTGTGTATCACTTAATCCTATTTTCTTCTCCTCTGTCAGTTCCCTCATGGCTACCGGGTAACCTCCACTCACTTTGGTTCCTCTCCACACTGTTGTTTTCCAGACTCTTGACACTGTCCTGGAGAAGCTGAGTTGCTGGTACTCACTGTGCCATTTTGGAACTCCTTTCTCTATTCCATTTTGACAACACCACTACCACCATATCCTGATTTAGTTTGTCCTTTTAATTTGTGAATCATCTATTGTCCTAAAAGTCAGAGCTGTATGAAAATATATACTTAGGGCTGGATATGGGCAGAGCTCAGTGATAGAGTACTTGGCCAAGCATGTTTGAGGCTCACTGCAAATATAGATAGAGATATAGATATATATTCAAAGAAATATTACTTCCTTTTCATTCCTCATACCAGTTTTCTATTCTCATCTCCTATAAATTATATAATGCCTTTCAATCTTTCAATATTATTCCTGTATTTTTATGTATAAATGAATGAATACATACATACATAGCCTCCTCTTTCTTTTTTGGTACTGGGGATCGAACTCAGTACCTTTCTCTTGCAAGCCAGGCATGGTGCCACTGAGCTAAATCCCCAGCCCCCGCCTTTCGTATATGGTGTAGGATTCTTGAAAGTAGAGACGTTTTGTACTTAGCTTTTTTCAGTTCATAGAGATTGTCCTCATCATTTTTTATAGTTCTATAGTATTCCATTGTGTGGATATACCATAACTTGTTCAACCACTCTCCTGTGTATGAGCATTTAGATTATTTCCAGTGTTTCACAATTATAAATAGTGCTATCACAAACTTGACTACATATTTCTAGAAGTTGGATTGCTGGCTCAAATGGTGAGTACATATATCATTTTATCAGGTATTGCCAAATTCTCCTTTAAATTCTTACAGCTATGTGAGAGTGCAACTGTTTCCGCACATCCTCACCATCAAAATGTGTTGCCATACGTTTATTTATTTTTAATTTTTTTTATTTTTTATTGATATATTAATTGGTACATTTTAGGTATACAATACATTTACATTTATCATTGG
>NW_004624776.1:10465412-10490979 GCF_000247695.1 Heterocephalus glaber
TGTCCTCACATTGGCTCATTCTGCTGTGTAAACTTTCAGTGGAGTTTTTAATGTCCTGGAAATCTGTTTGCATCTGTTTTATGGATTTCATTTGTTTCCTGTGTTGGGATTCCATCGTGTTCCTCAGCTCCTCTATTTTTTTAATCTGTGTCTGCCTAGATTTATTAATTATGTCTTGCACCATGGGCACAATCTCTGCTGTTATCTGAGAAATTATTTCTGATTTCATTTTTTACAGATCCTCTTTTTTGCCTGTTCAGGGAGTCTAGGTGGTTGAGTATAAGATTGTTCTATCTTGCTTCCCTTTGAGTTTGCCTCGGGTGATCTTGAAGTCTGATTTTGAGACTTGTTTACGTGTCTTCTCATTTCAACAGATGCAACCTGCTATGCCTTTGTTGAGGCAACTTTTTGCTCACCCAGTGTCTTCAATTCTCAGCAAGCCACCGAGCACCCTTTTCTCTGCTGCTCACCAGTACACTAATTCCTGGGTTCAGAAAGGTGGCCTTCTGAATCCCTGAGCTGACCTGTTGTCAGGGTGGGCTTCTGGCTGGGGCCTGTGCACACTTGGGATGGTATCTAGGTGTGCCTCTGGCTAGGGCCTCTATGTACCTGTTGTCTGGGTGGGCTTTTGGCTACAGGCTGTGCACCCCAGTTCCTGTTGTGTGAGCAAGCTTCTGACTAGGGTCTTGAGCACTTATCGATGGTATGGTGTGCCTCTGGCTATTGCTTGTGCACCTGTGCAGCTCTTTTCTAGCAGGCCCTTGGCTTGGGCTGGTGTGCCCAAGCCTCTGGGGTCAGGGTGGAGCCCTGGCTGAGATCTGCTTGCAGCCGTGCCGCTCTGTTCCACACCATTTTTCCCCCAACTAAGGTGGTCTGGTGTGCCTTTATTGCAGAGATTTTCTTCCCTTTTCCAATGGGCTTCAGTCTTCATCAAGGAGCCTCAGAGAGGCCCTCTTTCTGTTGTTCACTTCTGCTCTATCTTCTGGAGCTCAGAACAATGTCCTTTATGACCCCTGCAACTCTGTGGTGTGGATCCAGGTAATGGCTTGGCACAGCTGTGATGGTGGTGGGGTATTTCCTGCTGGCACCCTGGAAGCTCACCTCCTCGGTGCTTGGGGGTGGTTGTACAGTGGCTTGAGAGTCTCACCTCCTCAGCACTGGTAGTGGGGGGGCTCTAAAGAATGGGTTTTGAACACATTCCATTTTGATCCAGGGCTCTAGACACGGCCTTCAGACTTCTCTCAGTTTGTAGCTGATTTGATTGAATTCAGGTCAGCTATCTACATGACCTGTTGAGTACTGAGAATCTTTGACATGTTCCTGTGAACCCTCAGCATGTGAATGTTCCTTAAAAATCTAAAACATACTCTATTCAGGGGCTCCAGTTTTTCAATAACAGATGAGTGACAGAGAAAATTTAAGAAATATTTTTATTTTGGTATCAGAAGTTCTGGGTTCTGGTTGTAGTACTACTACCTTTTGGGTAGTCACTAAGTCTCTCTGAGCCTCAATTTCCTTATCTGTAAAAGGAGGATAAAAACACAATTTCATGGGATTTAAGGTCTCAGCATGATCCAGGACTTCCTGATGTGATGAAAATGTTCCTTGTCCGCTTTATCCATAGTCCCTGGCTGCTTGAACACTTGAAATGTGGCTAGTGTAACTAAGAAACCAAAGTTTTAATTTTATTTATTTTTCATTAATATCTGTATTTAAATAGTCACATGTAGCTAATTGCACCTATATATTGGGAAGTGCAGGTAGGTGTATGGAAATGCCATGGTAAGGAACAAGACAAACCCTTTTTTAAAGTTTTTTAAAAAAAATTTTTTTTTTTTTGCACTGCTGGGAATTGAACCCAGGGCCTTATGCATGTTAGATGCAGCTCTACTCTGGCTGAGCTACGCTTCCATCCCAAACATTCTTTTTTTTTTTCTTTTTTTTTGGTACCGGGGATTGAACTCGGTTGTGCAGCAGGTGGCGAAACCACTGAGCTAAATCCCTGGCCCTTAAAATGTATTTTATTAGTACACGTTTTCAGTACCTAATGATTGCATTCATCCTTACAAGAAGCACCTGTGCAGCCAGCAGAGTCAGCACTCCATGTGCTTTCTAACTTCTCCCTTCATCCCCACTGAGTACAGGCTCGGGCTGTGTACACTGCATTTACTGCTGCATCTCCCCTGACTGGAAAGGTGGCTGTGTTACATAGGCTCCTGTGTCTGTGGAGGCGGGCAGTGCTCTGCACACTATGGGTTCACACCACTTTAGATGAGCTTCCCTGACCACCATCAGAACAGTTCCCTGGGCTCTGTGGCACAGAGGTGGGGTGGCACCTTTGTGTGCAGCCTGAGGGACCCTGGGTCAGGAAGACCACAGCTACTTTTTGCGAATGGTGTTCTGCGTGAATCATCCCAGATGCTCACAATGATCCTGTCTCCTCAGAGATGTGAAAATAGAGAACTGAGATGTGAGATGATGGACAGCTAGGGGCTACACTTTCTGTACTTCACTGGCCTAGGCCTTGTGTAAGAGTGTGTGACCTTATAGCTACTGACGGAAGGAGCTCTTTAAATTCTTGGAAGGGTCATTGTTTGGGGGTTAAGACAGATGTTAGGTTTCAAAGTCAGCCTGTAAAGCAAAATTAGGTAACATCAAAATTTGTTCTGCAAAGCCCTTCAGTTACTCTGAAATTGGGAGGACCAGAACCCTAGCAGTGCAAAATCCAAAAGTTGCCTTTGTTTGCTCTCTGATTTTGGTCTTGATCCATCCCTAGTTCCTGTGTTCCAGGTTGGAAGAGGGTAAGGAATATCCCTCCCTCCCTGCCTCTCTCCCTCTCTTCTTTCCCTCCCTCCCTTTTTCCTTCTTCTCCTCCACCCCCAAAGGTACATAGTTGTGTAAGATAAATGGATATTTGCCTATTGTATTTCTTTCACATAAGATTCTTTCACATAAGATTCACAGTGCAAAAAATATAACAACCATCATTCTAGTCAATTATAACTTTTTAAGCATTATGCTGTGAGGTGAGGCTCAAAACAAAAACAAAAACAAAATCAGGTAGGAAAAGACTTGCCAACAGTCAATATGAAAGTCAATCCAGGCTCGGTATTTACCAAAAGTAAATTTGAACCTTGGCATTGTTTTTTTTTGTTTGTTTGTTTGATTGTTTTGTTTTGTTTGTGGTACCAGGGATCGAACTCAGGACCTTGCACTTGTGAGGCAGGCGGCAGCACCACTGAGCTAAATCCCTGGCAATCTTGGCATTGTTTATGAAAATGTAGTATCAGCTTCAGGAAATAAATACATTATTATTTTCAGGGTTTTTTTCAGATAAATAGGGACAAAACAGGGCAGCGAACATAGTGAAGAACTTGGAATGCCTTAAATTAGGAGCAGCTCAGGGAATTGGGAACATTTAGCATAGAGAAGGAAGTATTTTGAGGAGTGGAGATTGATTATGGTGGTAATATAGAGGAAGTTCTTTTGGGATTTGAGTCAGAAACCCGGGCTAACTAGTTAAAATACCTGGGATGGTGATTACCTCCCTTGACCTTGGTTTCTAATTTTAAATATTTAAGGGATTGTTATATGGAAGCCAAGCTAGACTTTAACAAAATTGTTTAGAGAGTAGAATTGAGACCAAAGTTAAAAATTACAGGGAGAAAAAGTAAAGCCAGCCAGCCAGCCAGGCAAGGGTGTGCGTTTCTGTAATCCCAGCTGTTTGGGAGGCTGAAGCAAGAGGATCACAAATTCAAGGCCAGCCTGGGTGACTTAGTGAAATTCTGTCTTAAAATTTTTAAAATATTTTTAAAATTCTAGGAATATAGCAGTGTTCCCTGGGTTCAATCCCCAGTACTACAAAATAAATAAATAAATAAACAAGCCTACCACAAAAAAGAGACAAGATATCAACAAAGTATTAATAATCTTAATAGTCACATTATTTAAAGAGCTTTTTTGGTTTTTTTTTTTTGGCACTGGGGATCAAACTCAGGACCTCACACTTGCTAGGCAGGTGCTGCGCTGCTGAGCTAAATCCCCAGTGTTTAAAGAGCTTTTATAAATCAATAAGAAGCAAAACAAATTTTTTAAAAACAGTAGAAAATGAACTGAAGACATGAGTGATCATTTTATTTCTAGAACATAAAACATAAACAATCTATAGACATGTGTTAACAGATAAACTTAGGTACATTAAGCCTTTAAGTGTTTTAAGCAGTAATTCATGAATCCGGAAATACCAGATGTTAAATGATTGGGCTCCACCAAGGAGATTTGAGGGGAAGACTTTCACACAGTGTTTACAGCAGCAGTAGGGCTGGGGGTTTAGCTCAGGGTTTTCACCACCTGCTGTGCAAGCACGAGGACCCGAGTTCAAGCCCCGGTACCAAAAAAAAAAAAAAAATCCAACAAAGTGTTTACAGCGGCAAGACAAAGACAATATCTGATAGATCATAAGTGGAAAATTTGTAGTTAAGGGTCAGTCAGCAGGGCTTTTTTTGTGTGTGTAAAGTCTCTAGTTAGAAGCTGGTTGGCAACTTCTGATGGTTAAACTCAAGTTTCACTGTGCTGCTTACACTGAGTTGGGTTTTGTTTTGCTTATGCAGGAATCCAGAATACTGGAACTATCTCAGCCTAATGGGTTTCTAATTCATTATTTGTTGGTTTGTTTAGTTGGTTTTTTGAAACAAGGTCTCACTATGTCATTCAGACTGGCCTTGAACTCACGATATAGCCTAGGCTGGCCTCCAACTCACCGCCATCTTGCAAGTGCCAGGATTACAGGTGTGCACCACCACACCTAGCTCCAGTTAATTATTTTACTACATGGTAAATTAATAATTGAACGATAAAATTAAGATCACAATCAGATGCTATTTTTTACCCACTAAAAAATTAGTGGGTTGGGGCTGAGGATTTAGTTCAGTGATTCCGCTGCTTGCCTCGCAAGAGCAAGGTCCTGAGTTCAATCCCCAGTACCAAAAAAAAAAAAAAAAATTAGTGGGTTGAAAATTAAAAAGTCTTGATAAGTGTATAGAGCACAGGAATTCTCACATTTTAGTGTGTAAGTGTAAATTAGTTTACTCACTTTATCGTAATGTACAAAGCAAGCTGAACATGTTCACACCATGTCAACCAACACTCCCACTCCTAGGTATTTTATTAAAGAAGCCATTACACAAGTGCCTCATAGAAGTGTCTGGAATGTTTATAGCACCATGGTTGATAATATGAAAAACTAGAAAGAATTCAAATGTCTACTATGAGAAAATAAACAAGTAGGCTGTGATATATTTACCAGTGGAATACTGTGTAACAGTAAGAAATGAATGAGTATATAGCTGCAAGCAAAACTATGGGTTAATCTTAAAAACATAAGTTTAGATGAAAAAATGAAGTCGTGAAAACTGCATATCAACTGATACTCCATTTGAAGCTCAAGAACAAAGGAAATCAATATGTTGCTCAGGAACGCTTCAGGATAAAAGTTGCCAGGGGTTGAAAAGTAGAGAGAAGCACAAAAGTAGACTAAAATATATTTATTAATATTCTAGTTATTATATTGGATAGTGGATCCATGAGTATTTGTTACTATTATTATGCTTCAAAATTCATGTATTTCTAAAAAAATTAATGTATTTCTTCATCTGCATACATTTATTTATATGTTATATATCAAACAATACATAATATTTTAAATAAAGTTTATTATAAAGAGAAAGATTAGATAGAATTAAGTGTAGGAAATTTTTCATTTAACAAATCAGTTAAAAAAAAAGGAATGATCCAGCCTTGGATATAATGACTTCCAGTCCTAGAAAAATCCAATCAGAAACTAGAAAGGGTATATGTTAAGCATATCTGGGAATGGAGAATGGAGAGTATGTGTGTGTGCATGCTCCTGTGTGTGTGTGTGTGTGTGTGTGTGTGTGGCTCAACTAAACCTCTAAATTCTGTTCCATTTCTAACTTCATCCTACTCTACATCATGATACATTTCTACCTAGTTATAGATAAAATTATGGGAAGAAAATTGAGTTTAAACTCTATGCTAAACAAAGGTTGCAAGTATTATTGTGAGTTTCCTCTTATTATACATCCTGTGTCCATATTTTCATATGACTTCACACCACTTATTTTAGTTTTCTGTGGGTTTGTAAAACACTCAAATAAATTGGCCAAAAGGAGAAACAGTAAAGCTGACATTGCAGCCAGAATTGAATTTAATGTATTGGCTGGGTGGGGGGAGCCGAAGACACTGCTATGGTATAAAATATTAACTTTTAAAAAATGATACAGAATTCTTCTTTGAGGGGAAAGTTAAGACAATTATTTTTAAAATATTAAAATGTTAACTTATGATGCTTCAGATACACTGCTCTACACATTAAGAAGACCTTACTTTAGAAAACTGGAAGATCAGGATGCCCTGGTCTGTATATCCGAGAGTGTTCCAGAACCAACCGTGGAATGGGTGTTCTGCAATTCACAGGGTGAAAGGTATGGCATAGGTTTTATTATTTTGCTATTATTATGTTTGTTTCTAATGTTGCTGACATCATATTGTATGTGAATTTTAATTTATTCCATTTCAACGGCAAACATTGGCTCTTTAAATGTAAAGAATGAAAAGAAAAATGTAAAGAATGAATAGTGTGGGTTTTACAGGGGCCAAGGTAAGGGTTTGTCTTTTAAGTAAGGGGGCATTTGAAATGTCCTCAGATCAACTACAGGATCCTCCCTGTGTGTTACACTATACAAATTAAAATCCCTTCGAGTTACCAGATAGTTGGTTCCCTGAGCATTTTGGTCGGAGAAAAAAGAAAAATACTGCTTTTAAAGTATAATTCCCTTATAAATAAACTCCCTGTGATTAAATGTTTAATTAATGGTCATTCTGTTTATTCTCGACAAGCAGCTCACTATACTTGTGTAAGAATACACATTCTAGAGCCAGATACCCTGGCTTTAAGAAGTGGTTTGCTTACCAGCAGTGTAGCCTGGGATGAGTTACTTAAACTCTCTGTGCCTCATCAGAAGAATGGGGGCATGACAAGTGCTTAACTTAAAGGACTATGATGATTTATTTGTGAAGCACATGGTGGGCTGAGAGATAGTGTATTCAGAATAAGTGCTTAATTTTACTTTCAGTATGTGGCATAGCTGAGTTCTCCCTAAGTTAAGAATTCTTACAATTTGAACAAGTTAAAATCTACTAAACCACTTTTTTTAAAATATGAGAAAAAGTGGGGGGAAAAAACCAGGTTCCCAAATTATATGACTACAGTCTTAAATTTTAGAAGAAAGAGAAAAAAAGATCACCTGAACCATACATAAAATATATTGTGTGTAGAGAAAAAAAAATTGGAAAGATACACATTAATATAGTAACAGCTATCTCAGGGTGATAGGAATTTGAACAACTTAAAATTCTTTGGTTTTTTCTGTATTTTCCAACATTTCTAAATGAACTCAGTTATTATTGGCTTGTAATAAACATCTCAAAGAAGGAGGCATAAACAAAGAAAAGAATACACTTAATTCAAGGGATAAAGGGAAGAGTGACTCAACCCACTTCTGCTTTGGGAGAAATTATATGTAGAAAGCTCTCATTAGGGACCAAAGTCCATTTTCAGCCAAGGTGGAAGACAGAGCTACTCTATTGAACACTGAGATGCTCTTGGCCAACTTCCTTCAGGAGGGATGTCTAGGCTCTCTTCCTCTGTTTGCTTTGGGAAGTCTGGTGCCTTTGGCATCTTTAGCTTTTTTCCTTCTCCCTGATCTTCTGTGTTCTGAAGACAGATGCTGACCTTGTCCAGCTGCATTAAAACCCAATCATACCTTTCCTTTGCTCTTTGCTCTTTATTCTCTTTTTTCTGATTTTTCAGTTCTTCCTTTCCCTGTCTTTAAACAATAACCAAAGAAGTCCCCAACAAAAGAAAATTAAATTAATTTACTCCTTTGAGTAAGTTGAAATAATAAGTAAAAATGAGTTGAAATAAGGAGTATGTATGTAGTGAGTGCCCTTTGAACCCCTTGGCCGAAACCATAGGTTTGTGTTTGTTCACCTTTTGACCTTTTCTTTTCTTCGGTGCTTTAAAAAAGGCTCTGGCAGCTGTAACTTTATTCTTCTCCTGAACATTTATTTGTTTTGTTTTGTTTTCAGTGTTGAGGATACAATACAGAGCCTTGAGCTTATTAGGCAAGTGCTCTACCTCTGAGCTTCATCCCCAGCCCATATTTATAATTTTAAAATATGGTTAGTTAAAGGGCATTTATTAATTTTCTGATTGCAGCTGTAAAGAAGAAAGTCCAGCTGTTGTTAAAAAGGAAGAAAAGGTACTTCATGAATTATTTGGAACAGATATAAGGTGCTGTGCAAGAAATGAACTGGGCAGAGAATGTACCAAGCTGTTCACAATAGGTAACACTGGGATATCATGTATTTGTATTGTCAGTGGCTGACTGTTTCTTAGAAACTATTTAAGACTAACAGCAACTGCTTAGGTAATCATTCAACTTGAGAGATTCTATCTGTCTTTTATACATTTTATTTTATTTTATTTTAGTGCTGGGTATGGAATCCAGAGCCTAGTGCATGCTAAGTACATGCTCTTCCACTGAGCTACACCCCAGCTCCTTTTATATAATTTTAAATGTAACATTATATATTTTGTGTGTACAATTTCTTCATCAATGAGTAGTCAATCTCTAAAAGATTAATTTATTAACATGGGTAGTAACATTGGTTAGTAAAATCTTTGTTCTTTAGTATGTTCAGTGATGAGGACAAAACCACTTTTTATGCTTGTTTGGGGTGTTTTTACCTTCTAGATCTAAATCAAACTCCTCAAACCAGACTTCCCCAATTATTCTTGAAAGTGGGGGAACCCTTATGGATAAGGTGCAAAGCCATTCATGTGAACCATGGATTTGGGCTCACCTGGGAATTAGAAAACAAAGCCCTAGAAGAGGTAACGTGACAAGTTTATATTCTAAAAACTCAGGGACAATGAGGTATCAGTACAGGCTGAAAACATTAAATGCAAACTCTGTTTTATTAATACCTAGGGCAACTTCTTTGAGATGAGTACCTATTCAACCAACAGAACTATGATACGGATTCTGTTTGCTTTTGTATCATCAGTGGGAAGAAACGACACTGGATATTATACTTGTTCTTCCTCAAAGCATCCCAGTCAATCTGCTTTGGTTACCATCCTAGGTAATACAGGCTACTCACGCAATCTTTATTCATATTTCTAGTTGCTTTTAGTGTGGAATTCTGATTCCACAAATTCTGATTTCAATATAATGTTACCATCAAAAAACTGAAAAAGCAATTGTGTTAGCTTTGCGAAGATAAGCTACCTATTCCTTTCCTTTTCCAATTAAACTACATTCACAAAAATGCTGCTGTCTTTGTACATACCGCATTGTAATGTTTGCATACTTTTGACCTAGTCTCAGACCCTGCTTAATAAACACTTGTCCTAAGAACCTACCGCCAGCACAGTGAGCCATGTCTGTGACAGAACTGCGCAAGTGCCGAGATGAACAGAGATTTGGGTGGGCTGTGTCGTCTTTGAAAATGACCGCTCTTAAGTAATCTCAGATTGGGGTGCAGCCTTTAGCCATAATAAACATACTAAGAAATGCTATGATTCTTTTAGCAAACTAAAAAAGAAGTATTCCATAAGGAAATCTTGTGAGTGTTGCTAGCCAGATTTTTTTTGTTTGTGCCTTGAGATTGTTTTATGTAGGACCTGTTACTGAGAGTTGTGCTTGCTGAGAGCAGGGTGTTCCAAACTCTGTCCCCAGTATGTATATGTTGGTCTAGCAGTGGGGCAGCCCTTCAACCTCTTGAAATTGTCTGCAACATCTGTAGGTTTATTTGTATATTTGTGTGGAAAGAAGGTAAAATGTTTGCACGTCAATCTTAAGCAATTTGGCAATTTAACAACAACCCTAGGTTTAATCTCCAGGGGTGGGGGTGGGGTGGGGAGGGGGAGAAAGAGAGAGAGAGAGAGAGAAAGTATCACTTGACTCCCAAGGATTATGAGCTCAGGCTTAGAACTGAGGAAGCCTCCTTCATTTCTTCTTGACTATCAAACCTAACCTATAACACGCCAACATCCGAGTTTTCTTGTGTTGAACTGATTTTTTTTAAATGTATGATCTCAGTACATTTCCATGTGAATCCACTTGTTTAATAGATAAATGCATTTTGCTTTACAGAAAAAGGATTTATAAATGCTACCAATTCAAGTGAAAATTATGAAATCGATCAGTATGAAGAGTTTTGTTTTTCTGTCAAGTTTAAGGCATACCCACAAATCCGATGTACATGGACCTTCTCTCGAAAATCATTTCCTTGTGAACAAAGTGGCCTTGAAGATGGATACAGGTGAGATGACAAAGAGTCCTAAGACTTGACATTCTTAGCATGATCCTTCCTTGTTGCCTTCAAGGACAGTTTTATACTTAGTGAATTCACTTGTTTTGCATTTATATAGATAGGCAGTTTTCTTTTTTGTTTTTTGTTTTTTTGCAGTGTTAGGGATTGAACCTAGAGCTTGTAGTCTACCACTGAGCTACACTCCAGCCCCATGAATTTATATATTGTTTTGAAATTGAAAACAAACACCACAGAGTGAGGATACAGTAACAGTCTTACAGTGCTTCAGAGAATATAGCTTGCTGCATGAAAAACAAAATCATATTAGTTGGAGCGTGGGTGTGTGCCACTTTCTCAGTCATAATATTGTTACTTCCTATTTGAGAGTACTGGGCTGTACTATGTTGTCTTCCGGAGCATACTTGCAGATTATTGAGGAAGTAAAACTCTTTAAAAACAGGAATACATTACTATAGGTGTATTGATTTAAATTTAAAAAAAATAAATGCAGAAATAGCCCAAACAGAAGTGGTGAAGAAAATTTGCGGATCTGGGCAACTGTATTCAAGATTGTCTTACAGGAGGAATTCTCCTTTCTATCTTTGAAAAGCAAAATCCAACTCTTCCCTTGCATCTTCTAGAGTTATGACCCCCTCTTATCTCTTAAAACTAATCCTGAGGGCCGGGGATTTAACTCAGTGGTTTCACCGCCTGCTGTGCAAGGACAAGGACCCAAGTTCGATCCCTGGTACCAAAAAACCAAAAACAAAACAAAACTAATCCTGTGTGATATGGTTTCAGGCTAGACTCTGAGGGACTCAGAGGCACATGCCATTTCTCAAGCAAGTCGATGGTCTGGAATAAATCAATGTTTTGCAGCACATGGAATCATAAACCACATGAGAATCATCTGGGCAAAAGTTAAAAACGTGTATTTCTGCCTCTTATTTCAGACATACTGAATCAGAATTGGGATAAATATCTCATATTCTATTTTCTTTTTTCTTTCTCTCCCTCCCTCCCTCCCTCCTTCTTTCCTTTCCTTTCCCTTTCTTTCTTTCTTCCTTCCTTCCTTCTCCACCTCTTTTTGTTGATACGGGATCTCACTATGTGACCCAGACTAGTCTTAAACTCTTGGGCTCAGGTGATCCTTCCTGCCTCAGCCTCCTGCCTCAGCCTCCTGAGTATCTGGGACTACAAGCATGATGCTTTATTTTTAAGGAGAAACTTTGGTGATTTTTTATCACAGATCTAGATCTGTGCTGTCCAGTACAGTAGCCACAGGTATATGTGTCTACTGAGAACTTGAAATGTGGGTAGTTCGAATAAAGATGTTGCTAACTATAAAATACACACTATATTTTGAAGATTTAGTGTGAAAAAAATTATAAAATACTAATAAATTTTACATTGATTATATGTCAAAATGATGGGATTTGGGCTATATTTTATTAAGTGAAATCAATTCTTAAGCTTAATTTCACCTGCTTTTTTTTAGTTTCTTTACATAATTAGTTGGGAATTTCAAACTGGTGCTTGTGACTCATATACTTTATAGAATAACTCTGGTCTAGAAGAAGAGGAAGAGTAAACTCCTTTTCACCTTGATTTCTCCTTGATTATTGTGCTATGTTTTTATTCCCAAAAATGATTTGTAATTGGTTTTTGCTTGTATGTGTGTGTGTGTGTGTGTGTTTTCCTAGAGATGAAATCCAGGGTCTTGCACATGCTAAAAGTACTCCATCACTGAGGTACATCCCTAGCCCTATGTGGGTTTTCTAAAAGAGTTTCAATGCAGGGTTGGTAAGGAACCATCTACCTTCTTTTTTTTTTTTTTGGTACCCGGGATTGAACTCAGGACTTTGCACTTGGGAGGCAGGCACGGTGCCACTGAGCTAAATCCCCGACCCCCATCTACCTTCTTTTGCTCAAACCTTCTAATGTTCAAAGGATTCATTTTCAAGATCATTAAGAGCACAGCCTTTGGTCTGTGAGCTGACTAATACATATTCCACCTAACTCAAAGTTTCTCCACAGCAGCACACTGACATCTGGAGATGGATAGTTCTTTGTTTTGAAGGACTATCCTGTGCATTGTAAGTATCACCAACATCCCTGGCCTCCACCCACTGGATGCCAATAGCACATCTCCTTTCTCCCAGTTGTATTGACTAAAAATATCTGCAAATATTGCCAAATACTCCCCTGATTCAGAACCACTGCCTTAGTGGGGGCCCCCCAACCCATGATCATACAACCTTGTTCAGCACCACCAAACTTCTAAAAGGAGCAGGTAAAGGAGTCACCCCTACTCCTCCCTCATTAAACTGATTACCCATGGCCTGTGTTCAGAAGGATATCAGTGTATTAACTGTTTCCTCTCTTCTTTGTATTGTATACCAATGCATTATCTACCACAATGCTAGAGAAGCTTCTTGCATTATAACTTCCTTATGAACTTGATTCAAGGAGAAAAAGGATCAACTCAATTTAGTTCAACAAATGTCACTTCAATATCTTCTTGTTGGGTTTGAAACTATGAGGGGGCACAAGAGTGATGAGATAATATCTCTCCCTCTCCTTCACTAGTTACACAGATTGCTGCTGTCCTGGTGACATCTTGCATAACCTTTGGAGATTTTTCAGAAGCACTGATTCGGGAACTATCTCTAATGGATCATGGGCCAATTAATGGGCTAGTTTATTTGATTTCATTCCATTGCCACAATCTGCACTTCTGGCCCCCCTAGTAGTTTTTCTATAGAGGTAGTGAAATGAATGAGTTGAGTTGGGGCAGATCCTCACTCCTGTACTATTCTGTACCTCTCTCATTCCTAATTATCTGGTACCGTAGTTACTTCATTGTATGTTGAATCTCACCTCCGAGTTTATAATCTCCATAGAGGTAGGTGTTCTGTCATTTCTCTATCGCTGTACAATGCTTTTTTCTTTAAATGTGTGTCTAGTAAATTAATGAATACATCACCACCCCTAGAAAGCTGCTCAAAGTGCATAGTCTGGGCCAAAAGTAATCCATTAGCACCCTCTGCACTACTAGGATCACAAGAGCACTTATAGCAACACCCTACACTCGGTATCTGTTTAAAATTTCTCAGGCTGAGGCCGGGGATTTAGCTCAGTGGTTCCGCTGCCTGCCTCGCAAGTGCAAGGACCCAAGTTTGATCCCCGGTACCAAAAAAAAAAAAAAAAGTTCTCAGGCTGGGGATATAGCTCAGTGATAGAGTGCTGGCCTACTATGAATGGAGCCCTGAGTATGATCCTTAGCATAATAACCAAACAAAAAACCTTTTTGGTTATAAAAAGTTTAAAATTTACTAGTAAGCTAAATGAATAGTAAAGTGCATTTCCTTGACCATCACCTAGATTCAACATTTAAATGAACTGGATGGCGAAGTACAGTATTTTAATCATGTTGCAAGAACTTTTCAGTGACAAAGTGACAGGAGTTTTAAATTTTGATCTGTAACCAAAGGCCCTTGTAATAAAACTACTCCTGTGACAACACTGGTGTGGTCGTGGCGTGTGTGCCAGAAGCCACTCAGCTTCCCCACCTTCCCAGCTTCATTTCTCCAATTTACTTCCTCAAATATCACACTGAAGCCTGTTATATTAGGGCTTGCCTTTATGTGTTTGCATCTTACAAAATGGTACCCTCTGCAACTCCGTGCTGGCCTTGATAAAAACTTCCAAGACATTTCACCTCTGAGTTTGCATAATTTCTTATCTATAGGCTTAATAATAAACACCAAATCTACTTTAGTTTTTCTCAGTTTTATGGTAAAAAAATAAACTTGGTAGGCCGTAATAATTATTTAGAAATTTCTTCTGAAAGATTCTCCTTAGCCTTGCCCAAGTCTTATATTTTCCTTTTCCCTGAAATAATTAGTTTTCCCACTGTGAATCTCAGTTCTGCCCCTAACACACTAAGTAAACATTTCCTGGGTAAACAGTAGCAGGTGGTTGTGTGGGTTCTGGGTGGTGAGCCAGGGGCCTGCCCAGGACAAGAGCAGGCACACAGAAAAGCAGGCTGTTAAATACAGTCAGTGAGATTGCAGAGGCCTTTAGAGCCTCTGGTGGTGAAGAGCCTGGGCATACAAGGAAGGAGGAAAATGATGTTTCAGTCTTGTGACATAACCCAAGCTCCCAACTAAGTCTTATCCTGTGCTACCGCTTCTGAAAGTGGTCCTAGATCTATTTTTTCCCCAAGACTCTACTCCGTTATAAGTTACCAAGCACATCCTATAAAGCAGTGGTGGCGAATCCATGGCATGCATGCTGCAGTGGGCACAAGGAGCCCTCCTTGTCAGCACAAGAGCCAAGTCACCCCAGTGTTGCCCCAGCAGCCAAGCATTGGGTAACAGCGCACATAGGGGTCACGCGCATGCTCAGAAAGGAGTAGCAGCACCAGCTGTTTGTATCAGTGAAAGCTCTGTGATTGTCTTTTTCTTTTAAGACAAAAGATGTATGAGTTTTTTCTAAATTAAAACTTCAACATTCAGGTTTAATTGCAGTTTTGGCACTTTATGATAAATCAGTGGGTTTTAGGTTGCAATATGGGCACTTGGTCTCTAAAAGTTTCTCCATCACAGCTATAAAGCCTCTTACTGAAGCTAAGACACTTTGAGCTTTCACCATGTGCAAGACAATGTGCGAGTCCTTCCTGTGGATTTTCTCACTTAATCCTCCTAATCCTATTTTATGAACTGTGGAAACTGAGGCTGAGTTACCTGCCCAATCACACAGAGCAAAGTTAATACCCTTCACTCACTCATGCTTTCTGAAAATTGTCTTAAGAATAGAAATACCACCCATAATTCCATCTCTGAGAATAATACTTCAGACTTTCTCTATGTAACCATAATTGTAAGTATAAAATAGAAACCTTTGTACAAACATGAAATTGTGACATTTGTCATTGATTTTTCTTTTAATAGCTGAACTATTATATTTATACTACCATTTTAGTGGCTGCATGGTATTTGACTTTTTAGAAGTTTTTGTTTTAACCAACTCCTGTTGTTGGGCACTGACTTTAGTTTATTCTCCTTGCATCTTTCTTTTTATTTTAATGTGATTTTCATACTTACTATACACCCCAAATTAAAACTCTTGCTTTTTTTCTTTCTCTCTTTTCTTTTTTTTTTCTTTCTTCGTCCCTTTATCCTTCCTTCTCTCCCTTCTCCTCCCTTTCCATTTCCTCCTTCCTTTCTCTTTTCTTTCCTTCCTCCCTTTCCTTCCCTTCCCTCCCTCCAGCTGTGGTGCATATTAGGCACGTGCTTTCTACCACTGAGCTACATCCCAGCCCCTAAATTTCTTTTTCATTCAAAATGATCACTAGACTTAATAAGCCTCATAGCAGTGACAACCCAACACATATATTTTGTTTACTCTGTGCTAGACATTTGTTATAAACAATTTGTATAGAATTGCTTTTTTATTTTTGAAAATGTCTTCTCCAAGAAGTCAATAAGTTGGGGGCTATTCTTACCCTCATTTTATAGACAAGGAACCCGAGGCCCAGCGAGGCAGTGTCTTGCGCACATTCATAGCACCAGGCAGTGGCAGAGCTGTGTTTGCAGCAGAAACAATTAGCTCTGATGTCTGTGGTTTCAGCCATTTCTCTGTGGTGCTGCTTGACACTGACTCATTTCAAATTGTGAGGTTCTCAAACCCAGGGTGTAAGAAAACAGAAATACATTGATGGGGCTATGGCTTAGTGTTGGAGCACTTGCCCAGCATGCACAAGGCTCTGGGTTCCATCTCCCACACCGCAAAAACAAGGACAAAACAGTGAAAACAAAAACACACCCCCCCCACTCATTCTCTTAGATTATTGAAAAATAAAAGTGTTTATGACCAGCATGTGCCATGTTTTGGTACTGAATTTTGTAAATCTTTAGGCTTGTCAGAGCCCTGACATAAAAATGCACGTGGTATTGTACAGAGAAATTGTAAATCATCAGATCTGGCCCAGCTCTATCTAACTCAGAACAGAAACCTTCATAGTCGGATTGCACTACTGTGGCCTGAGGGAGCTGGGCTTGGCTCTCTGTCCACATCTTTCTATGGAAAGCCACTTTCAGTGTGTTACCTCCTCCTTCCCCACTGCCACAGCTCCTGCCTTCCCCAATACATGCTTTATGATTCTCTGCCTTTTGATTTGACTTACATATCCCCTTTCTCTTTAAAGAAAACATTCTTTACCCAATAGTAAAATTACTCCTGGCCCACTGGAAAGAGCTGGCCCTTTTCTCTGGGTGCTAAATGGATAATAAAAGTGACCTGCATTTTGATGACAAAGGAGAAAAATCCTTTTCATAATTGTAATGTGAGTACATCTCCTTAGTCTCTAAGATATTATTTCACCATGAACTCAAATTTCCTGATGGCCCATCTATGTCACATGGGCCATTTTAAGAAAAAACCCTCCGCGAAAGAGAAAGTATTGAATCTTCCAGTCAACTAATCAGGTTAGCCCCCTTGGAATTTTCACAAGTCCAGCCAAATAAATGTTATTGCAAGAGTTAACTGTCAGAAAGGCGAGGAAAGGCAGTTTAAAATAGGCTGGAGATTCAGATTTGTGTTCTATTTATGTGATCAGTTTCCTACCTGGTAATTGTTTAGAAGAGTCAAACTATTTCAGATACTACCTCTGTGCAAATCACACTCCATAAAGCCAGCACAAAAGACTAAGGGGGAAAAATGTCCACAAAACCTTTTGCTTTTATACACATGATGATAAATAGACTGGGTCATTACTTTCCCCACCAAACTGGCTACAGCTTTTGGCATGGTCCCCAGATAGCCACATGGCTGGCTGCCCCCTCCCTCCTTATTTCTCTTTCTTAGCTTCCTTCCTGTCTTTCTCTCTCTTTTTCTTTAATGTGAGCATTCTTGGTGTTTTTTTTAATTAATTAAGTTTATCAGTACAATTTAGATATACATAACGATCACACTCATCGTAGAGAACTGGGACCTGTACATGATAGATTGTGATTCTTCTTTTTGTTCCCATTCCCTCCCCTCTCTTCAACCCCTCTTCCCCTCCTTATTTATAAAAGCTCTGTTTCCACTTTTTTCCTTCTTTTCTCATTTTTTTCTTTTCCCTTCCTTCTGTTCCCCCCTCCCCCTCTTAGTTCCCCTTCCCATTTGAACATTTTCTTCCTGTTTCATAGTATTTAGTATACATTTTGGTCCTTATTTATACTTTTGATTTCTCTTTTTTAACCTCTTCTCTTCTTCCTTTTTATGGTCTTTGGCCAGTGCCCCCCAAAATGATATTTTCCCTTTTAGAAGCTCATATCTTTTCTTAGGCCACTTAAATACTGCCTTTCAAAAGTCTAGGAATCCCATGTAGCTAGACTTATTCTTCCCCTCCTTAAGCTGTCTGTCTGGCATTCCCCTCAATCTTTCTCCTGCCTCCACTTTACCAACCATTTCCTCCTGGTTGTTCAGAAGTTGGACAGGATGAGAAATCCCCCCTTTTTACTCCTTCAGTCTTCATGTTAATAAAGCATATTTAAAAAAAAAAACAACTCACTAATGCTCAGCTTTTAACTGCTGGAAACATTTGACAGATCAGAGAAATGAAGTCTGTCATCACTAGAATTAATGTTTCACTAGAAGTTAAGATCACACAAAGAACACCAGTGTCAGATCAACATATGCTCAAAAGCTGCAAAATCCAGTTGTCTGTTCTGAGTCTTAGAGATCAACTGGGACTCTACCATTGCCTTCTTTTGCTGTATACAGTCCAGCACCTCGAATTTCTTTTTGCTTGGTGCCTTTTTGCTTGGTTTGCTCTTTTCTTTCCCATTTTCACAACCTTAGATGACATTCATCTGTTGTGCTCTGAAACCCCAAATCTGAACTTTTACTTCTCTTTTCATAAGACTTCCCAACTTCCCACACTACTGTAACTGTCTCTTTATTTATCTGCGTTCACCACCAAACTATATATTCTGTGAGAACAGAAACCAGTTTTCTTCAAATACTTGTATACTTGATTTTTTTCTACAAAATAAGATTTTTGACTGTTGAATGACTGAATTCCTCAGCATTGATAATTGCTTCATAAATTAGAGGTTCTACCTTGGACCAACATCAGCAAGCTAGTCATTTCAGGAAGCAGGACAACTCTCCCACCTGCAGAGCTTCTTCCGTGTTCTGGGAAGTCAGACTATCCAAAATATATAAGGGGAAGGAACTTGCAGGTCTCTCTGAGATACCCAACTAGCCCTAGCCCTTAGTGTACATAGGGGGGCCACCTTAAAACTACTGTATCAACTGAAGCCCTTGCTTTAGGGTAGGGTCTGAATTTTGCATTTCTGCCAAATTCCCAAATAACACTACACTCATACTGAGGCTGCCTGTCTATGCATCACACTTTGAGTAGCAAGGGTCTAGAATACAGATACCTCCTGGATCCCTGAACTTTAGCAGTGGAGATAGCCTTGCAGAAGTCTCTTTCCATGCAGTCTTTCATTGCAGTGTCTTCTGTAAAAATCAGGCTAAGTCTGTCTTTCATTCTTTTTCAAACAGCATATCTAAGTTCTGCAACCATAAGCACCAGCCAGGAGAATATATATTCCATGCAGAAAATGATGATGCTCAGTTCACCAAAATGTTCACACTGAATATAAGAAGTAAGTCCAATCAGCAAGAATTTCATTTTTGTCTTTTAATGCCTTTATATTCTGTTAATCTTAACTAGCATGCACCAAATCATAGCTTAGAAAGGATGCTTTGGAACTTTTTTTTTTTTGGTATGCTAAATGTCTTGACATTTTACCTGCTGGTTAAGAGACTTGATTCTGTATCTTTTCTACATGTACTTTAATGTTGTAACTTTATTGACTTTAATACTTCAAAAGGTCATGTTAAGGAAAAGCTGAAAGTCATATCACTGCCATTTATTTGTTTGAATAATTATCATTTCTTTGGCCTATAAAAAGATAAGAGTAAAGAGAAAAAGACAAGTATATGTTTCATTAAACTTTTTGCAGATATCCTCCTGAAGCTAAGAATCATTTTGAGATACAGTATGTAGGTAGAGGTCTACACCTTAGCTTTCTCCAGGAGGAGTCAAGCAGTGAAAAAGTAAAGTGCAGTGGAGAGCTATTGTTAATATGGGACATGTAGAAACTTTTGTCTCCAGGATAATGAAAATTAAAACTGAGGCAACAGCACAAACTTACAGGCAAACACTTCAGTTAAGAAAGTAGAGAAAATGGGGAAGGGACGTCAGCTGAAAAAGAAGAGCTGAAAGGGGCACAGCTCTGATAGAGGATATCAGACTAACCTCCTTAATAAAGGAAAGAGACTAGGTTTTGTGGGGTTGCTGGTCTAGGGTTTGGTAATTTTCCACTGGGTCATGAGTATAGAACTTTTTAGAACCTCTTCATACTATTTTAAGGGATTTCTTCCTGGTGTAAGATATGGATCAGTAGCATATAGCTTATCCTTGGAGATATCATGGTGCCCCCTCATTGTCCCAGTATCCCTGGTTCTTGCCCTGAGAATAGGGGAATAAGGGAAGGGTGCATTCCATCCATTGTTGGCAGAGGAGAAAAGGAAAAAGACATGTCTCCACCTTCTGTGGGTAACAGGTCTTGGATTATGGCCCAAGAATTTCTCCATCTCTTATACCCATGAAGGTTCCTGACTGCCGTATCAGGGCTACCTGATATGGTTTCATGGCAAGGAGGAAGGAGGGAGTAAAAGACATCCCAAATGAGACACCTGCCGGAAGCACACACTGCCTAGAATAAATGGGAAGCTTATACTGATGTCAAATTTGAAATTATTTCTGGAAAGTATCAACCCCATGAGCTCATTATGCATGTTATTCTCTGCAGGAAAACCTCAAGTGCTGGCTGAAGCATCAGCAAGTCAAGCATCTTGTTCCTCAGATGGATACCCATTACCCTCTTGGACCTGGAAGAAATGTTCAGACAAGTCTCCCAAGTAATCAGAACCTCCCTGGATCAAAAGCTCTCTCACATATTATCTTTTCCCTGAATACAGTTTAGGAAGAAATGATGACATATGTAAAGTTATGACCTTCTGAATCAACCATAATTTTTCCATGGCCATAAATTGTTTCTGATAACTTGTCATAGATAAATGCCTATGAGAACTCCTTACAGAAACCCTGACTTCCTCTCTGGCAACAGCTGCAGCTATCTTAACTGTTCTGCCTGTTATTGGTTTTCAGCTGCACAGAAGAAATCACAGAAGGAGTCTGGAATAAAAAGGCTAACAGAAAAGTGTTTGGACAGTGGGTATCGAGCAGTACCCTAAACATGAGTGAGGCTGTGAAAGGGTTCCTGGTCAAATGCTGCGCATACAATTCTGTGGGCACATCTTGCGAAACAATCCTTTTAAATGCACCAGGTATGCTACAGTTGCTGTTGTAATACTTCACCCTCAGGAATTCCCCAATAGAAGTAGTCCCTGTTGCTAGTTTTTATTGGGGAAATTTTACAAGAGAATATAGGTTGGATGTGTAAAAACAGAAGGCTTTTTGGTAAGGCAAGAATCCCCACTGACCTATATTGTACTGTTTTGCATTTCAGGCAGAGTTCTACTTACATTATTATGACTCATAAGTTATTGACGTGGAGAACTCATAAACTCATGATATGATAAAGATCCAACTCTAGCAAAACAGATTTTTAAAAATTATTACTTAAATTCTTTTATTGGTACATTTTAGGTATACAACACAATTACATTTCTCATTGGGAATTGTACCTTTACATGACGCATCTTGGTTCTTATTTTTTCCCCATTCTAGCCCTCCCTTCACCCCCTCCACCCTTCCCTATTTACAAAGACTTTATTTCCATTTCTCATCATTTTTCCTTTTCCTTCTTTCCTTTCCCCTGCCCCTCCCACTACCCCTACCTCTTTGGACCTTTTCTTCCTATTTTACATTATCGATTATTCATTCTAATCATTGGTACATTTTAGGTGTACAATATAACGACATTCATCATTGGAAATTTGCACCTTTACATAGTCTCTCTTGGTTCTTATTTTTCCCTCTTCCCCTGCCCTCCCTTCGACCCCTCCATCCCTCCCTATTTACAAAGATTTTGTTTCCATTTCTCCATTTTCTCATATTAATTCCATTCCCTTCTTTCCTTTCCCCTACCCCTCCCACTTTCCCTTCCCCTTTAGCAAAACAGATTTAATAATTCAGAGCCTATCATTTTCCTTTTGGTTAATCTCCTTATTTACCTTTAGCCTACTTTATTTTTTTATTTTTTTTCGGTACTGGAGATTGAACTCAGGACCTTGTGCTTGTGAGGCAGGTGCGGTGCCATTGAGCTAAGTCCCCGGCCCTAGCCTACTTTAAAATAATTTTTTATTTTTTTCTTAGAACCCTTGCCTGAATTAAACAGTTTTGTAACTTGTCCACCTACACTACTGGTTTAGAATCACCAGCATCACAAAGCTAATGTCTCCAACATTCGGATTCATAGGAGGAACATTCATGGGGGAACACAGACTTTTAAAAAATCTGACTTGTACTTCCCATGAGTTTAAATGGATGAAATTCTTATAACCCTAGTAAATGATTTTTTTTTAATGGGTTCAGAATCATTTAGAATTTTCTAGGAAGGGAACTTGTCCTTTATGGGTACGTTGCCTTAGTTTCTGTGGGAGCAGAATGTGTGAGGTTATAGTAAGAGATTACTCACAGTGAACGGGAATTGTATTTCATTGCTTAGTGATGCTCTTTTGTTGCAGGGCCCTTCCCTTTCATCCAAGACAACATCTCATTCTATGCAACAGTTGGGCTTTGTCTTCCCTTCATTATTGTCCTAATTATGCTAATTTGTCACAAGTACAAAAAGGTAAAAGCAATGGGGAAAATTCATAATTGTTTCCTATATCTGAAAAGCGGCCTATTGCTCACTGACTCATTATTTCATCTCTGAAGCAATTTAGGTATGAAAGCCAGCTGCAAATGGTACAGGTGACTGGCTCCTTGGATAATGAATACTACTACATTGATTTTAGAGAATATGAATATGATCTCAAATGGGAGTTTCCAAGGGAAAACTTAGAGTTTGGTAAGAATTGAATGTCCTAGATGTTTCTGTAGTATTTCCTTTTCATTGGGAGACTGTTAAAATACACTTATTCCCTGTTTACCTTTACAGGAAAGATACTAGGATCAGGTGCTTTTGGAAAAGTGATGAATGCAACAGCTTACGGAATTAGTAAAACAGGAGTCTCAATCCAGGTTGCAGTCAAAATGCTGAAAGGTACAGTATATACAGTGGAATAATGTCAACAAAGATGTGCAGAAATGGAAGGCAGTTTCCCACTCTCCCCCTTCTTTTCTTTTCTTATTTTTATGGTTCTCATCTGCCATGTATCAAGGATTTAAAGGAGTAGGTTGGGGTCAGGGCCAAAATTCTTTCTTTTCTTTTCTCTTTCCATCTTTCTTTCTTTCCTTCCTTCCTTCCTTTCCTCCTCCTCCTCCTCCCTCCCTCCCTCCCTCCTTTTTTGTGGTACTGGGGACTGAACCCAGGGTCTTTTCACTGAGCTACAGCCCTAGTCTTTTTATTTTTTATTTTGACATTGGGTCTCACTAAGACACATACAAATTTCTTCATGTGCATGGGGAAAATCACTGGAATCCAGCACTGAATTCCAGCACTGGAATCTAACACAAAATATGAGTCAAATGGCTGAAAGGCCAGATGGTTGAAGCTTATATACTATCCTGAGTTATAGAAAGGAATAGAAACTTGGATGGGTGCTTGGGTTTCTGGAGGATGGTGAGGAGAACATATAGGAGAGGTGAAGGAAGAAATGCATAGGGGGGTATCTGTCTGTCTTATTATGTACATAAAATCTGTTAGATACTATTCTCAGAAAATACATGAAAAATCTTTCTGGGGACAGTGTCCTGAGCTTGGAGAATTTTAAGTCTCATCTTTTCTGAGAATTGATCTTTTCTGGTTAATGAGATTTCATAACAATTGCATTTCTTTGGGGAAGAGAGTTTCTCTCAGAGAAGGGAACTTCAGAAGGCCCCTCTCTGTGCTTTGGGTGTGAAAGAGGATTAAAAGACAAGACTTGGCTGGAGAGGAGGCATGAGAGACCTTGAGTTGCCATACTTTAGGGTCTGGAGTATTGTTTTCTGAGCCTCAACACCTCCAGCCAACTAAGCCCAATGAGCATTTTTCTGTTTTCATGTTATTTGATTTTTCAGAATAAATTCATGCTCCTGACTGGTCTTTCCATCTTGCAATGCTTTCTTCCTCCGGCTTCTGCATTGCAATATTCTTTTGCATCTCCTGCTACTTCTCTGACTGAGTCTCAGTGCTTTGTTGGCCCACTCCTTCCATCTGGCTTTAGATGTGGAGTTCCTGTGGGCTTGTTCCTGGACCTCCTCATGTTCACCATAGGTGATCACCTTATACCCTGGAATCCTCTTGTGTACTAATGGTTCTCATGATTGCATCTCCCTCTGAGCTTCAAATTCTTATAGCCGAATGCTTAGATGTCTTAAAAGTCCCTTTAATTCAACTCATCCAAACCAAATTCCCCAACCTAGCCTTCCATCAATATTCCCTCCTTTTAGTGATTGGTACTAGGTGCATGAGGAACTATATTCTGCACATTTGGGCAAGCCAGAATATCAGGTGATGCCTAACAGTTGTTGGGGGATACCCAACCACCTGAATGAAGGTACAGCAAAGAAAGAAGGAATAATATACATAGAACAAGGAATAAAGAAATAAGAACAAACGGTAATTTATTACTTTGGGGGCCAGGATCTGATCTTAGCTCTCTCGGCTAAGACCATGAGCTCTGGATTAGTCAGTATTTATATTATATAATATAGCAAGGGGCGCAAAGGGAGATGTAGGGAATAGCAGGACTTGAGGCATTCATGAGCCAGGCTGTAAAAGGGAGGAATGATTGCATTTTTTTGAAGGACAGGTCACACTTAACAAGCTACCTGTGTTGTTTTGCAGGTTGTAGCTAACAAGCCACCTGCATTATATTTAGCTAATGTTTGATCTTGGAGAGTGGCTGTATAAAGTCATAATTCTTCAGCTGTAGTGTCACCTTGCTATTAGAGATGTCACAATCTCATCAATCATTGAGATCTCAATTGTGAACATTGGCATAGGGAAGTCTCTCCCCATACACAAGCCCAAGGCTCATTTAGCAAGTCACACATAGGCCTTGGAATGACATATAGTTTTAATCAATAGCCAAATTAAAAGCCAGTTCAATAATCTCTAAAGCTTTATCAGTGCAGTTTCAAGCTGGTCTCCTGCACCAGAAAGCCAGGACTGTCCTTGACACTGCCCTCTTTCTACCTACCTCCCCGAGCTATTCCTGTCAGGTTTCCTGCTTAGTATCTCTCAGATCCATCTTCTCTTTCCACCCTCGTCCAGGCCTGTCTCTCCCGAATGGCTGTAATAGTCTCCCAAGCAGGTACCCTGTATCCATTCTTAACTCCTGGTGGATTCTCTGTGCTGAAGTCCAGGTGGTGATGGTGATGAAATAAATGCAAAACAGATTGTATCATTTTCCTGCTTAATATTTCCATTGGCTTTCGGTTATTCTCACAATGGTCCACATAGTCCTGAATGATTTGGCTGCTGCCCAACCTCTCCACCTCTTGCTCTCAGTGCTCCAGCACACTGCCATTCTTTCAGCTTCCCCAGAGCATGCTACTCTTCCTTTCTGAGGGCCTTTGCACAGGAATATTCTTCTGGCCAGCCTTTCTTCCCCTTTCACTCGGGTATCTTAAATATCACTTCTTTAGGGACGCTTTCTCCCTCCCCTGCTGCAGACAGGACCCAACCCCTTGAGGGTGGGGGTCTAGCTCAGTGGATAAGCACATGCTTAGCTTGCAGGAGCCCCTGGATTCAGTCCTAAGCACCCCCCCCATCAAATCTCTTGCATTATGTTACCTTAGCTCTTCGTTGTCTTTTCCCATAAAGTTTCTAATAATTGTAATTAAATGTTTAATTACTCAAGTAATATCTTATCTGCTGCATTAGTTCATAAGCCTGAAGAAGACAGGGTCTGTGTCTATCTTGCCATACTCTGTCTCTCTCTCTCTCCTGTCCTCACCTTCTTCCTCTTTCCCCTCCTCCTCCCC
>NW_004624776.1:10495929-10563318 GCF_000247695.1 Heterocephalus glaber
TCATTCTGCTTTGCTTCCTGGGGTTGTGATCCTCAATGTCTGTTCCTAGGATATTGTGTAAAATTCTTTGGAGTGCTGGTTTGGTATTCACGAAGTTAGTTGTCCTTCTTGCATGACCCCGTAGCACCCTACATTCATTTGCCACATTTTATTTATAGTACTACAGTCATCCCTTGAATTGCTCCCAGGACCCTGTCTGAAGATAGCAAAACTCCAGATGCTCAGTTCCCTTCTGTTTTTTTTTTTTTCTTTTTCTTTCCTTTTTTTTTTGTTGTTGGTACTGGGGATCAAACTCAGGGCCTCATGCTTGCCAGGCAGGCGCTGTGTCACTGAGCTACATTCCTGGCCCCTTCGGTTCCCTTTTGTAAAATGATAGTCTTTGCATAGAGCCAACACACATCATTTTGTACATTTCAAATCACCTCCAATAATTAATGCAATGTAAATGCTATGTAAGTAGTTGTTATACTGTATTGTTTGGGTAGTAATGACAAGGAAGAAAAAGTCTGTATAAGTTCAGTACAGATGCAATTTTTCCCAAATAATATAATCTGTGTTCACAGTTGCAGAACTCACTGTATAGAGCACTGGCTGTATATTATAATGGCTTGTTTACTTGTCTCCCTTTTCCAGGATACTCTAAGCTCCAGGAAGACGGGGCTATATCTTGGTTATATTTCATTCCTTGACATATTGCACAGCAGGCACTCAGTAGATACTTGTTGAATGAATGCATGAATGAGTGAAAAGGGTAATGGTATATGAAATCACTCTGAAAAAATTAATCATGGCATGAAATATAAGCTATTACTTTGTTCCCAAGGATCAGCATATGGACAGTTTAAAGTCACAAGTCCCTTTCCAGTCACAATCACCTTCAGAAGCAACTGAAGGTGTGATGTGCTGGTGGGTGTTGAGGCTCACAGAAAAGGATCCAAATCCAAAGCCAAGATCTTGGAGACAAGAAATACCCCTCAGTATTCACTCAAGACAAAGTAGGTGATATCAGCACTCTGAAAGGCCACCATAAAGGCTAGGATGTCTTCCAAATATCTGGACCTGAAAATTTAATTGAATCATCATTGAATATAAAACAAATTACTATTTCTGTAACTTTGGGGTGGGTGGCTGGAAGTTGGAGTAAAGAGTCCAAAGACCCTGTCCTTGCCCTGGGCTGTACCTGGGGCAGGGTGCCCTGACCAGCCACACAACAGCGTCATCATCAGTTATAGACGGTGAGAACTTGATTCGTAGGAATTGTCCTCTTTGGCTTCCTCTTTGGAG
The DNA here is from genome assembly GCF_000247695.1 of Heterocephalus glaber. The sequence continues at coordinate 10,497,214 of NW_004624776.1, forward strand.
TTATCAACAAATGGAAGGTTCTAGACATGAGACACACAGGCTGGAGCCAAGCACCCTTCCTGACACACCTATCTTGACTTTCTTTGACTTGAATCCTTGGAGAGACTGAATGAATGAATGAAATATGTTTCTCCTTTCAGTATATCTGTTAACCTCTGCTATGGAGGAAAATCATGTGTTATTATTATCTTGTTTGTTTTTTACTTTTAAAAATTATTTTTTATTTTCTATGCACTAATTTATGGTACAAAAATATTTGATATTAAATGTTCCTATAAGCAAATAATTTGTACTGCAGATGGTTTTTATTTTCCTGACATCCCCATTGTACAACTCTAATCACTAAATTCTTCCTCATCACTGAAGTACGTGCTCTTCTTTATCCTTGGGCACCATGAATCCTCTGGGTTGAGGGGTCCCCTGCACTGGGTTTCCATTTGTTCTGTTCTTCAGTCTTGGCTTGCTGGGCTGAGATGGCTTGGCTGAGACTGTTGAGAGCCGGGTCTTCCCCTTCGTCTTCACTTTCTGCTACGTCCTCAATTTCTTCCGGTTTGGCAATTTTCTTTTTCTTCTTTTCTTTCTTCGTTGGAGGCTCACATTCTCAGAGCATACTTTTCACACAGGCATAACTTAAGTGTCCGCTTTCCCTACATTCCTAACACTTCCATTTATCAAAGTAGTTTCACCTTCAGATGAATTCAGCTGCTTTCCCATTGTCAATAGCAATGCCTGCCTTTATCACTGTACCAAACAACTGTTTCTTGGTTATGGCTCTGGTGCAGTTTTGTGCAGAGTCTTTATCGAAAAATAATATAAATGCAACCCCTTTACTCTTCCTCGTATCTTTGTCTTTCATTACAGTAACCTTCACAACTTTGCCATTCTTGGGAAATATCTGGTATAAGTGGTTGTCAGGGAGAAGGACAAGTGGGTCACATACACAATCCTTTTACTTGGAGCTAAGCTACCATTCATTTCTTCAGGGAGGGCAACCCCCGCACAGCTGGGGCTCAACCCCAACTTTTCTCGCCCCTTAAAGTGCCCTGGGCATCCCATGCCAGGGTGTGGGGGGTAGGGGGGAGTGGGAGGAAAGGAATCGGTGCAGAAACCCAAGGGTCACAGCAGTGGAGGGGCCCTGTGCAGCTCCCTGTTATCTTACTGGTTTTGAGAGCCAACTCTAAGGATTTTTATATTGGTCAGTAGAGGAGGTCCTAGTAGAAAGGCATAGTAGATTCAACATTGGTACCAGTCTTTGAAATTCTGTCTTAAAACACAGGGTATTATTATTTTAAATTCATGCATTATTTTTTATATCTATGTCTCTCTTTATAATTTTGATAAGTAATACAAGTCAGATCTGACCTGGGGAAATTTTTAATTTATTAAACAAAATGAAATTTCTATTTTACTTGAGTTTGACATTTCTTTACACTCCTCCATTGACAGAAAAAGCAGACAGTTCTGAAAGAGAAGCACTCATGTCCGAGCTCAAAATGCTGACTCACCTGGGGCATCATGAGAATATAGTGAACCTGCTGGGGGCGTGCACACTGTCAGGTAACCAGCTGCCACCAGTACAAACCATTTCAGCCTAAAGACAGGAGACATTTGTTCCCGTTTTTACTCTCTTTTCTCAGTCCCACGTGGGGCCTCAATTCAAGTGAAGTTAGACATAGAACACTGCATAAATCAAATGGATCAATATTACTCATTCCATTGGGATATATTACATAATTATAACCTGCTTAAAAACATAAATGATCCTGCAAGTATGTTTTGTGATATCTGAGCTTCTCTTCTGCTTGAATAAATTCAATGATGAAAATAATTATAGAGTCTGGCCAATGCCCCCATCAGGCTGCTTTCACACAAGTCATAGCCAAGGTGGGATTTCAAACTATCTTCCCAGAATCCTCTGGGGAATCCTCTCTGATTCTTTCATATCCTCCTAGAAATATCCAAACTGAGTGTTCAAGGATCATTCTTTCTGGAACAGCAGGGCTGGAGCTGGGACTAAAAGAACAGAGAAAAGAGAAAAATGGATCTAAGAGATGATTGAGAATATATTTCTCCCTCCTCAGGCAAACAAGAAATCAAGTATGTTAGTCAGCTTTCCTTCACTGTGACCAAATACCTGAGATAATCAACTTAAAAGGAGGAAATGTTTATTTTGGCTCATAGTGTCAGAGGTTTCAGTCCATGGTCACTTGACTCTGTTGTTTTGGGCCTGTGTCAACATAGTACCATAGTAGAAATCATGGTGGAAGAGGCCTGTTCACTTTATGTAGGTTAGGAAGACAGAGAGACAGAGAGAGAGACAGAGAGAGACAGAGAGAGAGAGGGAGGGAGGGAGGCAGAGATAGAGTAGAGATAGAGAAAGAAGTAGAAACAGAAACAGACACAGAGAAGCTGGGGTTTCAATATCCCCTTCAAGGCATACTCCCACCAAAGACCTAACTTCATCCAATGAGGTCCTACTTCTTAAAATTTCCACCACCTTCCAATAGCACCACTAGCTGAGGACCAAGCCTCTAACACATGGGCTTTTGGAGGATATTCCAGATTCAAACTATAGTACCAAGTGTTCACAATGCAGATAGCATGTGATTCCCAGTTGGAGACTGGAGAATTCTGGATGCCAGCAGCATTGGGGAAGCCGTGTGTACAAGGGCCCAAAAGAAAGGTGAGAGGTACTGATTTCCAAAAAAGTTGGAGCAAAAAGCTGAAATTGGATTTAAAGAATAAGAAGAGCTAGACTATGCTCAAAGTTGGGGGAGAACTAAGCTCTCATTGAGTGTGTTGACCACAATGAGGATTTCTGAAAAAAAAAAAAAAAAAAGCAATGTAGGATTTGCATACCTATAATGAAAACTGTCACTATTTCAGGGCCAATTTACTTGATTTTTGAATATTGTTGTTATGGTGACCTTCTCAACTATCTAAGAAATAAAAGAGAAAAATTTCACAGAACGTGGACAGAGATTTTCAAAGAGCACAATTTCAGTTTTTACCCCACTTTCCAATCACATCCAAATTCCAGGTAAGTGTCTGGGTAAGGTTTCATCATTATACATCACAGGACATAGCCAAAGTGTGATTGCTAAATCCCCACTGCCCCATTGGGCAGTTTCAAAAGGCATTTTATGGTCTGTGGATCTAAGACCCAGAAAAGTCACTGATCTTTGCTATAGGGTAGCCCCCCATTATCTGTTTTGCTTAATATGGTTTTATTTACCTTTGGTCACCTGCATTCCAAACTATTAAATGCAAAGCTCAGAAGTTTTAAATAGCTTTTATGAGAGTATATTTTATAATTGTTCTATTTTATTTTTAATTGTTAGTAATAATTAATGCTGAGGGTCTTGGATCATATCTCCCATGGATAAGGGGTCTCTACTGTAGTTTCTCTGTTGATTTAGAGCAATGAGACCTTTCCTTTTCCTTCAGGACAGGTACTAGATCTGAGCCAGTCTTTCTCTACCTTTTCCTAAATCACACCCTGGATACATATTTGATTTTGGGAAAAGTTCATTACTCAATCTTTCAGGCCTCCTGCTTGCCACATAGGGATTGGTGGAAGACTTTTCCCAAAATCCCTGACATATTCATAGAAAGTAGCTCATGTCCTGGGACTGTTGCACAAAAGTGTTCTGAACTCATAATCTGAATTTTAAAATATCGGGATGGATTCATTGGCATGTGATGAGAATACAGTGATCACTTTGTCTCTGTGCTTTCCATGGGGGTCCTGAGTAATATGGAGTCCTAGTGGGACCTTTTGTTTCAGTGAACATAAATGAAAGTGTTAGGGGTCTGGTGGCAGGCTTGAAATCTCTGGCTAATGACCTGACCATTATGGCTTTCTAGCACCTTTCTCTGAACAGATCTACCGGCATGCTATGAAAATGCTTCCTCTCTCCAGAGTGCATTCCTGAATCCCCACATGGTGAACACTCTCCTTTACTCCAAAGGCAGACTTATTGTCAGGGACTTCAATGTTTTCTGGGGCCCTCTTGGGAAGAGTTTGAGACGCCTGGGGCCAGGGATTTAGCTCAGTGGTTCCGCCGCCTGCCTTGCAAGCGGAAGGTCCCGAGTTCAACCCCTGGTACAAAAAAAAAAAAAAGTTTGAGATGCCAGCTTTGTTTTCTAAGAATATAAGTGTCAGTGGAGGACTTTGTCCTACAAGCTCTTACAGATCCAGTCTACTATGGCTGTAGGCCCCAGGCAGGTCCCTGGGCATGTCTGTAGTAGGCACTTGACCTTACCTGAGCATACCTGTCACACCAGTTCTCCATTTTAGCCCTGTTTCTCAGTTCACATTCTTGAACTGAAAAAATTCTATGTTTTTTGTATATGTGCTGCCAAAGTGAGCACAAAAAAAATTCTATGTTTTTTGCATACCTTTTTTCCCCCAGTGTTGGGGATTGAACCTAGGGCCTGGCACACGCTAGGCACATGCTCTGCCACTGAGCCACACCCTCAGCCTGCCTTGCATATTCTAGAACAGAAAATCAGTCTATCTTAATGAGTCAGGTATGCATGACCAGCACTCTGGTCAATAATTAGCTTCTTTGATTCATTCTGATCACTGGGGTATTAAATATGCTGAAGTAATTCATTTTGGAATATTTGTGATCAGAGAACATTAAGCCATTTTCCAAAGATATGAAAATTGTAAAGTAGGATAAACTCATACATTGGAATAAATTGATACATAATGTGTTTATAATTGGCACAAAACTCAGGATTTTTATATGATACTCCTTAAAAGAATCTTTCATTATGACTATTTATTATTATTACTATATGTGGAAAGGCAGTGAACTTCACAAAAAGCAAACTCATAAAGATGTAGCTCAGTGGTAGAGCACACACTCAGCATGCTTGAGGCCTTGGGTTCCAGTCCCAGCACAAAAAAAACCCAGAAAGCAAAAAACCAAAAATGAATGGTAAAACAGTTCATGTCTTTCTCAAAGATCTGTATCACACCAGCTTTTAAGGGGAGAATGGGTTGAATTTAGAAAATAAAGCATGAGATGTGATTATTAGTCCCACTCCTTTTTAGCTTTGTAGTGTAGCAAATCATATTCATCTCCTCATGCCTAATTTCCCCTTCATAAAGTGGAACCTTAACACTCAGCTTATAGATGACAAAGCTTGTGTGATCACTCTTACCCTGCTCAGACCACCAAGCCCAGTGATACAGATGTCCTTACTGTACAGAAAAAAATTGACAAGTTGACTGTGTGCTTTTAATGTAAAAGCCCATTTGTAACTGGAATCCATTTCTCTGATGAGTTATATTTTTAAATAAAATGTCTACCCAGAAGGAGAATGTAAACAATGAAAAAACAAATTTCTCTTTAACAGCATGCCTGGTTCAAGAGAAGTTCAAATACACCAGGACTCGGATCAGATCTCAGGGTTCAATGGGAATTCAACTCATTCTGAAGGTAATAGTTTATTCTAATTAGTAGCACTCTGAAATGGATACAAGAGTTTTGTGTTAGCTATTTTTTACAAAGCACAATGGCAGAAACAATTTTTTCTATGCTAATGTCAATGATAGGCTTTCTATATATATATATTTGGTCTCCTGAGTCTAGAGCAGCTCAGTCCAAACCAACCACCACCTATAAATTTTATTTAAGACAACTCATCTAACTTTAATGGCCTTCCCATGGAGATTTAGTAAGGCAACTTCTTAGCATTTTGGCAAAAGTGAGGACTGACTATTTTACAGATGAAGTTGAATATGAAAACCAAAAGCGGCTGGAAGAAGAAGAGGACTTGAATGTGCTTACATTTGAAGATCTTCTTTGCTTTGCATATCAAGTTGCCAAAGGGATGGAATTTCTGGAATTTAAGTCGGTAAGCTCCTTTCAAAGGGAAAAAAAACCTAACAAAAAATAAATAAGATAATTATGAAAAAAGAGATGTGCTTAATTTTAATTATGAAAGGATGTGCTTGTATTTTTTTCTTATTTTAACATGTCTTCATTAATGTCCTTTGTTTTTCCCCCTCTTCACTGTTGAAGTCATTTAGACTGTTACCCTTGACATCACCTAGAATATTACCCCAGCCCTTTGCTATTTACAGTACAAAGGCCTACCACCCCCTTTTAGAAAATGGCTAGCATAGCCTTCCTAGGTTCTCTGAAGTCCCCTGGAAATTCCAGGGCAAAAGGTCAAGATAGGGAGTCTGGTAAATCCTCTACTGAAGATGAAATGCAGTGTTGTCAGTCCCTCCTGGGATTATGGGGTTTTAGGGTCCTGGAGTCTCCTTCTGCAGGTGGTGTTACTGGGTTTTGGGGTGCTGGAGTCTCTTTCTGGAGGTGGTTTCTAGGCTCTTTCTGTCCTGAGCAAAGAATTGGTGAAGACAACCACAAATGATAGCAAAGTTTTATTAAAGGTAGGAAAAGAAACAGGTTTGCCGAGTGAGATTGGGCCAAATAAAAGTAGGAAAAGAAGAAGCACACCCTACAGCATGAGGGTGGGCCATCCACACAAGAGAGAATACAATGGCAAAAACTAAATGTGGAGTATTGTTTTTGTATCATCCACTCCTCAGGCTAATGTCAGGTCTAGGCCATCCTATTAAAAAGCAGCTCACGTTCTCACAAGAAGTCCTTTCTAGGGCTTTGGGAACTGCTCTGCACATGTGTTCTGGGATTTTGTAATTAATGTCATACCGGGCCAGGGATTTAGTTTAGTGGTGCCACCACCTGCCTCACAAACACAAGGTCCTGAGTTCGATCCCGGGTACCAAAAGCAAATACAAAAAAATCAGGCCATACCTACTCCCAGCCAGCTTTGCCATGCCCTAATCACCTGTCTCATTATTCCCCTGAGAGACACATATTCCCATAATTCTTTATGGGGGTGCTGAAGGAGTGAAGTTTTCTGTCTTCAATAGCCTCTTCTGGCTGGAAGAGGCTATAGACCCTACCTACTGGGAGTATGTGCTTTCCAACTATGTTGAGTGTTGTAGCTCACTGGCTGGGTTGAAGAAAAAAACCTGTCAGAAGACAATGTGGAAATAACTAAAGATGATGAGTTAATGACTAAAGTAACTTTACTACAGTGGTACTTGGTTCACGAACTTGATTCTCTCCATGATTCTAGTTGCAAATTGAACTGGATGAGAACCAAATTAAATTTCCCCATAAGGTCAACATTGAACCTAACCATTGAATTTGATTTAGTTCTCATCCAATTCAGTTTGCGACCAGAATCATGGAAAGAATCAAGTTCATGAACCAAGGTACCACTATATTATGTTGGGGATAAGGAACCGAAATATGAAGATCAGGTTAGATTTCCACACTTCTTGTGGAGGACAAAGTATGGCAAAGAGGGAGGGTCGATAAATTATCAAGAACCTGAGAGCCATAGCCTTAGCAACTCACATAATGGATCTAATTAAAACTGGGAGCCTCCGTACAGGTGCCCATTTAAGCTTTGGTGAGTTAGGGTCATTGGTGACTCTACTTACGTGCAACTGGAGAAATACTAGGGTCTTGCTTTCCGAAGAGGAGCCTCAGGTCTTCCAGAGGTTCTCAGGAATAGCTTTCTTCTTAGTCCAGTGAAAATTCTTGTAACTACTTCCCATCTACAATCTTTATAGCTTGTCACTGCATCCCTTGAGGAAGGATCAGAATGGTTCCTTAGGAACTGGGAATAAGGCTAGGGCCTTGAGGTGCTGTATGGCTGCCCTTTTTGTCTCCCTATTAGCCTTTTGATTTTCCAAGGAGACTTTAAACATGTCTCTTTGGGATCCCTTACAATGCATGACCAAAACCTGCTTGGAAAGATGAACTGCATCTAGGATTTGTAGAATTTCCTGCTTGTGCTTTATAGATGTTGCTTTTCAGTTAGCAAGTTCCTTCTTTCCAGACTGGGCTTAGTAGCAAAGTTAGTGGAATCTGTGGGGCATGGTTCATGAGATTTCCCCTCCCTCATCTTGGGGCCTATAGTGGGAGACAACTAGGTCTTGAGTCCTTAAGATGGCATCCCATGTAGAAGGAGGAGGCCCAGTGAGCCCTCAAAGTATCCCATGTGAGACTCAGGTATTCACTAGACATTCCTCTCTGTCCTAAGTGCCAGCATCTTTCATAGAAGCATAGAAGAAAAGCTCTAATGAGGGCTTTTTGTCTCCTTACTGGAGCCCACTGACTTCTTAGGGAGAGGGCTTTGAGCTACTTGATGGCTCTACCTAGTCCTTTGAAATTCCCAGGAGATCAGGGTGAAGTCTTTCACCACCGAGACTCCCTTAGCCACATTGAGTCACTTGTAGACTACTTACGCAGGGTGGAGCCACTTGAGAAACAATATCTCTTCCATTTACTCTGATAGTAAAAACTTTGGTACTTTGTTTAAGGTAGTAGAGACGGAAACCTTTTCTGAGGAAAAAAAAAACAACCCTAAAAATCCTAAGAATGACTCATAGTCACTTGAATTAAACTTTACTGTCTGGTTTTTTTTCTGCTCAGGCTGCCAGACATATGTTTCTAAATTACCTACATTTTGTTAGATGAAACAAGGAAGTGATCTAGCCTAATTGAAAAGAAAAGAGAGGGCCGAGGATTTAGCTCAGTGGTTCCAGCATGTGCCTCGGAAGCACAAGGTCCCAAGTTTGATCCCAGGTACCAAAAAAAAAGAACAGAAAGAACAATAAAATCAAAATAAAGATAAAAAACAGAAAAAAAAACAAAAGAAAAAAGAGAAGAAGCCCACATTTATCTAAAATCAGAGCTTAGCTCCTATCTACCAGGGTGAGATTCTCTGGTGACCACGGTGACCATAGCAGGACCCATGTGGGTCACCCAAACAGGCAGCCAGTCACATGACCAGACAAAATGGCAACCTTAATTAAGATAGCACCCCAAGAAAGAAACACCCATCTAGGGGCCTAAAGCACAGATGAGACTTTGAACACAAAAAAGGAGGAAACTGGGGTAGGCGACTACTCAGGAAGGCTACCAAGTTACCAACAGCAATTTTTTCCCCTAAAGAGTGAGAAAGCTAAGCAAAGTATCACAGAGAACAGAAACATGAGGATGAAACAGGCTACCTGGCTACCCAACTTGTATCCACAGAGTGACTGCAAATGAGAAAAAGAAAGAAAATGGGAGATAACCTTGAGGTGGACCTGTAAGTCTTTTACCAGCTGAGAGAAAAAAACACAGCATTTTAGAGAGAAATAAAAAAAAAAAAAAAAAAAAAAGGGCCCAACTACCTGCTCTCCTGGCTGGCTAGCCAAATATGTTACCAGATTTTAGGGTGCTGGAGTTTCCTTCTAGAGGTGCTTTCTAGGTTCTTTCTGTCCTGAGCAGAGAATTGGTCAAGACAACCACAAACAGTAGCAAAGTTGTGTTAGAGGTAGGAAAAGAAGCAGGCTGTGCAGAGTGAGTTGGGGCCGAGTAAAAGTAGGAGAAGAAGTACACCCTGCAGCCTAAGGGCAGACCACCGTGGACGTGAGAACCCTGGCAAAAGCTTAGTGTGGCTTGTCCTTTTCGTATCGACCACTCCTCGGGCTGATGTCAGGTCTAGGCCATCTTATCAAAAACCAGCTCAAGTTCTCACAAGAAGGCCTATGTGCAGGGCTTTGGGAACTGCTCTGCACATGTGTCCTGAGATTTTGTAACTAATAGGTCACACCTACTTCCCCAGCCAACTTTGCCATGCCCTAATCTCATGTCTTACTGGGACAATTGTTCAGGTTGTGCACAGAACATTCGATTCAGGAGGTGAGAGGAAGCCAAACTTCAGCATGCTCTGCTTGCTGAGCTTGCCACCTTGAGCATCTGTCTAACTTGAAGTGTTGTGCTGTGGGCTCATGGCAGCCCTGCTTTCCACTTCTTCCTCAGTTGCTAATCCTAGATCCATCAGGGTGGTGACAGCAAGGCCACAGAACCTGCCCCAAACCATAGTCTCTCTCCTCCTTGGCATTCTTCTGGCATTGCACTTCAGCACTGCTCTTCTGTGCCATTTCACATCAGATGATTGGAGCTTAAACACTTTCTTCATAGGAGAGAGAGAAGTGGGAGATGTAGACAACTTTAGAGAGGTAGAAAATGATTCTGAGAGGGAATGAATGGGGTGGGCTGTAGTGGTACAGAGAATTGCGTAGCAGGCAAGAGGCCTGGGTTCAACCTCCAGCATGGTAAATAAACAAACAAACTGACAGTGATCTGGGACAAAGGTCTTCTGGCAGCAGGTGTGATGTTTGATTTCACTCTCTTCCTCTGTGAGGTGACTTTAATCTTCCTTGGTTAATGACATTTTAGTAAGAAGCTTTATTAGAGGCAGTCGTGTTCCTCATTGGCAGATCTGGTCATCAGGGGGATAGGGAACTGCAGAGAAAAGCTTCATCCAGAATCTGATGATTCCCAAGTGCCTAATTTAAAATAGCGTGCAGGGGCACCATATTTAGGGGTGACATCCTTGACCTCCTTCACCTTCCATTACCTTTTCTTTATTTCCAGATTTTGTTCTCTTTTATCTTTTTGTCTCTTTTGTCTTCTATTCCTCTCCTTCTCTGCTTCTTTCTCCTCTCTTTCATCTGCAGTACATTCTTTTCTTCACTTCCCTACCTGTTGTTTGGATTTCCCTTTCCTGAAGCTTCTCGCCCACCTCATTCTTTGCTGATGGTTCAGCTCCACCCAGACAGAAGTGGTTCCACGAGTATCTTTACAGATGTTGGAGGCAGCCACCTAGATCTCCCAGCCAAGTTTGCTGCCCATAGTTAAGTAAATGCAGACAATCCCCACCCTCAATGGCCCCATTTAAGATTTTATGATGATGTGAAAGCCATACACCTTCAGTAGAAACAGTCGTACTTGGAGTTTTGAATTTGATCTGTCCCTGGGCTAGTGATGTACAGTCTGCTCCTTCTCTCCATGCTGGGCAGTGGCAGCATCCACAGCTGCAAGTTACCCCCATGGTCACAAGGAGACACACTTGGTGCAGCACAGGGTCCTGCTGCTAGTCTAGGATGTCCAATGGACTACTTGTATGCAATGCGTTTTTCACTTACAGTATTTTCAACTTACAGTGGTTCTATTGGGATACAACCCCGTTGTGAGTTAAGGAGCACTAGTATTCAAACTACTCACAATGGGTGATCAAGGCACTGTTTTTCATTTTCTTCCTCTAGACTTGTAATAACACGAACTTTTGAAGAATATCCAATTTCTTAGACCTTCACCCCTTCTGTCTTACTATAGGCCTTCTCTAGATCTTTTTTTTCCATGCTAGGGCTTCATACATGCCAGGTAAGTGCTCTACTACTGAGCTATACCCCTAATTCTGGCTTTCCCCTGTGAATCATGCATACCACTTGCTTGCCTTCCCTCCTTACTACTTCTCAGGTTGCCCCCCGTCTCCTCCATGGGCTCTTTGACATCATCACACATTTGCTGAGCAGTTCCTACATGCTGACACTATGCTGGGCATGGGAGACACAAGCTGTGATGATATGGCTCCTTGGCCCAAAGATCACGTGTTTGGTAGGGGAGAAAGAGGCAACCCGACGTACAAATCAAAGATGACAGTATCGTGTGATAAATACTGTGACTGTAGTGAATTCTGGGAACCCGGGAGAGAGACATACACATCAGACCTGGTGGGGAGAGGGGAGACAGAACAGAAAAAGTGTTCATGCAAGAGTTCATGCTTGGACTAGAGGAGGTTTTGAAGGGAACAAAATACCAACAGGGAACATGGGAAAGGGTAAGGAACCTGGAATTAGGAGGATGATTTTTGAGTAAAGGTAATGACTCAGATATTTTGATTGTGGCTGATGGAGTCAAGTTTAGTGTAGTAGATGCAGTACTTGGCTACTCCTCTCTGAAATGCAAGAGAAGTGTTTGGGTTGGAAATAGAGATGTGGATGATGGTAGCTGCACCCCTGGACTTGGATGAAATGGATTGGTGGAGGACGTGGAAGGAGAGGATGGATTTCTGGGAAGGAGAATGGGCTTATCCTGGGGCCCTGGAGGAAACATTTGGAACTTCCAAAAGGAAGAAAGCAGTAGAGATACAGAATTTGCAGGGAAGAAGCCAAAGAGGGATGGCTGGCCAGTCTTACCAGAGACCAGAGAGAACTCAGATCAAATTGGGACGGGATGGATGCCAGGCTGGTGGGTGGGGCCTTAGCCAAAGCAGTTGAAGCAGCAGGTGGGAGGGGAAAACAGGCTGCATGGTAGTAAAAAGGGCAAAACCCAAGCAGATGGTACTCAAAACACTGATTTTGGGATTGGGGAGAGATAGAGGAATCGTGGCACCAGCATTTCAATTTTTATGGGTTTTGCTTTTGTTTTTTAAAGATTGAAGAGAGCCCTGTGGACCTCTGTAACTAGCACTCTGTTCCTTTGAAAAGTTTCCTGCGAAGAGTTAATTTGTCTGCTCTTGGATTAATATCATAACATCACTCAGTTCAGAGATTCCTAATTCCGCTTAAGGAAACCTCCCCAAAGTCACGTTTGGTTGTTTCCTGAATGGTTTCTTTGACATTACCCCCATTTTATTCCTAATGTCATTTCTCACCAAGAAAAGAGCTTACCTATATTCTTCCTCCCTACCCTGAGAGCACTGGCAGATTAACCTCAGAAATCCCTGGGGGGCGGGGGGGAGGTCCTCAGCCAGCACCGCCCCCCCCCCCATATCGCTTACAGCAAGCTCTTCTTTCTGAGAACCCATCCTCCCTGGCCACAATAGCCTGGGAATGGCTCCCAGGTTTGCTCCATTTGTTACACATCCATCTTGACTACTGCTCATACTATGTTGTCTGTAATTCTCCTGAGCTAGAAGACAGATCGCACTTTATGATAGAATGTACTGTGGTAAATAACACTCCAATTTCATTCTTTCTAGTGTGTTCACAGAGACCTGGCAGCCAGGAATGTGCTGGTCACCCACGGCAAGGTGGTGAAGATCTGTGACTTTGGCCTGGCTCGAGATATCCTGAGTGATTCCAACTACGTTGTCAGGGGCAATGTGAGGCTGCTATTCCTTCCGTGTTTTCGTGTTGCTAGTTTCTCTTTTGTCATTATTATAGTAAACGTCTGCACTCACGGTAATGCATTTTTGATTTATGGAAACATAAAGAAAACCCTCATAGCAGTTTGCTTCCTTATGTTTAAAACACTTTTCTACAGCTTCAGGGAATAATACATCTATGATAAAAGTTGAGTGAAATAGCCACACATCTATCCTTGGGACATCTGGTCAGAATAGATCCATTAGGGACTTTTGAGTGCAATTTTCACTTTAAAAAACAAAAATCTCATTACCTGAAGTTATTTCAGTTTCCTTAGCTACAAAGTGACTGTTGAGTGATGTTTCCAATTATGAGAAAAAGGTCATGGTTACAATAAAGTATTTTTCAAAGTGTACAACACATAAATTAAATATTAAGTATAAAATTTAAAGGACATATTACTTAAATAGAAATTAAGAAATATTTGTCATACTGTTACTGTTAATACAAGGAAATCCAAAACACCACTGAATCTTACTACTAAAAACACACTAAAGACAGGTGTGCTATTTACAATCAAAACTAGAAATACTAGATTAATTTTGTATTTGAAAGAGTGGTTTTTAAGAATTAGAACACCTGGGTTAAAACCCCTATTCCATTCCTTTTTGGTTATTCATTTTTGGAATTTCTCTCTGCATCATTGTCTTTGTGAAATAATGGCCACTGATACTGATCACATCCTTACTAAGTGCTAAGTGTTCTTCTGGGTGCTTCACCTACATTAATTCATTTATTCCTCAAAGTATCCTCTTTGTGGATATGGAGACTGAGTCACACAAAAGTAACTTTGCATGGTTACACAGCACATGGATTTCAACATGAATATGCTAAACCCTAAATCTGTGCCTAACCTCCTTGGGACTGTGTTTCCCGCACTTCCTCTACAGATTTGTGTGAAAAAAAACACGAAAGAGTAAAACCAACGCAAAAAGTGCCTGTTCTGGGTAAATGTCTAATAGATGTGAAAAATAAAATTAAATGGTATTCAAACAATCATCTTAGTTGATTTAAAATCTGCTCATCAGTTACTATAGCTGAAGTCATAAATCTGCTAGATGCTCCTACATAGATGAGCAGTTTCTACCCTCCAGGCTGGCTGTCTCTTATGTGGCAAGATGAATTCTACTTGGAACCACAAGTAATTCTTTAATGAATTAAATGGACCAGACTAGCCTGCTCTCCCATTTGTATAGGATTTAAGTGATGGTTTCTTTTTTGGGCTTTGATTTTATTTGGCAGATTAAACATGTGCCATGAAGGGCTCCCTAACCTATGACAAAAACAAATGAATTCACAATACTCTGCCCCAAGATATAGGTCACCCTGTGCCTTGATTCAAATTGAGGCTGTCCTCATTCAAAACCCACCTTCCATGCTGCTGGAAGTTATTAAAGCCACAGAAGCCAGCCTGCTTGCTATCACTTCTGGAAGTGATGACATAATTCCCCTCTCCATGTTCTCGAGGATGGCATTTCCATTAACCTTCTTCTGAGAAATGCTGTAACAAAAGATGCCACTCGTTTGCTTGAACTCAAGCCTTTGTTCCAGATGAGTTTAAAAGAAGAGTGTGTGTGTGTGTGTGTGTGTGTGTGTGTGTGTGTTACTATTATTGAATGGTAGCTTGAAAGTGAAAGAATTGGCCTTAGGAAGAGAATACATTTTATCATTTAATGAAAGAAAAGAAGCCATGGATGTGCATGTGGAAAATTCACTTTTGGCTCTCCTCTTGGGTGTATGCAGGCACGTCTGCCTGTGAAATGGATGGCCCCAGAGAGCTTATTTGAAGGGATCTACACAATCAAGAGTGATGTCTGGTCCTATGGAATACTACTCTGGGAGATATTCTCACTGGGTATGTTGGGCACTTTGCTGGCTTCTTGGGTTCTGGGTTTTGTGCATTCTGTTCCCTCTGTATTCCATCCCCCTCTCCCTTGCCTCCTAAGTACAAAATGCCACCTCCAGTGTCGCCACACCTCCCAGTCTTGCTTCTATCACAGCATGTGCCACTTGATGTGTTAGTTCCCCTAAGTCAGTTTTCCCTGCTGATCCATAACCTGTCTGGGAAGACTTGTGACTTCTTTATCTAGTTGTAGAACCAGCTGCAGGCTGTGTCTGGCAAGTTCTCAAGTGAACAAATAAACTGACAAAGAAATCGATGAATAGCCACATTGGTTTTATGTTTTTCTCAGGTGTGAATCCTTACCCTGGCATTCCGGTCGATGCTAACTTCTATAAACTCATTCAGAGTGGATTTAAAATGGATCAGCCATTTTATGCTACAGAAGAAATGTAAGTTCAAATTAGACTATAGATTGGTTGCAATCAGACATTTACAGCCTGTCTACTTCAAAATGCATGAAAAAAGGTAAAATAAATATAAAAAAAAGAATCAGATGATTCTTCTTTAAACAACAGAGAAAAATCTCCCTTTATGTTTTAGAGATCCTGAAGTAAACTAAACCTTGCCTATCATCAGAAGCACCTAATTTTTGGTTTCGATTCCTTTGCTAGAAGGATCCAGGAGGATTAGACCACATCTTCTACATCATATTTCTTTAAATGAATCCCTATCCATCATCTAATTTCTCCTTTCTGAGTACAAAATCTAGTAGAGTTCTTGCTACAAGACAAACATGCCATAATTAGCTCTACACAATAAAGAGTATGGTGTTCTATGGGAAATTGGACCATTTTATTTCATTCTGCTTTCCTCAGCTTGGTCTTGTGTTGTCACTTTTGTAGATACTTTGTAATGCAGTCCTGCTGGGCCTTTGACTCCAGGAAACGGCCGTCCTTCCCTAATCTTACTTCTTCTTTAGGATGTCAGCTGGCAGATGCAGAAGAAGCGGTATGTAACAGCTGGGTCTTGATAAGCCATGACCATAAAGGAAATTGGTAATTTACAACACTTGTGTTAACTTCCTAAGAGCCAGATGTACCAAGTTGTCTTTCTCACCACACTTTGTCTAGGTTGCCCTTTGAAAGCTGTATTGGGCGAGGTGTATATTGACAGGTGTTTTTAGAAAAATAATACCTTTCCTGAAGATTTCAGCCAATTGCTTAATAAATTAATAGCTTTAAGGTCCAGTGCAGAGGATTAAAAGACAACATAAAATTTAATCCCTCCAGAAGACACTATCCTTTTCTAACTCAGCATGAAGCATTCATGTGGAATAATGCTGCCCGATCGTGTAATATAGTAGAATCCAAAGAGCACTGGCCTGGCATTGTCAGAGCTGAATACAAGCTCTACTGTTCTGCCTCCTACCAGCCCTGTCCATTATGGCAAATCATATTACCTTGCCCTGCCTCAGTTTCCTCCCTTTAAAATGGGTTTCCAAGCTAGATATCATGTGAGCTTTGGGGACTTGAAATTACTTTGCTAACTCATCCTCCATCAGCAACCCCCTAGTGAAAAGAGCCATTCCTACATGATATAAACAAAGGCTGGAACCTTCAGCTTCGAATACCCAGGTTCAAATCTGAAGTTACTTAGTCTTTTTTGGGGGGAGGGTGGAGGCCCATTGGACTCTGTCTCAGTTTCCTTGTGTGAAATATGAGATTAACAAATCTTAATTCATGACAAACAAACAAAAAAATAACTGACCTTACCTCTATGCCCAAGATGATTCTCCATGGATATATATGAGTGGTTGCGTAGAATCTACTTCTGCTTCATCAAGGACTAGGCAAGGAAAATGACTTTCAGAGAACCAGGCAAATGGGGATAGAAATAGAGAAAATGTAGGTTATGACAGTTAGATCCAACCTCAACAGCAAAAGGATTAGATCAGGGAATCATTGAATAACATGCTCAAATGTTATTTAATGAATGGTGACCCAGTGAAGGCTTTTGGATTGGGCTGAGGTGGTAGCTCAGTGGTAGAGCTCTTGCTTAGTGTGTATGAGGCCCTGGATTCCAGCCCCAGAGTCTATATACAGAAGACTTTTAGGATGAATGATCACACCTCAGTCTTCAGACCCAGATCAATTATTCAGTCCTCTGCAAAGCCTCCCAGCTTCCCATGTCAGATTTCAGTTGCCTTCTGAACTCTCAGCACTTCACATAGAATATAACCTTATATGGGACTCATGTCATATTCTATGCTGATTTGGCTTTATGGGTCTCTTTTTAATCACCACTTGACCACCACAGAACAGCATGGATGCTCTTCTGCTCATCTGTATGTTGCATGATGTAGTGCTGGCCCCACATTTATTAAATAAATCCATGACGGTCATTGTGAAAATAGATTAGAAACCACATCTCCATGGCACTGTCCTGCTGCTAGCTTCATGGTTGGCACAGAGAAGGTGCTGAGCAAACACTTCTGGAAAGAAGTAAAGAAGGGAGGGAGGGAAAGAAGTGTACAAGCATTTTTGGAAAAGCAAGGCAAAAGATGGAACATAAGGACAGCAGTTGAGAGGTGACTGTGACAACAGAAATAGGCAATGATAAAGGGATAGACTGGGGCAGCTTCAGGGGAGATGATGGGAGGAGGTGACGAAGATATCACAATCCAACAAAGTAGAGAAAAACAAAAAGCAAAAAGAATTCATGGAGATTGGAAAACATAAGAGCCAGGCATGGCGGTTTGTGCCTATAGTCTTAGCACTTGGGAGGCTGAGCCAGCCTGGGTCTATAATGAGACCCTCTCTTAAACAGAATCAAAAAAAGAAACATAAATGACAAGAACTGGTAAACCCACTGAACAAAGAGAATTTCAGCATAAATAGAATTGTTATCATACAGGACACATTCATTAACCTCAAGGCAATGAAATGAAAACTCAGGGCCAGGGATTTAGCTCAGCGTTGCCGCCTGCCTTGCAAACACAAGGTCCCGAGTTTGACCCCTGGTGCCAAAAGAAAAGAAAAGAAAAGAAAATTGAACAGCAGCAATGCAAAACATATACCTAGATTCATATACCAAGAATTTTAAAGCATGCTTCTTACAGAAGTATTTGGTTAAGAAGCAGGAGGAGGAGAGAAAATAAATAAAAATGGACATGGCCTGTTAAACATTGTGAAAGTTAATCAGAAAAAAAAAAGTAAAGCCATTTTTAGTTTGGAAAAAAACTTCAAAAGCCATAAAACTCCCAGGAAAAGCTCAGCCGTCAGTCCCCTGTATTAATTGCATAATGTGCAGATTTCTCTTGTGGCCTTTCTCTTTTATGGTTTTTCTACATGGGTCTGGAATTTCTAGAGTAACACTTTATATCTAAGGGTAGATTTTGTCTTTAAGAATAGACACAATAATGATGCTTGAGGCTCTGGGTTCAACCCCACAGATACAAAAATAATGAAATAAAATACTGGACTTTGATTTGTTTCTCTACAAATGTAAGGACTAAGATTGCTTTGTCTCATAATATGTAGAATATTTTCTGAAACCCATGCATAGTAAACGTAATGATCTATATGAGACAGTCATTTTATTTAAATAGTTTGCCACATAGGCACATAGCATGTAAGTCTCAATCAAATGATAATTAGTGTTCTGTCTCTTTCCCACTTTTAGATGTATCAGAATGTGGATTGCAGTATTTCAGAACGTCCTTCCATATACCAAAACAGGCGACCCTTTGGCAGAGAGATGGGTTCAGAGCTGCTCTCCTCACAGGCTCAGGTTGAAGATTCATAGAAAAGCAAATTAGTCTCAAGGACTTCATCACACATGGCAGACCCTAAACAGGCTGTAGATTACTAAAACAAGACTAATTCCATCATTAAAAGAAAATATATTATCAACTGCTACTTCGCTGGACTTTTGTCTAGAAGCTGTCTGCAATTAGTCTTATTTTCAAAGGGACTTTCGTAAAATCGGATCTTCTCATGCACAAGGTGGGAAGAGCCAATAATTAGCTTTATTGGTGTCCCTACCTGTATCCAAAGGCCTTCTCAGGCTGGCTTGAGGGAAGAGTGTACCTTAAATATGGTCTAATCTTGTAAATACATAAAACAAAAGCATTTTGCTAAGAAGCTAATATGATTTTTTTAAATCTATGTTTTAAAATAATATGTAACTTTTTCAGCCACTTAGTGATATATTTTATGGATGGAAATAAACTTTCTACACAGAAATGTTTATTTTTGAATCGTATATATGGATGGGACATTTAGAGCATGAACTAGCTGAAATCATGGGCAATGCTTTGTATATATATGTTTTTTGTAGAAAATACCTCATTTTTGCATTAGATTCTTTTTTTTTTAAGTACTTGGGTTTGAGCCCAGGGGCACTCTACCACTGAGTTACACCCCCCAGCCCTTTCAATTTGTAAATGTATTCATTGATTATGGTACTAGTGATTGAACCCAGGGGCTTTGTGCCGAGTTACATCCCCAACTCTTTTCTTTTTCTTTATTTTTTATTTACTTCATTTTGAGACGGGGTCTTGCTGAGCCACTGAGTTGCCCAGATTGGGCTCAGATTTGTGATCCTTTCTGTTTCAGCCTTCCAGAGTTTATAGGCATGGGTCACATGCCTGGCTGGCTTTGTATTTTCATTTCTTTATTTTTGTTGCCCAGATTGGCCTCAAACTTGTAATCTTCCTGCCTTTGCATCCCCAGTACCCAGGATTACAGGTGTGTACCACAGTGTCCAGCTTCATCATGTTCTTAAAAGCATCTCTGACTCCTGTCTCACTGGGTTAAGGATAACAGGTGCTGTGTCTGCTCTTTTCTCTGTAGCTCCCCACTATGTGATTAGCCCTGGGTCCTCATATCCCTTCCCTTGGGCTCATAAACTTGGCCATGCGTGTATGTGAGTGTGTGGTTTGTTGTTGTTGTTACTGTTTGTGTATGTATGTGTTTTGTTTTGTTTTTTGAGATGGGATCTTACTATCCTGCCCAGGCTGGTCTCAAACTCTCCTGGGCTCCCCTCAGCCTTCCGAGTAACTGGAACTACAGGTATGGGCCACCACTCCAGCTTCCGCCTTTCTTCTTGGCCTCTTGCAAGTGTAGTGGCAATGGATAAGGGATCTGGAGCTGTCCACAGAGCCTGGGATTCCCTATGCTCTGCTTCCCAGCTGTTGGGGGGTGGGGGTGGGGCAATGCTATGGCTTGGAAGGGGAGAGGGGAGGGGGAGAGAGATTAGGAAAGCACACTTCTGGGTGTGTCTGAGGGTGTTTCTAGGGATTATTGATACGTGGGCTGATAAATTGTGAGGAGGAAACCTGTTGGAACACGGGTAGCACCATCCAGTAGGTGGGACACAAACAGAAGGAGGCAGGCCATCGGTGCGGACTGGCTCTTTCTCACTCTCCCTGTTCCCTGGTCACTGTGCAGTAAGCAGCTTTCTTCCATTACCCCCTTCAGGCATGAAGTTTCTACCTCACTACAGGCCTAAAGCAATGGGGCCACCTGACCATGGACTGAAACCTCTGAACCCATGAACCAAAATAAACCTTTCTATCTCTAAATTGTTTTTCTCAGGTATTTGGTCACAGCAACAAAAAACTAACACATCTTAACCATTTTAAAAATACAGTTCAGAAAAAAATAAAAATAAAATAAAAATACAGTTCAGGAGAGTTAAATATATACACACTGTTGTAAAACAAATCTCCAGAACTCCTTGTCTTGCAAATCTAAAGCTCTGTGCCTACTAAATACTAAATCTCAGTTCCCCAACCCTTCAGCCTCTGCTAACCACCATCATACTTTCTGTCTCCATGAATGTGCCCATTCTGGGCATCCTGTAAAATTGGAATTATATAGTATTTGTCTTTTCCCAGATGGGCTTACTTCATTTAGCATAATGTCCTCAAAGTTCATTCATATTATAGTATATGTCTGAATTTACCTTCCTTTTAAGGCTTGTGTAATATTCCATTGTATGCATATGGCATGTTTTATTTATTCATCCATCCATCCATGGATATATGGCTTGCTTCTACCTCTTGGGGTGTTATGAATTATGCTACCAAGAACATGGGTATGCACATACCCCTTCAAAATCTTGTTTTCAATTCTTTTGGGCTTCATATTCCCAGATGTAACATTGCTGAATCATATAGTGGTTCTATTTTTAAGGTTTTGTTTTGTTTGGTTTGGTTTGAGACAGGGTCTTGTTATGTAGTTCATGCTGGCCTTGACCTCACTATGTAGCTCAGGCTGGCCTCAGATTTACGGCAATCCTCCTGCCTCAGCCTCCTGAGTGCTGGGATTACAGCCATTCTCACCATACCTGGCTTGTTTATTATTTTTAAAGGCTCTGTTGTAGTGATCATATGTTTTTTCGGCCATCCAGTGTCAGTGCCAGTTTCGGGGTAACCACACCTTGATGTGAGGTATTATTTCTCCATAGCCTAGGCAGTCTAGGGAGATTCCAGCCAGGGGGCTTGGCTTTCTAGCCATGGAGGGTCCTTGACCTACACTAGGCTAGTACAGTTATTTTTTTGTTCTGGAGCTTCGTGCCCAGGCTAGATTTGGACCAGGATGAGCAGGAGCTTATGTATCCAGTGCTAGTCTTGCCAAGAAAGGCAAGCAGGTCCACTTCCCACCTCCTGGGAGCTACTTTGGTCCCCCCTTTCCCCTGAGCCTCTGTCTCCAGCCTCCTTTCAAGGCAGCCAGTACCCTTTTAAATCCTCTTCCAGTGCAGTAAGTGCATGTTTGCCTGTGAGAACCTTGCAGATGCTGTGCTGACCCGCAGGCTCCTCAGAATGAGGGTTGCATCTACTCTGCCTTCTCTAGGAAGGCCTGTCTGCATTCTGCCAGTGGCTGTTCTAGTTTTGAGTGCTTTCCAGGGTCCTTTTCATTTTTGCATTCCTCTACTATTCTGATAGGGTTTTTTTGTTTTGTTTTGTTTTGTTTTTGTGGTTACAAAGTCTTTACTGAGTGATTGATTTTTTCAAAAGTTACATATTGAGAAACCATGTTCTTGGTCCATGGTTGTTTACAACTTAAATTCTTTTGATAGTGACATGGAATGAGAAAGCCACCTCTAATTTTGGAAAAGATGAAAATTTCCTCTTCTTGGTTTATCATCATTTTATCAGTGAAGTAAGCCTCAGTCATGAGTGCCAAGTGTAAGTCATTGATTTGGTACCTCTCTCACATTGTTCAGACATTTCCGTTTTAATTGTTTCAGTTAACTTCTGTTTGCCAGAATTTCAAAATTTGGTCTGAAGGCTTTTTCTTGGGACCACAAAAAGATCCTTTACTCAAGAAAGGGCTGGTCCCTCCAGGCCCTCCAGTCCCCACAAGGAACAGCCTCCTACTATTTTCTTTTGATGTTTTAGATACCACAGGCTCTTTTTTTCCAGTCCTCAGTTGGGGTGATCGTGATGTGTTTTGCACTATTTCTGTTTCTCTGCATGATGAAGTACATGTGACCCAATCCGACGGTGCCCTGCCTAGCATTCCCCTTGCCTTAGTCAAGGCTGCTGTCACAAAGTACCATAGATTGGGCAGCACATTAATTTGTCATAGTTGTGAGGTTGTAACTAAAGTGATTGAGTCACCAGTGTGGTATAATTCTGGTGTGATCCCTCTACTAGTTTCAGATTTCTGTATTCTCTTTGTGTCCATTCATGATAAAAAGAGGGAAAGAGAGATCAGCCCGCTGCAGACCCTGATAGGGTTTAAGGAAGAAATAGTCACAGGCTGGCAATTCCTCTCGAACAGCTTGTCACAAAAGTCATGTTGATGATGATAGGGAGACAAACCAATGTTATATAACATCCACAACAATGTTCTCCTTTTCCTATGGCCTTGGTGATTTTAGTCAAGGCCCATGTACATTTTCTGTGTGACTTCTCAAACAAATGTTTTGTACCTGGGCTCACCAAAGGTGTACACCTTTTGTTGAGTGCAGTGAGAAAGTCAGCAAAGGATTTGTTTTCCTTACAAATGAATACTGTCTTGTTTGCAGGCATTATAGTCTATATAGACTTCCAGATCTCACTTTCTTTTAAAAATAATCAACATTATGCATCTAAGATTTACTCATGGTATAGATTGAGCATACTTAATCCAAAAATCTGAAACCCAAAATGCTCCAAAATCTGAATTTTGGGGTGGGGGATGCTGCAGTTAGAACCCAAGTCCTCATACTCTACCACCAAGCTGCATCCCCAGGACCCCAAATCTGAAACATTGGGGTCACCGGTAGAAAATTCCATACTTGACCTCTTCTGACAGGTAACAGTCAAAATGCAGCTGCAGTAATTTATATTGCAAAAAATTACCTTTAGTGTGTAAGGTGCATTTGAAGGGAAAATGAATTTTGTGTTTGAACTTGGGTCCCATCCCCAAGATATCTCATTATATATCTGAAAATACTTGAAAGTCTTAAAAACGCAAAATTCACAATATCAATTATGTGAAATAGGAAGAAAAGGTCTAAAGGAATAGGGGAAATGGGAGGGATAGGGAAAAGGAAAGAAGGGAAAAGAAAAAATATGAGAAAAAGAAAAAAATGGAAACATTATTTGTAAATAGGGAAGGGGGTGGGTGAAGGAAGGGCTGGGAATGGGGAAAAAATAAGAACCAAGATACTTCATGTAAAGGTACAAGATCCCAGTGATGAGTGTAACTGTATTGTATACCTAAAATGTACCAATTTTAAAAAAGGGAAAAAATGCAAAATTCAAAGTGTTTCTGGTTCCCAGCATTTTGTATAAGGGATGCTCAACTTGTATTACAGGGGCTGAATTTCCTTCATTTCACTGAAGTACCCTGTAAATACACAGACACCACTAGTCATACATTCCCACACTAGTGGCACGTTAAGAGATTTCTTGGGTTAAGTTGTATGACGGTTCACAGGTGCTCTTTATAGAATTGTACTTTGTAACATGCCCTTTGCATATGCCAAATGTGATTCCAAGCCAACGTTCTCTAGGGAATGATGGTGCTTTAAAACCTCTTTTTTTTTTTTTGGTGCCAGGGATTGAACTCAGGTCCTTGCACTTGCACAGCAGGCGGTGAAACCACTGAGATAAATCCCCAGCCCTTTAAAACCTCTTAATGGAAAATAAAATAAAATTACATTCTGATTAAAACCAACTCTTACTGTAGATTCAGTTTTAGTTTAGGGCAGGTTAGATAACTCCCTATGTTTATCAAGCGGTCAGCACACAGCTCACAAACACACTTTAGAAAAGTGTTGCAGCAAGGCTGTGGCCGCCCTCGCCCAGGTCTTGGCAGGGATTTGGCCAGCAGGTGGCGCCCTAGCACCAAGTTTGTAAACTGACCCTCAATCACCAGGCCTGATTTCATTGCTACACTTTACCCTGTTCTGGAAGGGCAAATTTTAAGGATCAGAGTTTTAAAAAAAAAAAAAAAAAGAAAAGTCAATCCATTGTTTAGGAAGAAAAACAACGCTTTATGCAGATTACTTCATTTATTCGGGAGTCAGTTGTTTCTGATTCATGACCATGATTACGAGTGCATTGTTTGTCACAATCCCAGTACTAAGTAGCCTAAACCCATTACCTGGTTTTCTCCACTCTGTTCTATTCACGGGGTACCTTCTGTGCTTATGGCTGCTGCAGCCTGCTCTGGCTTTCCATATGGAAAACAAACAGTCTCTCTGCCTCTCCTAGAGACTTTTTAGGAGCAAGATACTCAGGCCTTGAGTCAGGAAGGTGTCCTGGGCAACCTCTGCCCTCATCACAGCCACCAAGGTTTTCCTAATCTTTCCTTTCTCTCTTTTCAAATCTTCCATGAATGACTTTCTCAATAACACACTTAGCTGAACTCTTCTGCGCTTGCACGATCGTTTTTGTCAAACATCAATAACACGTAAGTATTGACATTTAATTCTGTCTAAACCACAGTCTCAGAAACAGGAAAAAATAATGGGGGAAAATGGTCTCCTCAAATATACAGTACTCACTTTTTTTTCTCCTAGAGTGCCCACCATGTGTTACATCTCAAATTATCTTAATGAGGCAAAAGAGGCTTTGATGATTTTTTTATGGTAAAGTGCTCATTTTAACCGAAGTTTAACCAAATTTAAGTGGACAGTTCAGGGTCATTATGTATATTCACACTGCAGTGCAACTACCACCACCATCCACCTCTAGAAGTTTTCCATCTTTCCAAACTGAAACTCTGGACCCACTCAACAAAATCCCCTTATGTCCCATCCCCTCAGGCCTTGGCAACCACTATTCTACTTTTTTTTTTCAATAATCACTTTTGTCTTCCATATTTATTCTTTTATTACTATCACTTTTTCTTCTCTTATTTTTATTAGTACACCTTTACAGTACATAATGTTTTCATGTCCATAACACGTACCTTTTTTCATCTGGTTTTCTTACCCTTCCTCCATCTCTTGATCTTCTTCCTATTTGAGAAAAACTAATCTCCCTACTTCTTATTGTCTATCTCTTATTTGGCTCTTAATTATTTTCTTAGGTTTCACATATAAGAGAAACCATGTGATATTTAAGTTTGTGACTGATTTATTTCACTTAAGATTATAGGCTCAGGGTACATCCATTTTCCTACAAATGCCTCAAGTTTATATTTCTTTATGGCACAGTAGTACTCCACTGTGCAAATACCACATTTTCTTAATCCATCCATTTGTTCATGGACATATAGCCTGCTTCCAAGATTTAGCTATTACGAATTGTGCTGCTATAAACATGGATACGCACATATCACTTTAATATGATGCTTTAACTTTTTTAGGAAAATCCTAGCTAGGTCAAATGGAATTTCTAATTTTAGTTTTTTGAAAAATCTCCGTATTGATTTCCATAGTGGTCATACTAATTTACATTCCCACCAACAATGTGGGAACTGTTACATTCCGTCCTCACCCCCACCCCCCAGCACCACCAGCATTATTCTGTTTCTTGATAATGGCCATTCTTTCTGGGGTAAGGTGGAATCAGGATTGTTTTAATAAGCTTTTTTCTAATGACCGAGATGTTGAGCATTTCTTCGTGTATTTATTGGCCATTAGAACTTCTTTCTCCAAGAAGTGTGTACTCGATTCACTTGCCTATTCTTTCACTGGGTCTTTGGGTGGGGCTGTCTAGCTTTTTAAAGTTCTTTATATATTCTAGATGTTAGTCCTCTGTCTGAGGAATAGCTGACAAAAGTTTCCATTGTGTAGGTTGTCCTTTCACTCTGCTTGTTTCTTATGCTGTGCAAGAGCTTTTTAATTTGATATGATCCCATTTGTTGATTCTTGGTACTATTTCCAAGGTTTTGTTCAGAAAGTCCTTGCCTATACATATGAATTCAAGGATTTACCTATTTTATCTTCCAGCAGGTTAAATGCTTCTGTTTTCACATTTAGTTCTCCGATCCATTTTGATTTTATGATGGTGAGAGATATGGGTCTAGATCCAGTCTTCCGCATGTGGTTAGCCAGTTTTTCCAGCACCATTTATTAAAGAGGCTATCGTCCCTCCAGTGTGTTTTTGGCCCCTTTGTTAAGGATCAAATAGTTGAATGTACTTAAGAACTGGTTCTGCATCCTCTATTCCGTTCTTTGGATCCTCATGTCTGTTTTATGCTAGCACCACGTTGTTTTTATCACTGTTGCCTTGTAATATAATTCAAGTCTGGGATTGTGATACCTCCCACTTTGCTCTTGTCACCCAGGATTGCTTTTGCTATTCTGAGTTTCTTCTGGTTTAATATGAATTTTAGGATTATTTTCTCCAGTTCTCTGAAGAATGCTGTTAATATTTTAATTGGGAATTCATTAAATCTCTATATCAGTTTTGAAAGTATGGCATTTTGACTACATTGGTTCTGCCTATTCAGGAACAAGAGACATCTTTCCATTTTTCTGATGTCCTCTTTGATTTCTTTTTTCAGAGTAGAGATCTTTCACTTTCTTAGTTAGGTTAACTCCTAAATATTTAATTTTTCTTGGTTCTAGAAACTCTCCTGGTACTATTATAAATGGTATTTTTTCCCTAATATTTTTCTTAGTGGATTCATTATTGGAGCAGGAATGGTATTGATTCCTGTATGTTAAAATTGTATCCTGCCACATTGCTGAATTTGGTTATTAATTCTAGGAGTCTTTTGGTGGAATTTTTGGGTCTTCTATGTGGAGGATCGTGTCTTCTGCATTTAATAATAATTTGACTTCTTCCTTGCCTATACATAACACTTTTATTTCTTTTTCTTGCCTAATTGCTCTTGCTAATGTTTTGAATACTATGTCAACAAGAGTGGTGATAGTGTACATCCTTGTCTTATTCTTGATTTTAGAGAAGATTTCAGTTTTCCCCCATTTAATATGATGTTGGCAGTAGGTTTGTCATAAATGGCTTTTATCAGATTGAGATAAGGTCTTTTTATGCCTATTCTTTTTGGTGTTTTTAATCATGAGAGATGTCTTTTTTGGTTGGATCTTTGCCTAGTTTTGGAATCGGGGTCATGCTAGCTTCCAAGAATGACTGTGGGAGAACTCCTTCCTTTTCGATGACATTAAAGAGCTGAAGGAGTAGTTGTGTTAGATCTTCCCTGAAGTTTTTGAAGCATTCAGCTATGAATCCATCTGGACCTGGCCTTTCTTAGTTGGCAGGCTTTTTATTATTGCTTCAATTTCATTGCCTGTTATTGGCTTATTCGGGCTTTTAAATCTTGACTCAGTTTTGGTAATTCATCTGTATCTAGGAATCTATCCATTTCTTCTGAATTCTTCAATTCATTGGTGTATATATTTGCAAAGTAGTTGTTAAAAATCTTCTTGATTTTGGGCCGGGGATTTAGCTCAGTGGTTTTGCCACCTGCTTCGCAAGTGCAAGGACCCGAGTTTGATCCCTGGTACAAATAAAAACAAAAATCCTAATTTTGGCAGTGTCTATTATTTTTTAATTAATTGGGAAATTTTTAAATAATATTCATCAAATATACTTTACATTGATAACTGAAATACCAAAATTGTGAAATTTTAAATATTTCTCTCAAAAAAGGCTAGTGATTATCTTTTTCTTGGGAAAGGTGGAGACTCAACAAAGCATTAATGTGGCCAGTTCAGATCTAATGAACAGATATCTGAACAGCAGTTCACATTTCTCATCTACAATAAGGTAGACTGTGAACTTTTCAAAACTGAATTTTAGCAAAAGTTTCATGAGATAATTTACAGGAATGTCAAATCTTTGAACCGCAAACTCAAAACTCTGCATTGAGATTTTGTTTTTTTTGGCTTGAGTGTTCCTAACTTGAGAAAATAGACAATTTTCTTTCCTAATTCTTAGGAAAAACATTTCCACAATAAGTCTTGTGTCTACTTTACTATAACTGGGTTGTTTTTAAGAAAGATTACCAGCTTTGTGGTTGGTTTCCCACTTTTCCCACAGTTAATAAAGATCTATCAAAAACATCATAATATAATTTGTAAGGAAAAATGTTGTTTTGCAAAGGCAAACGCTTAAAGTTAGTCACACTGCAGATAAATACAATATAGTATTCAAAAGTTCTATAAAAATGAACAAAAGACACGTGTTTACTTCCATTGCTCCAATGTCCATCATAAATCTGCATGAGAGTTGTGCTGCAGCAGTTCTCTGGTCAGATTTAAGAGTTCAAGGGCCCGGGATTTAGCTCAGTGGCACTGCGCCTGCCTCGAAAGCACAAGGTCCTGAGTTCGATCCCCAGTACCAAAAAAAAAAAGTTCAAGGTCCTCTTTGTGTCTTTGGCCCACTGATGTCCACATTCCAGATAAATTCCATTCAAAAGGCAGAAATGAGGGCAAAAACTCCATATAACAAAGCACAAGGATATGCTACTAAAAGTTGCTGTCCTTCCTTGGCTAATGCAGAAATAAAAATCCTGGAAGCAGAAAAACTACACCATCCAATAATCCCATCAGTGAGAATGATTCCTAACATTTCTTGTAAAAAAAATATCACTGCAAAGCTGGAAAGTAAGATCATGGGAAGAAAACAATATCCAAGGACACTTGCCACACAACCAAATGAAACACCTGTCATATTCATTAAGTTTAATAAACAAAACATTTCTAGACATCCAATTGCACTGATCCCATATACATAGCCAAACTGGATTTTTCTAGCCGGTAACAATTTGGCTCTAAAATCAAGGCAAAAAACTATTGGTTCCACTGAATCAGCTTCATTAATGATACTGCCATCTGCTCCTTTTAATGGATGTAGTACTGTTGGTGTTTTTTGTCAGATGTGGTCAAAATTGATACCTAACTCTTCTAATAAATGTGGCTCAACCTCAAAGCTGTTTCCGTAGAATGTCTGAGGTATAGCTGGAGTGTATGCCTGAGTTGGCTGGAAAATTTGCCCAGTGTATGGCTGCTGTGGCTGCATCATGTCTGGAGGGATAAATCGGCCTTGCTGCAAGCAGTCATGGCTATAGGGTCCTCCACTTCCTCCATAATCATAGGATTGATGAGACTGGTCATCAATGCTGTAACTTGTCTGGTAGAAATCTGAGTTTACATTATCAAAACCTGACATCACAAAAGATCAAAGGCAGAAGGAGTAGTGGCAGCAGTGGCTATAGCACCAGCGGCACCAAATAACCCCTAAATTCAACTCCAAAACGTACACCAGCCTCTCACTACATATCACAGGACGAAAGAACTGCTCTTCAGTGTCTATTGTGATTTTGCTTTTTTAATTTCTAATTCCATTGATTTGGGTCTTTTCTTTTTCTTTCTTTCTTTTTTTTTTTGGTAGTTTAGCTAAGGCTTTATCTATTCTGTTTATTCTTTCAAAGAACAAACTCTTCAATTCATTGATTCTGTATATTGTTTCTTTGGTCTCAATTTGATTGATTTTTTTTTTGCTCTGATTTTTATAATTTCCTTCCTTGTACTAACTTTGAGTTTGGATTGTTCTTGCTCTTCCAGGACTTTGAGGTGCATTGTTAGGTCATTTATTTGGACTCACTCTGTTTTTGTGATGTAGGCATTCAGAGGTATGAACTTCCCTTAGGATTGCTTTCATTGTGTCTCATAAGTTCCGATATGTTGTTATCATTTAGTTCTAGAAACTCTCTTATTTCTTCTGTAACTCATTGATTATTTAATAGTGCATTGTTTCGTTTCCATATGTTTGTACAATTTCTGTGCTTTCTTCTGCCACTAATTTCTAGTTTCATTGTGCTATGATCTGATAATGTACACTGTTTAACTTATTTTGCTTGTACTTAAGATGCTTTGCTTTATTGGTTAGTATGTATGGGGTTTATTTTGGAGAAACTTCCATGTACTGTTGAGAAGTGTATTCTGTTGATGTTGGGTAACTCTGTAGCTATCTATTAAGTCTACTTACTTGAAGGTTTTGTTCAACTCTGATACAGTGGTACCTTGTTCATGAACTTAATTCTTTCCATGAGAACCAAATCAAATTCAGTGATTAGGTTCAATGTTGACCTTATGGGGAAATTTGATTTGGTTCTCGACCAATTCAGTTTGTGACCAGAGTTGTGGAAAGAATTAAGTTTGCTAACCAAAGTACCACTGCATTTCCTTGTTGATTTTTTTGTCTAGTTGATCTATTCGTGATCATGGGGTATTGAGATCTCCCACTATAGTTGTGTTTATGTTTATCTGATCTTTTATGTCCAGTAGTACTTGTTTTAGGAAGTTCAGTGTGCTGTTGTTTGGTGCATATATGGGGGTTTTTTGGTGCATATATATTAATACTTGTTATCTTTTCTGATTGGATTGTTCCCTTAACCAATATGTAGTGACAGTCTTTGTGTCTTTTGATCAGTCTTGGCTTGAAGTCCACTTGGTCTGAATATAGGATAGCTACACCTCCTTTTTTGGGGGAGGGGTCCTATTGCATGAAATATTATAGTCTATCCTTTAGTTTTTAGTCTATGTGTTTCTTTTTGGTTTACACATTGAGTTTTGTTTCTTGATCCATTCTGCCAATTGTCTTTTGAGTGGGAGAATTGAGACCATTCACACTGAAGTTATTACTGATAAGTATTGACTTATTCTTATCATTGCCTTATTTTCCCATTGCTGATACCTTATCTTTCCCTTCTACTTAACTGTTCATGCTACCTGCTATATTCATTCTATTAGACTTCTGGTCATGGTTATCTTCATTGTCTCTTTTTAGGATATTCTTGAAAATTTTTTGGAGTGTTAGTGTGGTGGTCATGAATTTCTTTATGTGCTCTTGATCATGGAAATATTTTATTTCACCATCAATTTTGAAAGACAGTTTTGCAGGCTATATCAGCCTGGGTTGGAAATGGTTTTCTTTTGGGGCTTGAAACAGTTCACTCCAAGCTGTTCTGGCCTTTAAGGTTTGTTTTAAGAAGTCTGCTGTAATTCTAATGGGTTTACCCTTAAAATTGATTTGTTGCTTTTCTCTGACCTCTTTTGAGATTCTGTTCTTGGGTTGGATTTTTTGGATTTTGACTATGATGTGTCTTGGAGAAGTTCTTTTCTGATTGTGGCTATTTGAGGTTTTATATGTCTGTTATCTAAATGTTAAATTCTTTCCCCTTTGGAAATTTTTCTGTTAGTATTTCAGTTAGATTTTTTGGTGCCATTTGTGCTATATTCTGACTTTTCACTAATTTCAATGAATCTTAGATTAGTCTTCTTTGAAATATCTAGGCTGTTGTATCCATTTTTGTGTTTTCTTGTTGTTTTTATGATATCTTTCATTAGCTGATGACCAACAACAGCCCTGTGCTCTAGCGCTGACACTCCATCCTCACACTGGTCACCACTGCTGCCCATACTTCTATTTTTTAAATTTTATTAATTTTTTTTTTTTTTTTGGTATTGGGGATTAAACTTGGGACCTTGTACTTGCAAGGCAGGCAGCAGAACCGCTGAGCTAAATCCCGGGCCCTGCTGCCCATACTTTTGATAGAATTTTTAGTTCCTGAATTTCTATTTAGAATTCTTTTTTTTTTTTAACTCAAATTCTTTTTTTATGATGGTCATTCATGTTTTGCATCATTGTGGTTAGCTCTATTAGCTTTTCCATAGTGTCTTCTGTAGACTCACTTATCACTTTGTTTATTTGGCCCATTATCTATTTACTTGTATCTTCTGTAATCTTTCCAAGTACCTTATTGATAGTTTTGTTATCTCTTCTGTTATGGTTTCAAATAATTTATCTGTGTGGATTTTGGTTTCCTCCCCTTCAATGCTCCATGGATCAGCTTTGGGGAAGTTGGGAGTTTTTGGAGGCATTTTGTTGCCTTGTCTTCTCATGTTTCTAGTTTGTTTGTTTTTTGTGTTGAAGCTTGCTGGTTAATTAGAGTGACAAGCTTTGTTCCTAGTATGGAGACCTCTTTAGTTAATGTCTATTTTTCAGTGGTGCCTCTGGGCTTGGCTAACCATTGGCCTTTGCCCCTTTCCCAAGATCCCATCACCTTGATTTACTTGGGAAGAAAGGTTGCAGCATATTTGGCCCGGTACCCAGTTCTCCAGGTATGGGCCACAGTATTGTTAATGACCCCCAGGCAATCAGATATTGGCCTCTTGAGCAAACCAGTTAATAGTATGAACTATGTCACCTTGGCTGTAGTAATAAAATCAGTAACAATAATAGATCATCAAAGACAAATAGGATTTGACAAACCCTAAGGACCAATATTGTACCTCCATTAATCATACCAAAGAGAACTATAATTATAATATGAACAACAAGACAAACCAAATATTAAGCTACTGTTGACCTACAGTAAATATCTACTGAACTTTACTTGCACTAATAACAGAGCAGTATTCAACAGTAATAGCATAAAGTTCACCAGCTATCTAGAGATTACTAGTAAATGTGGAGGGGATGGCGAAGAGGAGAATGAAAAAAGTAAAATTTGAAAAATTAATCAATGGGCTAGAGATTCAGGAGAAAAAATGAGATGGGGTCCTATTGAGGAGTAAAAGGAAATTAATAGTGTTAGAAAGTGGTCACAGGAGAGCACAAACAAGAAAAAGAAGAAAAAAGAAAAACAGAAAAATATAGGAAATGAAGGACAAGGATGCAGAGGAAAAGGTCAAAAGGGAATAGAGCAAAAAGAAACTATAGAGGGGAAAAAAAGACAAAATGGGGTTAAAAAACCCACTCCCCCAGAAAACTGATGAAGGAAAGAGAACGATAATTAAAATAGAAAAAAATTTAAAAGACTGAGTCTAAGAAAAAGTCCTCGGTGTTTCTGAGATACTGGTTTCTTTCCAGTCTTAGAATCCAGCCAGTCACAATTTTCAGGCCTATGGGTTTTGAGGTACTCCCCGTGCTGGGGTCCCCTCTGTCTATTCATCCCAGTCTGTGGTTCCTGCCCAAGCCAAAGTGTGTTCTTGCTCACAGTGGTAGATGGGAAAAGTCATCAGCTCTCTGATCTCTGCTGGACGTAGGCTGCAGGCAGGGGTTCTAGTAGACCGTTGGACTTAAAATTCAACACTTGCTGGATCTGGTTCTGGTTGTTTCCTTCTTCATCCAAGATCAGGTCGGTTGGTTAATCTGCTCTTCTGCTGCTCCAGTTTGGAGCTGGTGGATAGTCACACTGTGTGGAAGACAGCATAGCCAGCTTATTTGCCTCAGCAGGGGCCAGCTACCACTCTACTTTCCGTATCTGTGAATTTGACTACGCTAAAGACCTCACGTAAGTGGAATAATACACTATTTGTCTTTTTGTGGCTGGCCTCTTTCACCTAGCATAATGTCTTCAAGGTTTTCTTTGAAGAATTCTTTTGTTAACTTTTGTAGGTAACATATTACGTTCCAGAGCTGACCTATCATTTCATATGGATTGTTCCATTTAACAAATTGTGAGGAAAGAATTTGGCAGGAACTGTGACAGTTTAGTAGATGCTGAAACCAAGGGTTAAGAAGGTTAAATCACTTACTTAGGTATGCAGAACTAATAAATGCACCGTTTGACCTGGCCTCCCACCTGTCTACCTCCTGAGGACCACAATGACCACAGCAGACAGTGCCTCATCACCCTTAGCTCAGTTCCCAGTCATTGAAAAGAGGTCTGCTAATAGCGAGATTAAATGAGTTCCAACTCTCACATTGCCTCAAATTAAAAGTGTACGTGTATGAAAGCCATTTGTCTTATTGGTACCAAATCAAGAGCACACTTATAAGCTGAGTGCCGTGGCGCATGTCTATAATCTCAGCTACTCCAGAGGCTGAGACAGGAGGATAGCAAGTTCAAGACAGCCTGGACAAATTACCAAGACCTTGTCCCAAAATAAAATTTAAAAAGGGGTGAGAATATAGCTATGTAGGAAAGAGGATGTAGAAAAGGAGGAGGGGAAGAAGGAAGAGGGAGGAGGAAGGAAGGAAGGAAGGAAGGAAGGAAGGAAGGAAGGAAGGAAAGAAGGAAGGAAAAGAAAGAAAGGGAGAGAGATAGAACTGTTGGACTGTCCATGGTAAAGCTTTCGTGAACAAGGGAAAGGAAATATGGCTCCATGGTGGTAGAAGAAAAATAAGAGAAAACTCTGTGTTTGGTCCAAAGGAGGATTGTACACTTGTGATGTTATATGAGTCAGAATCTATATAGTGTTATGTGACTTGAACTGTATTGAGCACTTGGCATATTAGTTCATTTAATTTTTGCAAAATTCCCATGCAAAAATACTATTATTGTCCCCATTTTACAGATGAAGAAACTGAGATACAAAAAAATTCAGTACTGTGCCACGAGTTGGGTGGTAAGTGGTGGAGCCAAAATTGCAAACCAGTGTGCTGGCTCCTAAGTTCAAGCTCTTGACCATGAGCCTACACTGCCCCAAGATGCCTACCCACTATGTGATGCAGTATTTTTCACATACACATAGCTATGTGATGCACAGATGCCCTTCAATGTACAATGGTGTTACATCCATCTTAAATTAAAATGTCGTGTATTGAAGTCCACACATTCCATCTAACCTATGACACATCCTAGCTTAGCTACACAGCACACTGTGGAACATCAGTTGTGTCCTTTTGATCACAGAGCTGATTGGGAGCTGTGATCACTGCCTCCACACAGCATGGAAAGAGAGGATAGGACCTCATAGTACCAGCCCAGGAGAAGCCCAAATTCACATTTCCATGTAGGGTTTCTACTGAATGCATAATGCTTTCACACCATCTTAAAGTTGCAAAGTCCTTAAGTTGAGCTATGGTAAGCTGGGGAACATGTGTAAGTATTAATGCTTTTGAAAAGCAAATTTCATCAGCTTCTTTTTTTTTTTTTTTTTTGGCACCAGGGATGGAACTTGGGACCTTGCGCTTGCAGAGCAGGCAGCAAAACCACTGAGCTAAATCCCCGACCCCTACCAGCTTCTTTTTAAGGGATGAGCTTCAGTGGCCCAGGAGCAAGGATGAGACCACAGCTGGGGAATGGTCTGCAGAGTTAGGACAAAATCATTGCTGTGAATCAATTGCAGAATGACTGCTGTCACTTGCTTCTCATAGACCACAGGGGCTAATGTCACTGGTTTATTCGTCCTATGCTCTCACAGTTAATTTTGATTCATATGGAAGCGAATGTACACAACTTTCAGCAATATGCTTACATATTTAGTTCTAAAGGGAAATAGCAATATCTTTTATTTTTAAAATTCTGACACCTGTTTTTTATTCTTTTTTTTTTTTTATGGTGCTGGAGATTGAACCCAGGACCTCACAATGTTAGGCAAGCACTTTACCACTGATCTACATCCTCAGTCTTCCAGCTTTGTTTTGTGTATACATGGAAGACATTAGTGTCTGAAATCTAATCTAGGGGTCAACTGGTCAACTCATTCATCCCTAGTGAGCTCATTGCCTGCCTGCCACCAGCACAGTTCTAGCCTCCCAGGAAACAAAGCACTAAGACACAGTCTATAGGCACAAAGAATCACTGGGAACAAAGAGATTATATGCATGTAAATAAATAAATACAGTAATCAAGGTGATTTCAGATAAAAATAGATAGCTTCAAGAAGAAAATAACACATAACAGTGCTCAAGAGATAACTGACAATGGGGTAGAACATTCCTTAGATCCCATCCTGTTCTACCAGCTTTTTATTAAGTGTCTGTTGTGTTAAGTGCTTGCTTGGAACACAGAGGAGTGAAACATAGCACCCACTGCCCAGCAGCAGTAACAGATGGGAAATCAAGTTCCAAGTGGATTGACCTATAACCTGTCTGAGTTATCAGGGAAAAATTCCCCCTGGGGATAACAATGGCATTAAAATGTTGATGACACCAAATGTCTATCTAGAACAAGAGCCGGGAGTGAAATATGGACCCTACTGGCTTTGATTTTGAGAATGGCTTGGTTGGAAACTGTTTACCCTGCAGAAATCTCTGCTCCCTGGATTAGGATGCTAAGCCTGGGTTGGGGGTAGGTCAGTGGTAGAATGCTTGGCTAGCATGCATAAAGCCTTGGGTTTGATTCCCAGCACTGCCCCCTACTCCCAAAACGTTCAGCTCATGTTTACTCATCGTACAAGCATTGTGGATTTGCTTCTCCCAGAGGCATTTAAGACATGCTAAGCTGGTGTGGCATAAAAAGCAAGCTGGTACATTCAGGAAATATAATCCTGTGAACAAATCAGCCTCATTCACCAAGAGGGGAGCTGGATGACTTGCTGTCTCCAGTCGAGTACCAGCAATGGACATAGAAAAGGCCAATTCCGTGGACTTTGGCGAGTTTGTGGACGTCTTTGGTAATGATATCAAGAGATCTCCACTCATTGCAGCTGCTGTCTGGTCCCAACACCCATTCTCAGACTTGGAAAATTTAGAGAAGCACTTTTTTACCTTTATTGATGCTCTCTCCCTCAGGCAGGTAAAGCTTCCAGGTTAGATGTTCTCTGCAAAGGGATTTCAAACTCACTTACAAAATAGTGTTAGATGTCTTAGTCTAGTTGTTCACACTTGTTGTATTTATTTAACTTTTTGGGAGTAGGGGGAAGGTTCAGTAAGTGTCCTCAGGTTTAGTAGACAGGAGTGAAGCATTTGCCAGGTATTAGACCAAATTCAGGGGGAAAAAACGTACATGGGCTGAGATGAAGTGGCTATTAAATCTTAGAGTGTGGGGGTCACAAGGAAAGACAGGGTGAAAGGCTTCACAGTGATTTAGGGGCCAGGGGTCAGGCTGAGGACTCACTTCTCTTGAACACCCAGTGTTCACTCTGGCTGTGTCCTGTAAGAGTGGAGGCAGCTGGATATCAGAAAATCTTAGAAACCTAGGCTCCTGAAAGCTGGCTAGAAATTCTGCCAGAGAGGGCCAGCTTGGACTAGATTACCTAGAAAAGTGGATTCATTTGGACTAGCAACTCCCTGGGAGAATGAGGGGAAGGGAAGGAAAACTGAAGAAAACCTCTGGAAGATGGAAATACATTTTTGATTTCTCAAGGGAAGAGAGAGAATAGAGGCATTTCTGGCTGCGGGGTGTGGAGAAGAGGAGATGGACGTTCAGGAGGAGCCAAGGACTCAGAATAGCACAGAGATTCAGAGGCTGAGGGTTAGCAGCCCAGACAGCCTCAACAAGCCATCCCACCATCTGTGGAGGAGGCTGACATACTCTTTAGGGACAAGGACAACGACAACGACAAAGGGCAAGGGCCGGCTCCACACAGAGGTTGTCCGCATACACCTGGGGCAGAGAGGGAGGTTTACTGCCCTCTGTTCCGTGACAGAACCGACAGCGTGACCTATCCGCACCTGTCAGCCATCTGGATGGCTTCTAGCTGTCCGGTGGATCTCCAGACTGAAAGGTTCATTTTCACTCACCTGAGGCACATTGAGCAAGTGCCAAGGGTGGTACTATAAAATCAGACTGACAGAAACGTCAAGCCATGTTGGCGCTCACACGCTTCTGAGGGTCTCTTCAATTTTTGTTTAGCCGCAGGCTCTAATAAGAAAGTCGCGCGCGGGCAGGCTTGGAGTCCTCTGACCCATGAATCACAGGGACACCTGTCTCCAGCTTGCAAAGTGAGGTGACACCAGCTCCCCAGCCAGAATTCTTGGGGGTAACAGACAAGGAGCAAGAGGCCAGGGGTGCCTGAGCTCACGATGTCTTATAGGAAAGTGAAGGAGGCCAAGTGAGAGCCTCCTCGGGAAAACTGGCTTTAAAAAGTTTGCACAAAGGCTGGGGCTGTAGCTCAGTGGTAGAGCGCTTGCCTGGCATGCATGAGGCCCTGAGTGTGACCCCCACTCTCTCTCCAAAAAGGTCTGTGGGACTTTTTTTTTCTATCATGAAAAAAAAGGAGGAAAAATCCTGTGATTTTTCTTAATACTTAGAAGCAATGAGGCTAAGGAGGGAATAGACTGAGCCGGAATGTTAGGAACGGCGTGAGTGGGGCCAGGGACGTAGTTCAGTGGCACGGTGCCTGCCCTGCAAACATCCTGACTTCAGTCTCCAGTACCAAAAAAATAAAAATAAATAAAAAAGAATAGTATGGGTAACTTTAAATCTAATATTCATTGGTTTTTCCAGTTATTCAACATTTACTTGGGGTTTATTATTCAGGGCTTGGAACTTACATAAGTAAGTAAAAATTTCAGTTTCCATCTTCTTTCCCACCAACAGTCACCCCAACCCATTTGATTGAGTGAAGGGTTAAGGGTAAATCTAGTCCTCATCCTGAGCACTTGGGATGTGAGCAGGATTGGGCTTCGGGTCCTTCCTCAAAAGTCCTATTTTTTATTCCCCTGCTGACTGTATGGATCCTCTGCTTTCTGGACTACTTCAGAATCCTAGATGGCTTGGTGAAGAAACTGTTAGGACTTACTAGAAGTTTATGAGTGAATGAATTCAATTGTTCCTAGGGTAATGTTAAAAGGTGATGGACCTCGTATAACTCTTTCCCACCCAGTTTAGTGGGGGCTCAATGAGACAAAATGGCTGGAGGGAGGTTGGGCCGACTGGAAGGGTCTTTGCTTCAGCACTAGACAAGTTCTTTTTGAGGGGTGGGTATCTGCTGGTGGAGTGGCTTCTTGACTCTTTTCTGGTGTCCATGCTTGTCTTACAGGCTGCTGGAAGCAGAACCTCAGTGCTGTCTGGGTGGCCACTCTGTATCTAATCATCTTAATGACATTAGTTAGATAAGTGATGTTAGCAATAGCGATAATAACAACAGATAGCTACCATTTATTAAATGTTTACTGCTGGTGTGTTCCAGGCACCTTTCCAGGCACTTTGCATTTGGTAACTCATTTGATCCTCCTAATCTTTTAAAATAAGTATCATTATGTCTCCCTGCTTAGAGATGAGAAAACTGAGGCACAGAGAGATTAAGTAACTTGAGCTTGGACACAGAACTAGAAAGTAGATAGCTAGAATTCTAATAACTCTGATGGTCAATACAACGGCTTTTTTTTTCTTTGCTGTTCTGAGGACTGAACCCAGGGCCTCGCTCATACTATGCAAGTTCTCTACCACTGAACTATATCCCAGGTCCTTTTTATATTTGCATTTTGAGACAAAATACAGCTAAGTTACCTAAGCTGTCCTGGAACTTTTAATTCTCTTGCCTCAGTCTCCTGAGTAGTTGGAATTACAGATGCGCACTATCATACTTATCTAACACCTTTTAAATAAAATGGCAGAACTGGAAGTCAATTCAACGACTTTGAAGGATTTTTCAGGGAATCAAAGTCTAAAAACTATTTCTGAGAGTTTCATTTACTGCTTCATTCATCAGTTTATTCAATTAACAGTCAAAAAATGGCATGGTAACTATAGTTAATACTGATCAGTATTCTTGAAAATTGCTCAGAGCATCGAATTCGCTTTATTTTGTGGTGCTGAGAATTGAACCCAGGGTGGTACACAGTGTTCAGAAACTGTTCTGCAACTGAGCTACACTCCCAGGTTACAGTATATATCTTAAATGTTTTTTTACCATCAAAATGTTTCTGTGTGAGGTAATGCATATGTTAAATAGCTTAGTATAATCATTTCACAGTGTATACATATATCAAAACATCATGTTGTACAGTATAAATACCAGCAATTTTGGTCAGAAAGATCAAATAAAATGGGATTTATTGTATAGTCCATTTTAAACTTTGGATAGTAAGGAATAAAATCGTATAATAGAGTCTTATAAACTAAGCTAGAAGAGACCTTAGAGGAATGCACAGGATATGTTAATTTTACCTGGAAAGGATTTTTTAGAGGACCTAAGAAAACCTACCATCAAGAAAAAGCTTAGAACTGGTTTCTAGCACAAACCAAGGTTCAGTCCATTTAGCTTGTGATGACTATTGGCCAGTAGAGGGCAGGCCAGGATTAATATTCAGCTGCAGGACTACTTGGCAAAATACCCCCTAAAGGCAATTACTGTAGTTTCTATAAAGATAAAAGACTTGCAGGCAAGAAAAACAGCATTAGTAAAGGAAAGAAGGCTGAAACGCACACACACACACACACACACACACACACACACACGCACACAACTTGAAGCAATTCAGGACCGATTTGTGCTAAAATGAAATAACACACCGGGGTATGTCAGTGGTACAGCAAATGCTTAGCTTTTGAGGGGCCCTAGGTTCAATCTCCAGCACTCACCACCACCAAAAAAATCAAAGAACAACAAAATGTTTATTGTTCATGAAACAGTTCATCATGCATATTTTGGGGCATTTCCAATAATGCCATAGTTTAATATTTAATACTAACCAGTGAACATATTTGTTGAATTAATGAAGGAATTAGATTCAATACTTTGCTAATAAGGTTATCAATGATTTAGATAGAGCTATTAAAATGTGTTCCTTTATTTATTCCTTTAAAAAATAATACTCCTTCCCAAGAGTGAGCTGTTGATTGGTGAATACTTTCTGAGTGCCTCCTATGTATGCCCAGGCATTGTCCTGGGCACTGAGTACAGAACAAGTCTCTACCCTCCCTGAGCTGACAGTCTGGTAAAAAACAGACAGGATTAATGTAAATAAATATGACTATTTCGAGTTCTAGAAATTATAAGAAACTCCATGAGTTATAGGAAAATGTATATTGCAGAAAATATGTAATAAAAGAGGTGTTTTTTTTTTAAAGGTAGAATTTAAGTTTAAAACTGAAAGATCAGAAAGAAGCAGCCAAGATGCAGGATAGGTTACTCGGAGCACATGGTCTTGAGATTAGAAGGAACTTGATCAGAACACAGAAAGACCCAGGTGATTGGAGAATGGTGAAAAGAGAAGGGAGCACGAAAAGGAAGCAAGCAAGGGTCAGAGCATGTAGCGTTTTTCTGCTATAATAAAGACTTTGAGGCTGGAGGGTGTAGCTCAGTGGTATGATGTGTGCCTAGAATCCCGGAGGCCCAGGGTTCCACACCCAACACCACCACCCCTCAAAAAATGTTTGACTCTTCTCCATTTGCAGTGAGACATCACTAGACCTGCCCTTTAGAGTGGTTGTGTCGGGAGAATTGCTGGACTATGGTTGAAGCAGTAGAGATGGAGAAATTTAACTGAATTCATGGAATAGATATTACAGTTAGAGTCAATGTGATCTTTAGGGGATGGATTTGATGGGTAGCCAATCAGAAACAAAGAATATTAAAAATGACTCCTAAGTTTTTGTTCAAGTAACTGGGTGGGTGGTGGTGCCATTTTTTGATGTGAGGAAGAAAGAACCGAGGAGATGGGCTGTAGGAAGGGAGCCCAAAAACTAACCAAATGAAAATGCTGAGCCATCGGTTGCATCATAACAAAGGACCTCATCAGAAAAGTAAAAGCTAACCTAGATCTGGGTGTTATCAATGAATCAATGCTATTTAGAACTGTAGGCCTGGATGAAAACACTCAGTGCCTCTGTGCAAATGGAGGAGAGAGCAGACATGAGTATTGAGTCCTGGGGTGCTCCAGTGTGTTCGTCGGACAGACCAACAGGAAAGTAGGCAAGTGGTGTAGAAAGGGCAACCACAGGACTTTTCCACGCTTGCTAGAGGTAGAGAAAGAGAGGACGGGGCATCAGTTACTGGGCTCAGCAAAAGGTGTCTGTCTGTCATCCGTGATGTGATGAGTGCAGATTGTGCGGTATGATGTGATAGAAGCTTGGTTGAAACAGAGGGGCAGAGGGAGAGAGGGCAGTGGGCAACTCCTTTGAAGTGAGGAAGAGCAGATAAAGAGAAACTAGTGGAATGCAGAGAATAAGGGGCTGGGGTTTTAATTTTCTTTATGGGATGAGTGATTCAAAAGCTTGCTTGCAAGTGGATAAAGATGTCGGGAATGGAAAAATGGCTGTCTAAAATTGTAGAAGCAGAGTCTTTGAGAAGGAAAGAGGAAGCTGAGTGCAAGAACACAAATGGAGGGCCTGGTCTTTGACAGAAGGGACAGATCGTCCTTGTGCCAGGAGTGAAAACGCACTAGTGGGAAAAGGCAGGTGGGCTGCTCTGGGACTAGGTAATTTAGCTGATGATCAGTGGCCATCACTGGCCATCCTGTCCTTGTCCTGCGGGAGTAACAAGGGTTGGCTCTACCAGGAACATTCACAGATTGATGTACTGTGGTCCCAGCAAATACTATACATCCACACCCACATCACTAGACACAAAACCCAAAGGTCCATGTCTTAAGTCCAGAATTTCATGAAAGACTGAAGAACAAGCACTGTGGAGATGCCCTGAGCATCACAGTGGGGCGCTGGCCTGGGTGGCTGGCGCCTGGGCATTACAGGTGGGAGACCCTCAGGACTGGAGGCAGGGGGATGGCAAGTACCTGCCCACAGACTCCAGCCTCCCACTGGGGTTTCTGGCTGCACTGGGACTATCTGGGCAATCCATCTTTGGCAGGAGTGAGTGGGAAGGAGTTTGGAAGAGTGGGAGAAGGCCTGAGGGCAGATGGACAGCGTGCTCCTCTACAGTACCAAGGAATCCGTTGTTTGGCCATTGAACACGGGGTCTTTGGCTGGGTAAGGAAGGTTATTTTTCTTCTGTGTTGGCTACCATTCCCCGCACATTTTTCATGTTGTTTGTAGCTGAAGGTGTGTGTGCGTGTGTGTAGGTTTTAGTTCCTCTTCTTTAGTCTATTTTCTTCTGCCCTTTGCTCTGCCCTTTGCTTGGGCTCCTTTCTCTTCTCTCCACCCTCTGCTCCTCCCACAAAAGTGGAAAACACATGC
This sequence comes from Heterocephalus glaber, assembly GCF_000247695.1. The sequence goes on from NW_004624776.1 coordinate 10,540,268, forward strand.
CCAGTCCCAGGCAAACATTAACCCTGGGTGATGCCTTCAAGAGGAGGCATAAATCCTACGAGAGTGAGAAGGGAGGACCCAGAACTAGCAGAGCAGGAGGCAGGTCTGGAGTTCCGGGTGGCTCACAGTCACCTTGGACTGCACAGTGTGTCCCGCTGGGCGTGGGGACTGTAAGAGGACAGACACCTGTATCAGGGTATCCACCAGTAACTACTTCCCTGGAAGCCTGGGCTAGTCCTTGAGAGAGTCCTAAGTGGGGAGGTGGGGCCCCTGGCTGGGCAAAGGAACTGAGCAGCTACTTTGAAACGCTCCGTTTATGAAGGGTTGGCTGTCCTGCTGGTCTGGACGGACATGCCCAGGATATGCAGTTCCTTCTTCCCCACAGCCAGGGCCTCCTACTCCTCTCAGACCTGAGTGGTTGCTTGGACGTCTGCTGAGCCAGTGGGACTGCCCACCCTGAGCCCAGAGCTGGAGCTGCTCTGCCAGGTGAGAAATTTAGCATCCACATTTTTGTACCACCTGGACTCGACTGGATGCAAAGACCAAGAGAGAAGCACTCTCCTGTGTGCAGTCCACAATAGGCAGGGCAACCATGGCAGGGGTTCTAAAGCAGTGCTATTGGAGAGGTGGGATTACTGGTGGTGTACATTTTGTTCTGAACTCCCCCTAAACTTGGGAGAGCAACCAGGCCTCAGAAGCCACTGTGGTTTGCAGTCAAGGGTCCAGGTGCAATCAGCCATGTGACCTTGGACAGGTCACCAAACCTCTGCTGTGCCTTCACTGAGTACTCTCTTCTGGAGACGTCGCCCCGCCCCCGATTGCTCTACTTCCTAGAATCATGGTTCCTGGATTTGATGGTACAATCTAAACCATTCTTTAATTGGGCAGAAAATATAAAGTTTGAGGAAGAAATTAGATCATAATTAAAGAGAGTTTAAACTCAGATTTATTGAGATACAGTTTAATCAAGGGTTTGCTTTTCTTGTTGTTTTGTTTGTTCATTTGTTTTGTGTTTTTGAACCCAGAGGTGCTCTTTCACTGAGCTAAATCCCCAGCCCTTTCATTTTACTTTTTGAGACAGGGCCTTGATAAATTGCCCAGGCTGGCCTGGAACTTGTGATGCTCCTGCTTCAGCCTTGGGCTCACTGGGATTACAGGGATGCACCAGCACAATCAGCTCAAAGGATGTTTTAAATGCTCCCCTTTTCCAATAGATCCTCACACCTCTTCCCAGTGCTAAAGGCTGACAACCCTTTTATTGAAATAGGAAGAGCCAGGCACTTCCTGTGAGAGTTCAGTTCCACTGGGGTTACTACAACTAACAATAATGAGTGTTTGTATTTACTAGGCATTAGGCACTGTTTCAGGCAAATGACTTTCTCTAATCCTCCCAAGAACTCAGCAAGTTAGGAGCCACTACTCTCATTTTACTGATAGTCACTCTCTGCTTAGCATAGTCTAGATTTTGCCTAGAAATTTCACCCCAAAATTAGAATTCTCCTTTTAGAGACCTAAGTTTGTCTGGCCAGGGCTCAGCCCCCACCCCCACCCCAAGGATAGGAATTAGAATCCCAGGTATCACAACAGGGTTTTCCAATTTTAGGCTTAGGCAGGTATTATGAGAAGATTTCTTCCAAGAAAACATATTTTCTGCTAGCTTCTGGGGATCTATAGTGGAGAGGGGAATAAATTCTTGGTAGGGTGGGTGGATGTAGGGTGCGATTTTCCTAAGAAGAGAACAGCCACTTTCATTCAAAGTGCAGTGGAATTCTGGTTGGAAATGGATTTCTTTGCAGTTAGTCTGTGAGGTTCTTTGGATGTTAGTTTCCAAAAATCCAGAACTCACACTTAGGGTCACAAAATCTTGGGCATTTATTTGCCAAACCCCATGGATGTTATCCCCCAGGATCCACCCCCGCCCTTGCCCCCTTCTCCTTTGGAGCAGAACGAAACCCATTCTAGGGCTTTTGCAGGAAGTCTTCAGGCCCTCGCGTCCGGCCCCTTCCAACATCAAAGCCCCCCTAAGAGCAAAGGACTTTGAAAAGATACGAAAAGCTCAGGCTGCTTATCGCGTCCTCGCTCAGCTCACTGCCGTGCGGGTCGTAAATTCCGAGCCTCCGCGGCCGCCCTCTCTCCCCTCGGCTCTTCTAGGCCCAAGGTCTCAAAGGACAAAGCTGTCATTCTTTGTCCCGCCCCCGGTCCCGATCTGGACTGAAGGTAGCTGGCGACAGAGGGGCGCAAGATCTGGGACTTGTTAGAAAGGAGCGATGGGCGCCCCTAGTCCGCCGGGATCACTGCCTGGGGACAGGGCTCCCCTCCCGCAGTCTCCTTCGGGGCGGGGCAGGGGAGGGCGCCGGCCGGGTCCGCGGCTGCGACCCGCCGAGGGCGCAGCTCGCAGCCCTGCGCACTCCACTCGCTGCGCGGCGCGGAGCGGGGGCGGCGACACGTTTCTCGCGTGTGTCTGTGCTTCTCCGCAGGCCAGGAGGGCGCCCTACGCTGCCACCCGGACCTGGCCGGCCTCGAGCTGCCGCGGGGCACGCTCACCGCCGAGTCGCCGCGGGAACCGAGCGGCGCGGGCTTGACGAGCCTGGGCGCGGAAGAGCGGCTGCGGCTGGCAGAGCTCAGCGCCAAGTACGGCGCGCGCTTCGGCTTCCCCTTCGTGCTCGCCGCGCGCCTCAGCGACCGGGCGGCCGGGCCTCGGGAGCTGGCGCGCCGGCTGCGCTGTCCGCCCGCGCAGGAGCTGCGCACCGCCCCGGGCGAGGTGAAGAAGATCGGCCACCTTCGCCTCGCCGACCTTCTCCGCACGGACCCGGCCAGGCTGTAGCCCGACCTCGGGCTGGGAACTCTGGACGCCTGGCAGGACGCGAGGAGGCAGCGACCGGGCGCTGTGAACCCTGCGCGGGAGGCTGACTTGGGCCTGGAGCGTCGTCCATGCACACGCACAAAGGAGTGAAGAAATGAGACGATCACACCAGTAATGAGCCCCTTTGTTCAACCACCCACACGCGCACAGGTTGCCAAAATACATAGTTTAGTACTTTGCCCCCATTTATCCAGCTCATTGCTTCAATTATTCCCTTGCTTTGCCGTCTGAGGACAGCACCAGCCCTGGTGGATTCCAAAGCGCGCATCCAGGGCTTGTTACCCCCCGCCCCCGCCCTCGGTTAAGGCCTAGCAGCAAAGCAAAAGGGATGGAAACGGGGTCTTTTTTCCCACAGCAGTTTGTCTGATGACTTGTTTGTTTGTTTGTTTGTTTTTCTTCTCCCTCTCATTTTCAGCACCTGACATCTACGTGCCAGCGGAAGCAGCTTTCTAGCTCTGAGGCGCCTGCGGAACGAGGAGCTAGCAAAGTGAAGAACTGGCCTAGGTCTGGCGCGCCTGGGAAGCGGGGGGGGGGGGGGCTCGGCGAAGGGCGGGAGTCGGGAAGGCACCCCGCGGTGATGGGCGGAGTAGCTGCAGCTTGGGCTTGGGGAGGGATGGTGTCTCCAAGTTGCACGGGCCAGGTCAGGAGTAGGTGGCTTCTTGTCTCTCAGAAGTTGGCCGTTGGGGGTGGACTGGATTGTTCCTGAAAACGATCAGTTATTTTAAAAATAATAATACTCATTGGGCAGAACTAGGTGTTGTAGACCCGTAGATGAAGGTAGTACCCCCTAGCGCCGATAAAATGGAGGGAAATCTGTGCTGCGGAAATCCTTCCCTTACAGCGCGTCGGCTTTGGGAGCTTGCCACCCTGGACTCCAGAGGTGAGTTGAGCAGCTCTATGCACCAGCGACCGCAGTGACCACTGGGGAAAGAACGTAAGAACGTAAGCATCACGCAGGAGGAACGCAACGCACACTCATATTCATGCTCTCTCTCTTTCTCTTAAAAAATGTAACAAACCCCAACACATACTGCTATTTAGACTTGTCCTGGCAAAGGAGAAACGAACCATCCATGTCCTCCCTAACACAGGCTGAGGAGTGAAGGCAGAGTTGAGCCCTTCAGAGACAAGGACTTCATTAGTGTTCAGCCTGACTGGGGAACAAGTCAGTTTGTTGTAGCCAAACAACAAACAAAAACAAAAACAAACCAAAACCCCAAACTCTCTTTTCCTAAAGAGCTGCCAGTGATGCTCCCGCTTCTGAGGCTGATGGCTCACAGAAATAAATACCTCTTGGAGCAGCAGGGATTTTAGTGGAAGAACCTCCGTCTGCCTCGCCTATTTCACAGGTGCCCCTTGCTAGAAATCAGAGTGCCGGCTGTTGTCAGGAGTGAGAGGGTGGCTGCGGCCGGGGCCTTCCTGGCCTCTGGGTGTAGAAGCACCAGGTGCACTGGGGGAGGCTGGGAGGGAGCTCTTCCACCTAGTTTCTGTAACTCGGCCCCCAGGCAATGGTGCTGAGCCCTAGGCCTGGGGCTAGATGCCCACCAATCAGGGTAACTTGGGGGGTTTCCTGACACACAGGAGCACCTGCTTCTGGTACTCAAAGCACCCTGCTCAGCCATGGGGTGAATCCAATGTATTGATAAATGGGCCCTAAAACGCAGAGTCCAGGTTCTTTAGGTAACGTGAATGTGTTCAACATAAGATTCGAGGAATTCCGGGCAGGATTCCCAACCCCACTGTTAGCCAGAGTTTAAACGTGGTCAGGACCTCTCCCGCACGACCAGGGTGTCTCCAGTTACACAATTACATTTCAATAGTTCAAAGCTTGTCCGGGAAATTGTTTATTCCAGGGGGAAAGGGTAAGGGGTGGGCAATCGCTGAATCTGCAGGACTGCCTGGAGTTAGGGTAATGGGCTCCAGAGTAGGTTGCAAGACTTCTCTTCCGAAGTCGCCTGAGGTCCGACAGCGGAGGGCGCGGGAAGCGGGAGTGGGCGCCTGGCTCGGAAGCGCTGAGGCAAAAGCTCCACCCGGGGAGGAGCGCGGAGGCCGTGGTGGTTTCTCGGGCAGGCGACCTGTGGCTGCCAAGGTTTGGCAAAGCCATTTTCTTCTGCCACATCTTACCCCAAACAGTGACCCGCCAGGGGCTTCTGCGGCCCTTTGCCTGGCGCATACGCTTTCTCGCTTCCGCCCTCTGGTGCGCAGGATGCGGGGTACGAATCCTGGCCGCAGAGAACGACCGAGGCTACCGATTTTGTTCTCCAGCGTGCCCAGCAAAACCCAGAGGGCGCAGCAGTTGTTGGTGCGGCTTCCAGGGTGAACAATTAGTATTTTATTTACTAATTCGTTAAAAAGAAATAAAGCAAAGTGAAAACCACAGTGGCAACGCTACTGAGTTGGAAGGCAAAAAACCTGATTTTGATTTTTTTAACCCGACGTCCGACCATGCATATACACCTTTAAGAGGTAGGGGCGGCTTCGCCAATTTTCAAGTCATTTTGAAATATCCGAGCCAAGCCCGCGAATGCGGTAGCGAAGCGAAGCTCAGACTAGGGATTCCGGAACCCAGTTCAAGCCCTCATTCACCTATGTAACTAGGAAATTAAATGGGGCCTTAAAAAAATGTATCCAGAAAGGTAGACTTTTTGGTCCGTGTGCCCAAAAAGGATCCACAGACACTAATGCAGGGAAAAGGAAGGGAAGAAGGGCAGCACCAATCTACCTTCAACTTTTACTCCTTATAACTGGACACATTTCCCAAGATCAGCCAGAGGATATCGGTTCTGATTCAAAAATGGAGAAGAGCTCTTTGCAGAAAGTGTTTACTGTTAAGACGAAAGTAGGTGGAGAGCTTCTTCATCACTTGGAGAAAAATCTAGGGTGGGATTTATGGAAAATTTACCACTCAATAAAATAATAAACTGCAGTTAATGGGTGTCTGTGAAAGAGAGAAATAAACAGTATTGGGAAAGTGGTCAGAATTGTAACAACTGCAGAACCTGATTGTTTGGATACCGTTTGGTGTAGGGCTGGGGAGTTCCGATTCCTTGAATCATGCTTGTTGGTTCTGTGTTGGGGATGTGTTTCTAGGTGGCACTAACAGCCATAGTAACAATTAACATTTGTACAGACTACTGTGGGCTGGAAAGAATGCACATATAGTAGCTCATTTAATTTCAGGGACTGGAACAGCTAGCTGTGTAACCTGGGGAAAATCATCTAACCTCTCCGGGGCTCAGAGTCTCCTGTGTAAAGCAGACGGATACACAGACTCTAAGGTCCCTGACTCCCCTCAAGGAAAGCAGTTTGTCAATGGGCATAGTGAATCAGGAGAGACGAACATTTGTCTGAGCTCCTTCCCTCACCAGCCACATACAGCTTAGTTACTCCACACGGCTTCCTGGGAACATATTTTCCAATTTTAGTATATGTGCTGCTGAAGGGAGCACTGGGAACATATTTTCATATGACAAACAAAGGTCATTGTGGGCACGAGACAATGGTGAGTGAACAAATGTTAATTGAATGCCTCCACGACAAGCCACGTGGTAACATTTGGCCCACTTGGTTCTTCTACCATCAGTGGGTTTCTTTGGTGATGGAAGCCCCAGCTCCCCATGAGGGTACCAGTCTGTGAGACATCGTTTCCTCTCAAGTCTCTCCTCTCTCTCTCTCTCTCTCTCTCTGGAATTTAAACCATTTTCTGGGCTCATCTGCCACACAGAATTAACAGTTCATTGTACATTGATTAAACAGGGTCCATAGACCCTCATTTCAGAACAAAGAAAATGGGCAACTACTATTTATTGCACGACTTTCACTCAATGGACAAAAACAGATTTCTGTATCCAAATACTACCCCTTCTCCTGAGTCTCTTTATTTTCTTTGATTTCCCTGGCTGTGAGAATATATTTCAGATGAGTGAGCAGAAAAAAACCCTGCATGCTCTGCCCTGGCTCAGGAAGCTTGACGGTAGCCCATCTGGGGAAGATGGGCCCAGTGGGATTCCTTCTCCAGGCTCCTCCTTCCCAGTTCTGTGTGGTAAAACTCTAGCCCATAATGGCTTCCCATGGATTCTGGAAATTTGCTTAGGTAGAAAGGAGCAGACACTCAGCTTGCTAGGGAGGAAAAAACTTCACTCTACTAGATGAGGCCACATCTGCTCCTGTGAATGCAGCCCGGGCAGCGGGCAGCTGTGGGCAGCTGTGGCCCCTCCTTGCTGCTTAGGATGAACATGTTGGTCTCTATTGTGGCCCTGATGGGACTGGACAGGTGGCGGACTCTGGGGAGGCCCTACAGAAAGGACACTCTTATTGATTTCCTTCCCAGAGATGTTAGCCGAGTGGGCTGTGTCAGGGCAGGGTGGGATTGTTGAGGTCAGATCATCCATTATTGAGTCTTTCTTTGTGTGAGTCGATTGCTGATGGAGTACAATGGCTGAAAGACTCCCTAAACTCTGAATTGAGTAGAGATTGAACAGTTTTTCCACAACACTATAGACTGCCATGTTGAATAATTTCACCAGGAAACATTTTTTTTCCTTCTCACTCTTTCTTAATTGTCCTTTGTCCTGGGAATTCAGGTCCAGGATGGCAAGGATTGCCAGCACAGGGAGAAGAGGGGTTGTGGATGGGCTGGGTCGGCTGGATAATTTTCTTGATATAAAAGGGATTCACAAAGTAGACTTGCATGCTAAGGTGGGTGGAGGTGGCCTGCCCTACCTGGGTCACATGGATCACTGGGCTCTTCAGTTCCCAGGAATCAAAAATATCAGGCAGATCGGGGGTCCCCCCTAGCTGGAGCAAACACTGGGGACCTTTGAGCAGGGAGGGAGCTGAGTCAATGATCTGTGGATTTAAGGAGTGTCTCATCTGCCTGGCGGGGAAAGCCCAGCCCTTCCGGCAGCCTCCTGCTCCCCACCCCCCCTCTGGAGCCCTGGCCCAGGCCACCAGCCGAGATCCTGCAGGCTGAGACCCTCTCTGAAGAATGCGGAATGGCCTCTACACTGTCAGTAACAAAGAGACGCCCCTTTGATAACATGGTCGGGGTTGCCCTGGCCTCTTCCGTTGCTTTATTTACCTGGATCTTTTTCTTCCCACCCTCTCCTGCCCTTAAAAGTCAGCTCTGGCTCTGTGTGGCTGCAGTTTCAGCCCCAGCCCAATTCCAGCCCCAAGCTTCCCAAACAAGTTTGCTTCCTTTAGAGCAATTTACTGCAGGCTTCTCTGGCCCCAAAGTTGGTGGCTGGGGAATACAGGATGGAAGGAGCCTCCAGCAGCAGGAGTCAGGAGTGCCCATACCAGGCATTTCTTGGGTCAGGTCAAAAGTCTCTCAGAAGCTGCCAAGCACCTTGGGTGCAGGACTAAGAAAGCCATGTGTGGCGTGATACAGGTGGCTCTGTATTCGGCCACGGCCACAGACTTGCACTCAAAAGCTGAAGTAACAGCTTAGCCCAGAGCAGGTCTCCAGAGGACAAGCAAGGGCCATTGAACTACCAACTGTTAGGGCTGTCTAGATAAAAAGACCTGGAGGCTCTGCCCTTTTGTCATGTTCAACAAAACTCTGAACTATTCCTATGAACCTGCCCCTTTGGGAGACCCAGCTGGACCCTCTCTTGGCTGAGAGGGGACCCATTATTCTAGGAGGGACACTCGCTCTGAGGAGTTTGTCCAGAATGTAATTTACAAGCTCCTTTTCCCTCACCAAAGCCCTCCACCCCCCACCTCAGGACAGTAGGCAGGGTCCTGCTACTACCAGGGAAGCCCACTTTTGCAGTGAAGGAAACCAGTTGGTTTTTATGATTGGTTTCTTTCTTGAGTTCGAGCACCCAAGTGAGTCTCAGGCTCCCTATGGCTCAGCCAGCCCTGGGTCCAAAACAGTTGGGTGCACAAGCTGCAGGCCCTTCACCAGGGCCAGCACAGAGACACAGCTGGAAGACAGGGACAATTAGCCAGGGCTGGCAATGGGACCATAAAAATCTCAGGAAGTGGCCACTACTGGGCTGAGGGAATGGTTGTCCCTAATAAAGTGATTGTTCCAAAGAATGCCAGCATTCCGAAGACACAGGCTTGAGCCTTAGCTTGGGCTTCCAGAGTTCCTGCCTGGGAGGGGGGTTGTGAGGGACTGAAAGGGGGATTGTGTCTCCAGGAAGAGGAGGGAGACACTTGCTAGATCAAAAGTCTGCAGTGCCCACCATTTAACCTCCCACATTCCTGCCCATCAGGACTGCAAATGCCCCCTTTCTGCCCTTCCTTCAGTGATTTGTGTTAAGTAACAGGGTTTGCGGTTTATTTCCAGGTTTGTTCCTTGGGAAGTAAGGTGGCACTCAGCTGTCCCTGCCAAACCCCTGAGGGGATCTTTAGGAGGACCAGCTGGGGTCGCTTGCCTTTTGGGAGTGCAGCCACTGATACCTCCAGTTTTAACCTTCCTCCTCATAAAACACAAAGAGCAAGAGAGATCCCATGGCCTTCTGCAACCATAGTTATGGGAGTGCTTTGATCTGTTTACACTAGGCAAGTTAGTGGTTGTCACCTAGAAATTAGGAGGTAACTACAGTAGCTTAGTCCCAACCCTGGGAGATTTTGGACCTAGGGAGATAAAGGACACTGAAAAGTGCTCCAGAAATGACAAGATGAAGAGAACAATGACACATGTCATGAGGAATACTTGACAAGGAGAACTGACATGTTCACTTCTCCAGGAAGGAGAGTGGCCAGCACCCTCGGCTTCCAAGCTCAATCAGGATCTTGGAGTCAAGCTGCCCAGCTCTCAGGAGTCTGGCAGCTCTGAATGGTTCTTGGAAAGGAGTCACACGATGACCACTTGCGCCTCCCCACTGCTGGTGAAATGGAGATGACCACTCCACAGTGGAAGCCTAATCTAGCTCTGTGCTCCTGTCTGGGTTGTTCCCGATCCTAGCTGCTCAGCTCCAGGCTAATAGTGGCCCCTCCCAGCCGTGAGCCCCTTGGCCACATAACTCCAAAATTCAAGAGATCCTTTCTTAGCCTTTGCCTGCTCAAAGTTGTTCATTAGCAATAATTAATAATGGCCCATGTTCCCTTCTCGTTCCCTGGAGATGGAAAAGAAATTTCGTTGGAGAATGTTTTACTTTGCAAAAAGGATAGCATTTTTAAGACGTAACAATGATGTATAAGACATGAATACCCAGGTATTAGCAGAAATTCTACGCTTATTTTCCTTGATATAACTGCCCATTTGAGTAGAACAAACCGACAAGCATAATTGGCTGAATCTTCCAGGCAAACATACAGTGCAGCCAGCACTTTGCTCAAGAGATAAAAAGTTGCCAACACTGCGGCCATTCCCTATGGCTCAGGTAACCACTAGCCAGACTTCTACCACAGGCCCATTGGTTTTTAGTTGACATTTGGTTCTTGAACGAATACTTTAAAAACGAATTGCTTTAATTTAACTCAAATCCCAAACGTAAGATGAATTCGCAGATGCAGCCTGAAGCTTGAGTCAATTTATCTTCTGCAGAAGGCGAATGATTTCCTTGGACAAGAAAATAAATGAGCGGTGACAGTTGTTTGGGGTGCTACAGACCAGCAGCACGGAGCGGGGGAGAATCAGTCCTTCTCTACAGCTCTGCCCCTCACCTCCGTAGTTGGTCAGAAACGTTCTCATCAAAGCAATGGCTTCCTTTTTCTTTTCTCTTTGGGGACAGGAGTTTCCTGACCGCCCCCTTCCCAGTGAAGGTATAAACAAGACTGCTCCTGTCTCTAACCCCAGATTCCCACCAAGATAGCTCTTTCTCTCCCCTGGCTTTTGCTAGTCTCTAGATTTCACTCTTTGAACCTGTGATTGGAGGTTAAAGTGCACCAGGTTGGAAGGAGGAAGCTCCTAACAATAAAGGTTTGAATATTTAGCTGTGATCAGGTCGCTGCCCTCTCCCGAGGTCCCCCCACCTTATCTTTTAAAATGCAAATCGTGTTTGGGGGGGCCTAGCGCAGAGTGCGCGCTTCGCCTCCACGTCTCCAGCCATTGGTGTCTGTGTCATTACTAATAGAGTCTTGTAAACACTCGTTAATCACCTAAGGCAGCCGGCCTGGGGATCCGCACGCCAGCCTGTGGCAGGTCTTCCCCGCCTCTTTAGGCTAGTGGGAAGGAGGTGGGAGGAAAGAAGGAAGAAAGAGAGGGAGGAGGGAGGAGGCTGGCCAGAGGCAGGCACCGCCTCGGAGGCAGAAGCGCCGCGAGGAGCCAGCGGAACACTGTGGGCTGGGGCGCAGCCACCCGCCGCTCCTCGCACCCCCGCCCCCCGTCTCCTCTTCCCCTTCGCGTCCTCGCCCCCAGCCAGCCTCCAGCGTTTGTCCCCAGGCAGCATGGTGAGGTCTGCTCGCGGTCCCTCGCCACCATGTACGTGAGCTACCTCCTGGACAAGGACGTGAGCATGTACCCCAGCTCCGTGCGCCACTCTGGCAGCCTCAACCTGGCGCCGCAGAACTTCGTCAGCCCCCCGCAGTACCCGGACTACGGCGGTTACCACGTGGCGGCCGCAGCAGCCGCGGCCGCGAACTTGGACAGCGCGCAGTCCCCGGGGCCGTCCTGGCCGCCCGCGTACGGCGCCCCGCTCCGGGAGGACTGGAACGGCTACGCGCCTGGGGGAGCAGCGGCCGCAGCCAACGCGGTGGCCCATGGCCTCAACGGGGGCTCCCCGGCAGCCGCCATGGGCTACAGCAGCCCCGCCGATTACCACCCACACCACCACCCGCACCACCACCCACACCACCCGGCCGCCGCGCCTTCCTGCGCTTCGGGGTTGCTGCAGACGCTCAACCCTGGCCCTCCCGGGCCCGCCGCCACGGCCGCCGCCGAACAGCTGTCCCCCAGCGGCCAGAGGCGGAATCTGTGCGAGTGGATGCGGAAGCCCGCACAGCCATCCCTTGGAAGCCAAGGTAAGCGGCGGCGGCGCCCTGCGGGAGGCCTCCGGGAAGGCGCGGGCCGGGACGCCTGCTGGACGGGCCGTGAGTCCGGGCGCACCGGGCTTCGCAGCTGTCCAGGAGCTCAGCGCCAGTGGGGCGGGGTGAGCAGACGAGCTCAGGGGGCTCAGGTCCCTTCGCGCTTCACTGGTTGCTGCCCCCAGGAATGGATATTTTGGGTCTCTGGCGCAGAATAGGGCACAGAAAAGGCTTCCTCTTCCCATCAGTTCTCACACCCTCGAGCCACCTTGGGGAAGCTCTCGGAAGGTCGGCGTGCGCTCGGCTTGCTTGGCTGTCCGCGAGCGCAGTCGCGTCCTCCCCTCTGGCTGCTGCCTGAGCTCCTGGTCTCGAGAGGGAGCCTCGGACTCTCCCGGGCTGCATCTGCACTCTTTTCCCCGGCGCCCTCCTTGGTCTGAGACACCCTAAAAGAGAGGCGGACTGGGGAGTTAGGCGGGTGGCGAGCCTGCGCGTGGGGCCAGGTTTGGCGTTCTGGACAATTCAAGGGGTTGGACGTACAGAGAACAGAGAGATCGGGGACGCGGCTGTCGCCGCAAAGAAGGTGCTGGCCACCAGAGTTAAGAAGAGGGCGCGCCCACGTTCCTGAACCTTTGCTCTGCAGAGGGGCTATTCCAAGTAAAAGCTGGAAGGCTAGGGCCAAAGAAGCCGTGGGGAATCCTCTCCTGTCTGCCCAGAGAGTAAGGAGAGGGCCAGGAACCCTGATTTGGATTCAGGCGATGTTCCAGACAGGGGTAATTTGTCCTGAACCTTACTTCCTGTGAAGGATCCGTGTGTCTGTGTCTGTGTGTGTGTGTGCGTGTGTGTGTGTGTGTGTGTGTGTGTGTGTGTTTTCAAGACTGGAGATGTCCTCTCAAAGACCCTAACTTTGCCAGACTATGGGACTCTGGCTCTGGGCCTGCCCCTTCTGGTGCTGGGATGTGTAGTCAGGTGGGAAGGAAGTGAGAATAGGAATGGTGGGAGAGTCCTATTGGAGTCTCCTTTTTGTTCCAGAGAAGTCTTGTCCCGGCCCTCCGTGCTTCCACCATCCTCACTTAGCTTTTTGCTGGCCCAGCTGGGCCCCTTGCAGGTTATGGGCCTTTTGCAGAGGTTTATAGCCAATTACAACCGTATAAATCAGAGCACCCGTTGGGGGCTGTCTCTGGATACCGGCTTCTGCGTCACTGCGCACATTCCAGGTGTGCCCTGGTGGGAAATGCCTCCTGGGGAGAAGGTCACAGATCACCCTTGGGTGAGCCTCAGCCTGACGGTTTTCCCCAAGGGTAGGCACCCTTGTCCTAGCAGGCTGCGCCCCCAGACTCGAGCTCCCCCAAACCATCCTCCACAGCTTGCCTGGAGCGTGGTGGTTTGGCTGGGGTCGCCGGACGCCTAAGGAAGACTTTTCACGGAGAGCGGGAGTGGCTTGGGGTGGTGTGTGTGTGTGTGTGTGTGTGTGTGTGTGTGTGTATGTGTGTGTGTGTGTAGCCACTAGAGCCAGGCCTTGGGGTCAGCAGATGAGAGGCCGCTGTGAAGTCCCGCGCGGAGGTGGCAAGGCCACAGTAGGCGCCGGCGCCATTGTGATGTTAATGTGGGAGGCCGCGGCCCGGGCCGGAGCCGGCTCCTCTGCAGAGCTTCATCTGTCAAGGGGGCGGGGGGGGGGTACCAGGCCCGGCCTGCTTTGATATACACCTTCCTAACCCTGCCATTGTCTCCTTTAGGGCCCGGAAAGAGGGTGGTGACTTTCGCAGTCAATAATGAATTCTGACAAGTCCCTCTCATCCTTTCCCTCTTTCAGCCCCGCTCCTTGGTTCCCAGGGGGTGCGGGGTTCCCACAAGGCCCATGGGGCGCGGGTCGCAGAGCGCAACTGGTCCTGGTCACCGAGTTCCGGGGCCTGCCGGGAACACTGAAAGGGCAGAACCAGAGCAAAGGCCGCGGCGAGGGCCCCCCAAGGCGAGGTGTTCGGCTGGGGACCTGCCTTGTGCCTCGCTCCCAGGCCTGGACTGTCCCTTAGGAGCCCTGAGAGCCTCCGGTGCTAACCCTGACTTGTCCTGTCTGTGCCACCCAGTCTAAGGGCTTCCTCCTCTCTGCGCACCGCGCACAGGAAAGGACTGGGGCAGCCCGAGCTGGAGCTGCGAGCAGGCGGGAGCAGCGCCGGTGAACGGTCCACCTCGTACAAGGCTCTCGGGGCTTCTAGGGTCCCTTTACTTTCCGAGCCGGCGCGGGGTCGGGGCCACAGCTCCCATTCAAATGCGCCTGCCGGGCGGTGTTTATGTTAACACGCCTGGCGGGAGAGGGATGAAAGCCCGGCCGCCATTTGCTCAGTAGTGGTAATTCAAACAGAATTCAGTTGTTATTAAGGCATTGAAAGGGCTTTTCTTTGATAAGATCGCCTTGTCCTGCATTGTTTGCGGCTGTGTTCCCCTTTCAGCGGCTAGGGGAGCTCCCTCTGATCCTGCCTGTATCTTCCCAGGGCGCTTTTGTTGTGGTTTGCAAAGGGTTTTACCTGAACAAAGTCAGCCTGTGGGGCATTAAACACCTCCAGGCAACTCCCAGACCCTTTAGATCTTCCTGGAGGAGTGGGCACTGGGTGATTGAAGCTGTTCAGCTGGGAGACCACCCGGACCTGGGTTTGAGTTCAGAGAAAGCTCCTGTGAGTACTCTGCCAAGGGCTGGCCCAAGACTGACCCGGCAGCCTCCAGGCTCCAGCCTGCTCCAACAGCAGCGACACTGTTTGTCAGGCCCTTCAGTAAAACAATCAATCCAAGACTTAATATGTTGACTCAATCCAGCGATCGTAGATCACTGGTCAGGATAGCTGGCAGGGTTTGCAGTGGGAATAAATGGGGGATTAAAAAGAAAGAGTGCCCCAGGCCAACCTGGTTGGCCAGGTACAAAGTGTCACAGCGAGAGAGATTTTCCCCTGCCGGCAGAAGTTATCTAAGAGCAAGCTCAGGTTCTACAGGATGAGCCAAAAGTGTCTGGAGGGTTGATTCTGGTTGCTCAGAGTAAGGCCCACCTCAGCCCACAACACACAGCCCTCAGCTGTTTTCAGGTGGACTGCTGTCTCTGGTGGGCCTGACAATCTGCCCATTGCACCTGGCTTCCCTTCCATTTGATGCTAAATATATTCCAGTACCGTGTTATGTTTGGGTTACCAAAAGGGCAGCCTGGATTCTGCTGTGTTCTATGTATGAGGTTTTAGTTTTAATTTTAAAAAACAACTTAACCCAAGGTTACTGTAGTTGCTCCCACTACTTCCCACTCCCAGGATTGGGGGTGGGATTGTCAGACTTGGCAGGAGCCAGCCAAACCCTGGCCCCCCAGGGTGCTGGAGGAAGAGAAATGGATCCCGGGTTAGGGAGGTTTGTCATTACCTATGACTGATGGGCCGCCTTGTGGCTCTCAGCCCTAACTTTTCCTTCCTCCACAGTGAAAACCAGAACGAAAGACAAATACCGAGTCGTGTACACTGACCACCAGCGGCTGGAGCTGGAGAAGGAGTTTCACTATAGTCGTTACATCACCATCCGGAGGAAGGCTGAGCTGGCTGCCACGCTGGGGCTCTCAGAGAGGCAGGTGGGGACTGTCTGCTCCTCCAAGGCCTGGTTACTGGCTAGGGGTGGTCAGGAAGGGAGATTTAGGAAGCCTGGCCAAGGGTCCACCTGTACTGTGGGCAGATACAAGGAGACAAGAGCATTTCTCTTTTGAGGACTTTGTGTAAAGGTTTCCTTCTACCAATGGTTATCTCTGTTACTGACATTTTTTCTACACTGAGGGATCTGGGAGGTACAAGAAAAATCTGAGTGTTACTTTAATACAGAATTCCATTTGGGTCAATAGAGACCTACACTTAATTTACTGAGTTCCTAGGATTAGGAAAACTAAAAATAAAAGGCATGGTCTCTGTTCAGAAAAACAGAAAGCGTGGCCAGGCATCATTGTACATGACTGCAATCCCAGCAGCTTTGGAGGCTGAGGCAGGAGGATCACAATTTCAAGGCTAGCCAGGACAACTTAGCCAGACTTTGTCTCAAAATAAAATTTAAAGAGTGTGGGAGATGTAGCTCAGTGGTAGAGCGCTTGAATAGCATGTGTGAGGCCCTGGCCAGGAAGCTGCACATTCAATTTCATTTCCAGCTTCAAGGTGAGGAATACTACATTTCAGTTTAGTTGTGAGGGGCCAAAGGTTGCTAAGTGAAGTTCTCCCAGCACTGGCCTCCTCGTGCTTGTGCAGGAGGAACTTTCGGCAAGTCTCTATTTTCTTTGGTTCTGAGACTGTACTTTCCCAGTAGTTTCCCTTGAAAGAAACCTGGGGAGCAAGGAAGGAGGAACACTCAGCTCAGGAGGCTGAGATGAATGTGGGAAGAGCTCCCACCCGGGGCTGTTTCTGAATATCCAGTAAAAGCTTCTGCAAGGTTTCAGGTCCCTTTGTTGCTGTGGAAGGAAGATATTGGTGATAATGCTGAATGGTATTCTGCTTTTCCTTCACATCTTCTTCACAACTTCCTGTTTTGTTCCACTTTTCCATTTTTAGGTTAAAATTTGGTTTCAGAACCGAAGAGCAAAGGAAAGGAAAATCAACAAGAAGAAATTGCAGCAACAGCAGCAACAGCAACAGCCCCCACCGCCTCCACCACAGCCTCCCCAGCAGCAGCCAGGACCTCTGAGAAGTGTCCCCGAGCCCTTGAGTCCTGTGTCTTCCCTGCAAGGCTCAGTGCCTGGCTCTGTCCCTGGGGTTCTGGGGCCGACCGGGGGCGTGTTAAACCCCACTGTCACCCAGTGACCCGCAGTGGTGTGCAGCAGTGGCAGAGCAATTCCAGGCCAGGCCATGAGGAGTGGAGCATGGATTCTGCTAGGATCTTCAGAAGAGACCCCTCCCTCCTGCCCACAAGTACCTAGCTCTCCGTGGAAAATGGGGGCCAGGAGTGAGGACAAGTGGGATCTGGGGCCTCATGCAAGATGTCCAGGATTTTTTTTTTTTTTTTTACATTTTCCCAGTCTGACTCTGTGCCAGTGTGCATGCAGGAAGTGCCCTTTGGGGCCTCATTTGCTACTGGCAGAAGCATTGACTGAACTGGCTTCAGTGACCAGGCATCCAGTCCCCTAAGCCCCAGCTCCTCACCTCCAAAATGTGTGGGCTGCACTGCATCTCCAGTTGGAACTAGGGGGACAGAGAGAGACTCAGGGCAAGAGCAATGTTTAGGGCCAACATGGCTACTTCCTACTCACTGCTTTCCAAGGACCAGCTGGCCCTCCTGCCTTAGGGACAGACCTGATTTAAACTGCAGAAGCCGGTGGTAGCAAAGATAGAAAGCTGCATCGACAAAGACTGCAGAACACTGGATGGCCTGTGTCTTTCTTCTCCCTTTTCAGACCAAGAAAGAACTAACGTGTGTGTGTGTGTGTGTGTGTGCAGTGTGTGGAGGGGGCGAGGGTGGTTTAGTGGACTCCAGGCCTAACAAGGGAGAAAGCCTGTCACCAGAGCTTGTTTAGAAAGCCTGTCACCAGAGCTTCACTGGGCTAAATGTATGTCAGTGCTATAAATGCCAGAGCCAACCTGAACTTCCTGTCATTTTCACAATCTTAAGGCTGTTGAAGAAGGGGAGTTTCTGTTGTCCTTGCTGCTGTTTGGGCCATTGATCTGTGTCACATCCAAGCCAGCCTTATAAAAGCCTTCTGGATCCCTGGGAGAGAAGTGATATGGTGAAGGGAAGTGGGGGTATCTGAACACAGTTGAATGTTTTTTCTAAAAAGAAAAAAAGATAAACGAACTTTCCAGCTTTTTGATTCTGTCATTTATCTTCTTCAGATTTTGAGAGGGATTATTTTTTTCTTAAAAATGGAATAACTTCTCTGCTTGCAAGCTGGAAATAGAAAAAAAAAAAAAGTAGGGAGAGGGTGGAAAAGATTATCAGGGCAGCCTCACTTTACCCTAGAGCAGCAGAAGCCCAAGGCAGCAGGTTCCGAGACCTTCCCTGCCCCCAAGCCTGAGTCCAGCCTCGCCTTGTGGAATGTGTGGTTCTCCTGGGGTGCCTTTAGGCCAAATGCACATCTGAATGGTCAGCTGCTTCCCAGCTGCTGTGGAATTACGGGGGGTGGGGTGGGGTGGGGTGGAATTGTGGGTGTGTGGGGGGGCTCCTCACAACCCCTCGTCAAACTCACAGGAAAGCATTGCAGTGGACAAGCAGTGGCCTCCTGCCTTCCTGTGGATGTTAAACATAAGCATTAAGTAAAAACATTTTTTCCTTTTTCCCCAAGACATTTCCACGAATTTGTCCTCCTTGTCCCTGAGCACGTCCCTGAACCCTTTCTACCTACTGGCCTTTCCTGGTCCGGCGAGGTCCTCACTTTATCCTACCCTTCCACAGACAAGAATTCAAGAATCAGTAGAAGACTCTCGAAGGGGTGGCTGCCCACCCCCGCTTCGGTGCTAGGGATGCCTCCTGCGTACTAGGCAAGCGCTCTGCCACTGACGCACCCCCCCACTCCAGGCTGGGGTTTATTTGTCTGATTCGCTGAAGACTCGGCTGCCGCCCTTGAGAATTTGGGGTCCTGGAGGCCAAGGGGCTGGGAGCTCTGGGAAGGTCTAAGGAAGAGGAGCTTTGGCTTCATCCGCCGTCACAAGCGCCTTGGATTCTAGTCTGTGCTTCCAAGGAAGGAAGGGCTGGAGGGCTGCGGGGAAGGCGAGGCCGAGCCCAGCTGGGAGGTGGCGGGAGGCGTAAGTGCAGCACCTCTCCAGTTCCGCGGCCCTTCCGGGTGGCGCATTCCACTCCGGGTTTGAGCGAGGGCGCTGGTGGCTGTGCCGGGAGCACCTGGCTTCGGAACCGGAGGGGAGGGAAAAAGGCTCCCCACGAGGAAGAAGCCGTGCGGGCGTCCGCTGGGCGGGGCCTGGGTTCAGGGCCAGGGGATTGCCGAAGAGAGCGCGCCCCGAGCCTTGGCCGCGCCCACCGCCAGCCCCTCTCCGCCGCCGCGGTTGCTATGCGTTGCCGCGAAACGCTTGTCAATAAACCCTGTTTGGACAGTGGAGCAAGAGCGCAAGGGTTGTTTGCTTAGTGGTTAGAGGTTCAAAAGTCGGCATTGTCCCGCTGCAAGCGATTACAAGTTCTTCCCCTTCCCAGGGCTCGGCCTCCTTGAGCGCAAGATGGGGATGAGGGAGGCAGGCAGGGGCGCTCGCTCCGCTGCTTTCTAATTGCAGGGAACCGGCTGGCTGCCGCGAGCGCCAGCCAAGTGTCCCAGCACGAGGAAAAGGCGCAGAAACCAGGCCCTGCCCGGGAAGAAAGCTACCGCGTCTCCAGCGCCGAGAATCTGCCACCTGCGGAGCTCCAAGAGAACACGCGAGTGTGCAACGCGGCCTCAGTTCAGAAAAACTCGGGCGGGACACCCCGAATCCCACAGCCTTCGAGGCGCGCGGTTCTCCTCTTAGGCCGCCAGGGGGCGCGCGCGCTCCGGAATAACTAGGTTTGGCCCGGCACTCAAGAGACTCATCATGGAGCTGACCCGGAAAGGGCCCCGAGTCCTACCCACCCCTAGAAACAGACACCCGCACCTCTCCACATCCTGGCTGCTCCCAAACTGAGCTACCGGAGAGCGTCCCACGATGGCCGTGGTCCCGTGAAACGAAGGGGCTGAGGATGTAGCTCACGGACAGAGTGTGCACTTAGCATGCGTGAGGGACTGGGTTTGAGCCATAGAAGCACAAAACAAAAAGCACCCAAACACTAAATTCCAACTGAATCAGGCCTGGGAGAATCTTGGGCCTGTTGACTGTTTGAGAAAACAAATTTTAAGAAGGAACCTCTCCACCATTCTAAAAGAACAGGTTTGCCCAAGATATTTCTTCTGTTAAAACGTACAGTGATATGGCCACAGTATTAACATATGGTAAGATCGAGATTTTAAGATAAATATGGAATAAAATATACTAGTATTAGCTGGCCGCCTCGGCACAGGTCTGTAATCTCAGGACTTTGGAAGGCTGGGGGAGGAGGGTTGCAAGTTCAGGGTCAGTTGGGGCAACTTAGTGAGATACTATCTCAAAATTAAAGGAAAACAAAAGTTTTATAATAATAAAAAAGAAAGAAAAAAATAAAAAGGGCTCGAGATGTGGCTCAGTGCAAAGGCTCCAGCACCCACACACACAGACACAAACACAGTACCAGTGGGACTCATGCCAAAAAGATACATATAGAAAATGGGCCGAGGATTTAGCTCAGTGGTTCCGCTGCCTGCCCCTGAAAGCACAAGGACCCGTGTTCAATTCCGGTACCCCCCCCCCAAAGATAGATAGGTATGGACAAAACACAGGTTGAGTTTTCCCTGTAACCAGTCCATGGCTTTATCATATTCATTCTGCAAAGTTAACAAAATGAAAGCAATGAAAGTTTCACTTCTTTCTAGTAAGATGCCTACATTGGTAAAAATGAATCCTAAATACCAATTAAAACATATGAACAGCAATGCTCTTGCTGTTCTTGTTTAGGAAAAAATAAGAGAAGAGGATTTAGCTCAGTGGTGCCACAGCCTGCCTCGCCAGCATAAGGTCATGAGTTCGATCCCCAATACCAAAAAAAGAAGGGAAAAAATGCAAATGAAGGAAATCTCAGCTACAGAATGGCATGAAAAGGATGTAAGTTTTTAAGACCAGTGTTGGAGCCTAGGTTCAGAAATAGGCTGCAATTTTCCAGCCTAGTGACCTTGAGAAGATAACCTCTGAGCTACCTCTGCATCTGTGAAATGGGGATCATGAGGCGATGTAAGTGACAGCATATTTATAGCACATACTAGGATTAGACCCTAATAACGATGTTCACTGCTCCTTTTTACTTTTTATCATGAACCATCTTCTGCAAAGTGCTCCAGGGTCCTTACAAAGAACTTGGAACAGGATAATTTCTTAAATCTTGATAGAATAACCCTTTCCCAGAATTGTTTTCTAATGCATTTAGCTTTGCTTGCATTATCAAAACAGCCTCAAGTCTGTGGTCTACTGATTTCTAGTGCCTAGATGTCTGTATGCAATCTTGAGTGGCAAAGCACTAACATTCCAGATGTGAAGACAAGTTACTGATCTGCATAGCTTCGTTGTCCTTTCATCTACCAGAAGAAATGTCCCCAAACACATCTGGTTTCTAGGAGAATCAAGATTAGTTGAGGGTGTTGCTGGGGACTTCAGTTGATCAGTACATTTTTTTGTTAGCCCCCCAAAGGGCACAGAGACAGATATTCTGACTAGATATTAAAATTAGCACTAAAATTTTCTTTATTTTGAAACAATTTGCCTCTCAACATTGATTCTGTGCTCTTCCAGGAGCTGTCCCATGGGCCTGGTGGGGTTTTACTTCTCTTTGTATGATTTACTCCCAGAAGTCATTTTAAGGCAAGTATTTTACTCTTCACAATTTTCCCTTCATAGAAACTACAGCTGCAGTTCTTGTGTTAAATTAGTTTTGCTTTGGTGGATAAGAAAAGTACATTCATGCATGAATTATGTAGATAAAATTATTAGTATTTAAAACATTTAAATTATCTTACATCACAGACCATATAAACTGCCTATCCCTATGTAATTCTTATATTCATTTTTTCTTCTTGCTTTTTTCTCCTGTCCTTTTTCATACATGTCCTCTATGATTTTAGGAAACCAAGCAGTTTTTTTTTTTTTGAAACCAAGCAGGTTTTAGTGATAACTGGGGGATTAACTAGCTGAATGAAATCACTTGAATATATATATGTATTTCCAGAAAGTTATAAAATTAGATCTAGGAGGAAAAAAATAAAAACCTCTCAAATTCTAAATAGAATATCAATATGTTAGTTACAGAGATTATACCAACTTTTTCTCTTTCTTTAGCATGCATATGTCACTAGGAATTGAACCAGGGCCTCCTTGGCCCTATTTTATCAGCATTGACATTGGCTTCTTTATTTTTACTTTTGAAATTTTTACTTATTTATAATTTATTTTATTAGTACAGGTTTGCAATACATAATGAATACATTCATGGTGGAGAATTGGTACATATACATATTGCATCTTAGTCCTTTTTACATTGGCTTCTTTCTTGGAAGAATCAGTCTAGAGAAGGGGGAAGAGTTCAGAGATGACCTTTTGTCTCATATTCTCTAGTGCCCAAACATTACATCTGTTTTAACAACAAGGTTTCTAAGCTGGAATTTGTCATTTACCACAGTAGATACAGATAATATCAACTAAGTTACCAAGTCCCAAAGCTAAATGGCCAGTTTATTCTTCTTTCTACAGTATCTTGGCAGTTCTATGCTAGAGATCTAATCCATAAACCAGTTTTTCCTTTTTGTGGGGCTGGGGTTGGAACTCAGGGCCTTGTGCATGCTAGCCAATCACTGGACTAATGCACTACATCCCCGTCCCAGAGTACAACCAAATGGATCCATGAAGAAGACTTCTTTGAGATAAAATGATTATTAAACCTTCCCCCCCTACACACACACTTAAAAATAATATTCAGGCAATATATTGGGTTTATGTGCCCAGTATTTGATTGCTAAGTAGGATCCCCAGGCATTTCATGCATTTTAGTATTTGACTTCTGAGAAAGGATTTTCTTTGTTCACATTATCCAGAACTGTCAGGGTTGACAGTCTGCTTTCATCACACTTTGTATCCAGAGTATGACAACAAGTGGTATTTGATAAATTCCTCTCCAACCTCGGGAAAGCAAATAATGAAAAACACCACACTGTAGGAGCTAGTCATTTTAGTACAAACATACAATGACTTGTTGTGTGACACTTAAATAATTTAAATTTATTGGTGATTAGCAGAATCAGCAATAAGGATTAAGTACTTAAACCACAGATTAGGAACTGTTAAAAATAACCTGGGGTGGGTGGGGGATGTAGTTCAGTGGTGCCTAGCCTGCCTGGCAAGCACAAGGTCCTGAGTTCGATCACCAGTAACAACAACAAAAAGATTAAATACATAAAACAGAACAAAAATGACCGGGGCTGTCTTATACTCAGAGAGACACCTATTCTTTTACTTTGTGTATCTAATGTTTTAAAAATAACCACAATAAAGCCAACAAAATAGGTTCTACTTCAGTACTCATCCCATCCTACCTCCAATTTTCTTTTTTCTTTTTCTTTTCCCCATTAAGTTTATCGGTACATTTTTAGGTATAAAATACAGTTACAGTCATCATTGGGATCTTGTACCATTACATGAGTATCTTGGTTCTTATTTTTTTCCCCTTCCCCTGCCCTCCCTTCACCCCC
>NW_004624776.1:10564493-10574516 GCF_000247695.1 Heterocephalus glaber
ATATTGCTAAATTGGGTGTGGGGATACACTCTTGTAATCCCAGAACCCTGGGAGGCTGGACCAGTTGGAACCTAGCCTTGGCAATTTAGGGATTTAGAGAGACAAAATGGACTGGAGACATAGCTCAGTGTGCCCACCCCCCAGTGCATGTTTCAGAAGTCAAAAGTCCTCCTGTTATTTTCATTTATTCCTATTATGATTTCACTCTGCCTATGAACTTCTTATGTCCGTAGCTATGCCTTTAGATATCTGTTAGTGATATATTAATAAACACGTGGCATCAGACATTGCTTCCCATCCTGGTAGCTGGAAGACAGTTCTTGGGCATGATCATGTTCAAATACCAACAATCAACACTTATTTCTGCTTCTTGGGGTGAGAGTCTGAAAATGTACACCCAGCGCTGTGGCTGCGTCTCTTGGGAGCCACTTGGCTGGAAGGAGAACTACAAGAATGTTCAGTAGATCATAGGTTGGAACCTGCTACCTGGGTACATTTTTTAAAGGATTTGTTAGTACTGAATAACAAAAGCTCTATGCAAATCTAAAGCCAGACAAAACAGACAAAAAGCAAGCTGTTTCCTCAGCCAGGACTTTAGTTTATCCTTCTCCCTCATCCTAATGTCTGGATTTGAGTCTTAGGATGTTTGAGACAGAAAAATGAAAGAAACCGTATTTTGCTCATGCTCAGGTAGTCCAGCTGTGCGGAATACCCCTGCCCGAGGGCACCATCTGGCCCGTATCCAGGCATCTGCCGCGGCCCCAGCCCTTCCAGCAGACACAGCCTCGCCCTGTCCCCTGCGGCCTGGAAGGACGAGTCACGCCGCTCCCCTCGCTCCGGGGCTGGGGCTCCTCGAGCCTCCCCAGGCCAAGCGGCGCGATCGTCCCTGCGGACAGGACCTCTCGGTTCCCAGCGGACGCCGGGAGCAGGGTCCCCGGAGATCAGAGGGAAGCCGTGGGGGCACTAGCTCGGCGCTGGGGGCACTTCCTTTTCTCCTTTGGACATTTCAGTTCCAAGGGCAGCCTTTCCCCCTTACACAGCGTTGTGACCTGGCCTCCCGCGCAGACGCGACCTGGTCGAAGCCGCCAGGAGCGAGCTCGGGGCGTCGTACCAGCGCCCAGCGCCCGGCAGGGGGCGCTGCTGCCCTGGCCTCGGAGCTACGAAGGCCGGCTGGGCAGGCAGGGCAGGGCAGGGCAGGGCAGGGCAGGGCAGGGCAGCCGCTGAGCCCCAGCTGCGAGTCGCCCCAGCAATGTTCCAGCGTCCCGCGGCCCGTCCTCGCCCTCGCGCCGCTTCCACGCCTCCTGGCCCGGGCGCCGGGATGGAGGGTCCTTCCCAGGGCTGTCGCAGAAGTGGGGGACGAACCTGCGCCTGCCTCCTTCGGGCCGCCAAGTGGCACTTTCACCCCCGCGCCTTTCGAAGCCACCAGAAGGCGCTCCCGCAGGGCCTGGTCGGGGGACTTCTACCCCAGAGCCTAGTGGTGGCCGGAAACTCGATTCCGATGGATCTGGGCCAAAAGGTTGCGTGCCGATAGTCCCAGCTGCTCGACAGGCTGAGGCAGGAAAATACCTTGAGGCCAGCCTGGGTAACATAGACTTTCTTTCCCACACAAACAAGTTTCTTAAAATACACACACACACACACGCGCACACACACACACACACACACACGCGCGCGCGCGCGCGCGCGGAGGGAGGGAGGGAGGGAGGCGTGATAGTGCATTTCTGCAATCCCAGTGCTCTGGATGGCCGAGGCAAGAGGACCTCGAATTCAAACCCAGCCTGGGCAACTTAATGACTTAGCAAAATTCTGTCTCAAACTACAAAAATTTTAAAAAAATCTTTTAAAAGGGCTGGGGATGTAGCTCAGTGCAAAGGTCATTGAGTTCAATTCCCAGTACTGAACCCGCGCCCCCCCCCCCCGCCCCAAACCCCAGAAACAAAATACCTACTACAGTCATTTCCTGAGTTCTGGGAAATCTGATTTCTCCTTCCTTAACTATTAGTGGATTTGAGGGCTGATCCACAACCTGGATCCAATTTGGGGTTTGGGGGCGAGAACAAGAGGGAATCACTCTTAATCTTGCGTCGCGGCTAAATAATTCACTCAAGGTCTCCTTTCCCTGCCACCCCCTTCCCGCGCCACTGCCCTGAGTTCCTGCTTTGTGAAACCCCGGGCAGAGAAAGGCCAGGCCTTAATAAAGTTAATATTAATAGTGCCGGAGAGCCTCGCTCCGCGCTCCTCCGCCTTCCCCTCTCCAGCCCTTCCGTCTGGACCCCTCCTCCTCCAAAGCAAGACCACTCCTTGGCAATTCTTTCAGAACTTGGAGTTGAGGACTTGTACTTCGGGGTACATTCGGGAAACAAAGAAGCCAGAATAAGGACACTAGGCCACATCCCCCTCCAGTTCCCAGCGGCGCAAAGGTCGAGTGCGCACAGTAGCTGCTCACAGACGCAGGCAGCGGCTGGGCTGGAGAAGGGGCCGGAGATAAGGCGCCCGGAGAGGGCGGGGAGCGAGCAGTGGGCTGGGCCGGCGGAAGGGAGAGCGCGACTCGCCAGTGTTCCGCACAAAAGAACAGCAGCAGTGGCAAAGGCGACCAGCTACTACTGTGCAAGCAATAATCCAGAAGATCAAGGGCATGTTTTTCCCTAATGGTGTGGGAAGCCTTCAAACGTGTTCTGTCCAATCGCAAAATCTGGTTTGAGCTTTTATTGGTGCAGGCTAAGGGTTTGCACAAACACTTCCCTCCAACAAATTTAAACTATGCTGCGGTGTGGGAAAAAAAAGTTAATTTCTTCTTCATCCTTTCTCTCTTCCTGAGATACCAATGTCTCTCTGGTTCAAGTCATTCCAAGAATTTTGTGTGTGCGTGCATACAAAACATATGTAATACATCACCTTGTTCTCCCTTTTCCTCTCTTTTAGAAAAACAAAAATGAAGTCACATTTTACTTCGTTAGCTGCTTTTATAACTTAATGACATATCATGGGTGTTTCTGCAGGTCATTATACGTGAATTCAAACCATTCTTTTTAATGTCCACTGCGTTTTATAAATATGGCTACTAGGTACTGGGAAAACAGCAGTAAACACAGATATGTCTCTTCTTGGGGAACTTGATTCTAGTGGAAAGAGACTTACGCATTTAGTTTAGCTATTAAGAGACACGTAGATTGTTGTCAGTGTTTTGCTATTACAATCCATACAGAGGTAAACATTTTTTCCTATATGTCCTTTTGTACTTCACACTTTTTTTGTATTTTTATTTATTTTTATTTTTATTTTTTGGTACCGGGGATCGAACTCCGGTCCTTGTGCTTGTGCAGCAGGTGGCGAAACCACTAAGCTAAACGCCCAGCCCTGTATTCTTAGAGTATACATTACTTAGATCAGAAGTGCTAGGTCAAAAAAAGGCATCTTTTTTATCATATTTTGATCAAACCTAGGGACATTTTACCACGAAAATACATACCCAGCCCACTTTTAAATTTTTATTTTGAGACAGGGCCTTGCTAAGTTCCCCAGGCTGGGCTCCTACTTGGGATCCTGTCACCTCAGCCTCGAGAGTACCTAGGATTACAGGTGTGTGTCACTGAGGCCAGCTAAGAATGTGCACGTTTTAAGCTTTAATAAAGATAAACATTGCTTTCCAAAAAGGGTTAGCAAATGATGATTCTCAGTTCCCAGGAGTGAACTCCCCTTTCTCTATATCTTCTTTTGCATTAGAGTTTATCCCTTAAATTTTGTTAATCTGAGTGACAAAAATGGTAGACAGTTTAATTTTCCACTCCAAAATTATTAAGCAGGTTAAGCATATTTCATGTTTCTTGGGCACTTGTGTTTTCTCTCCTGTGATTTGTTAGGATTGATACTTTTCTAAAAACCAGAAATAAATACAGTGAGTTATACATCCCATGTCTTAGCACTCAGAGGCTGAGGCAGGAGGATCCCTGGGAGTTCCAAGCCAGCCTGGGGTACATAATGAGTCTGAGACCAACCTGAACTACGTATCAAAACCCTGTCTCAAAAAAACCCCAAAAGACTCAAGTTTTGTGCTTTTTGGGGGCACTCTGATTCTTTACCTTACACTACTTCATTTAAACTTTCCCACTACCAGCATCCATCTTTATTAAATACAGCCTAATCCAGGCTTTCTAACATCTGACACCATGAACTTTCAGCCACTAGTGAGTCTGATCTCTGAAAGGGATGGACTTTCTAAGTATAAAGGCAAAGTAAGAAACTATAAAGTAGACAACAGGTAGCTACTAAAAACCTTTCACATACTCACCACACAAACATTTCCCCCACGTTTAAAACAAATATTAAGGGCCAGGATTTAGCTCAGTGGTTTCGCTGCCTGCTGTGCAAGCCGCAAGGACCAAGTTCGATCCCTGGTACCGAAAAACAAAACAAAACAAAACAAAAACAAATATTAAAATGACAAAGAAGTATTTGCTACAAAAATCGCAGAGGATTACCTAAAATGTACCAATAAACTTAATTTAAAAACCAGAAGATTATTATCCTTAATATACAAAGAATTCAAAATGATAAGAAAAGTACTAGACTCCTAAAGAAATACCAGCAAAGACCATGAAGCTTCTTAAAAATCAATGCTGGTGAGGCTAGGAAGAAACGGGCATTCCCTATACTGATAAAATAATAATAAATAATAATAAAATAATAAATTATTATTACTTTTCACAATGTTGAGGATTGAACTCAGGGCCTTATACATGCTAAGCAAGTACTCTACGAACTGACCTACATGCCCAGCCTTAATTATGTCAAATAGCAATTTGGCAATATATTTTATAAATCTTAAAATGCTCCCACTCAGGTTTAATAATTTCACTATCTAGAATCTAGTCTGAGGAAGTAATAAAAAATAGAGAGTTGAAAGTTACTGTCCAATGTTAAGGTTTTGGATGACTAAATTATGGCATACACATTCAATAGAATATCTATTGAAATCTATTAACATATCTACTAAAGATGCTATTTTTGGGCCGGGGATTTAGCTCAGTGGTGCCGCTGCCCACCTTGCAGGTGCAAGGTCCTGAGTTCTATCCCAAGTACCAAAAAAAATGCTATTTTTGTAATAATGATGTGGAGAATGCTTATTTTTTCGTTCATACATCAGAAAAAACAAGATATAGGCTAGGGGTACAGTTTAGTGGTAAAGCACCTGCCCAGCATACTGGAGGCCCTGGGTTTGGTCCCTAGTACCACCAAAATAAAAAAATAAAAAAAAAACAAGATGAAAAAGAATATGCGTGGTATGATTCTTGTGTATACCATTATGGTGGCAGGCAGAAAAGTTATTCCTTAAGAGATGTTATATCATAATTCCTAGAGCCTATAAATGTTACCTTGTAAGTGTCCAAACAATCAAAACTCAATGAAAAAAAATATTTGCAGGTATAGTTAAACGGAGACACCCTCACCCCACCATACACACACAAGATCGTGACCCACAGAAGTAGAGAGAACTGTAGATGCTGGGCTTGACAAAGCCATGTAGCCACCCTAAGCTGGAAGAGGCCTAGCAGGCACCTTGATGTCTGCCTGATGATACCAGTTTCATACTTCTGGCTTCCAGAACTGTGAAAGAATAAATTTCTGTTGTTTTAATCCTCCAAATTCATGATCATTTGTTACAGCAGCCACAGGAAACTAATACACTAGTATTAGTTCCTTGCTGCTGTGTGACAACAAACAACTCCAAACTAATGTCATTATCTTTATGGCTTCCATGGGACAGGAATTCAGACTACTGCAACAAAAATGACCTGGCTGGTCAATGTCTATGGACTGTAAAGATCCAGCTTCAAAACCCACCTAGACTCACCTTCACTGCCACCTTCCATGGACTGAAGCAGTGACATTCCTCTTGGAATGGAGAGGAGGGGACACAAGTCTACCTCTCAATAGGAGTAATATCAAAAAACTGGCAGCCACACTTCCTGACTGCCACAGGTGCCCTCCACCCCGCACCCAAATTCTTCATGTTCTTCTGCACCCAGCTTCTCTCCCCTCAAAGTTTCATCTCATTAAGGCACTGAGCTCATATTCAGGTTCCAGAATCTCATAAGCTAAATCAGGCCTAGGTGCAGTCAGATGCCTTGAGTTAGATTTCTTGGGTGTTTCCGCTCTTGATCTTAAAACTAAACAGACAAGTTTTTGGCTTCTCCTTACTTGAGTACATCTAACATATGATGTTATAGATACAAGGTTATGATGAGAGAAAATCTTGTTCCAAAGTGGGAATGGGACTGGGAGTGGAG
Source organism: Heterocephalus glaber (assembly GCF_000247695.1). Next base: position 10,570,781 of record NW_004624776.1, read on the forward strand.
CTCAGTGGCAGAGTACTTCCCTAGCATGTGAAGCCCTGGGTTTCAACTCTGGGTTGGCTAAGACGGAGTCACCTTGACAGGCTGTGGGATCCATGCAGGTGATTGGTGGAGCACACTTCCAGGTGTGTCTGGGTAGGCCAGGGAGGCCTGGCCTTGGGTACTACACATGGTCCCTTGCCTTTTCCTCTCGGGCACCGTCCTGCTCTGCTTCCTGGCCACCTGGAACAGAACAGCTTTGCCCTTCCATGCTTTCTGCTACAATATTTCTGCCTTGGATGGGGCTGGGGATTTAGCTCAGTGGTTTCGATGCCTGCTGTGCAAGCGCAAGGACCTGAGTTCGATCCCTGGTACCAAAAAAAAAAAAAAAAAAAAATTTCTGCCTTGGAGCCAGCTGACCCTGGATTGAATCTTCTTAAAAAATGTAAACCAGGGCTGGGGATTTAGCTCAGTGGTGCCGCACCTGACTAGCAAGTGCAAGGTCCTGAGTTTGATCCCTAGTACCAGAAAGAAAAAAAATGTAAACCAAATTAAACCTCTCCTCCTTTAAGTGTGGGTGGCAGATATTGTGTCCAGCCATGGAAAAGCTAATGCAATCCCTCCCACACACACACAGACACACACACCACCACACACACACACACACACACACACACACAGTGGAGAGGGAGGTGGGAACACATAGCAGTCACTGGTTTATATCAGTTCTGAAATTCATCCATGCTTATGTTACCTCTTTATTGGTAAGGGCTCAGGCTTGCTTGTTGGGAGTGACTTTCTGGAATATTTTCTTCTCTTGCAGGTCTTTCTTCTCTTTTTCTGAGCTATCTTTCTTTTTTCCATAAAAAGTAACCTATATTTGTAGCATTTTTAACCTGCTTTTTGCCTGTAGAACAGATAGAGATTGAATGTCAACTGCAACCCCAAATTCCCTTATTTATCACAATGTGCCAGTTCTTCAATTAAACCTGATTATGAGGTTTTGCCATCGAAATTTGGAGAGCTTCATTTCATGTTGTACTACCTCCGCTCCTTTCAGCCTAACCTGACATAATTCCTTTAAAATACTTGTGGGTTTCTTATGTGTCAATTTATAAAATCCATTCCATTACATAAAGCTGTGCTCACACATCTCTTTGTGACAAGCCTTTCTCTACCTTGAGATCCCTACCAGGCTCTTGTGTAACAATGCCTTTAAGATTTGTAGAAGCCCCAGTGTTGAACAGAAATTGAATGTAAGATTTGCTCTAGAATTCTTAGAAGGACTTGTGTCTAGTTGGAAGAGTCACCTTTGAAATATCACCTTATACTTCTAATGTCCTAAAGAAGGAGCTTTAAATTCACATGTTTGGCTTCATTTCCTTGGCAGTGTCCTGAAATTGATCTTTGGTCAGAGGTCTTTCTTCCTTTCTGTGTTGGGGACAGAACCCAAATCTTCCGGCATGCTAGGCAAGTGCTCTAATGCTGAGCTGCACCCCTAGGCCTTTAGAGGTCTTGTCTTACCATGAGAACCTTCTGCTGGATGAGTTCTTGCTGATTTCTCCTTCTGTATTCCTTGAGGACTTTGTATAAATTTCTGTTTGCTATATTATTTGTCGCTTTACCTGTTTGATTCTTGCTTTTGACAACAGACTTCCTGAAGGTAGGGAGCCTACATGTGTATTTTGTCTCTTCTTATCTCCACTACTGAACACAGTGCTTGGTAAATAGCAGTTCGCACAAGTTTATAAAAACAAACTAGAAGGAAACCACAATTACAGCATATAAATAATGTCTTATCAAAGGTAACTTGCTTGACAGTACTGGTAATCTTTGGCCGGGTTTGGAGGGCCAGAAAAAGCTGGTATAGTGTCTTATCATCTTCTCACTCCCTAGGAGACTCCCATTTCTCTCCCAGTCAGTTTGCCCTTGAACTGAAGTCTGAGGCACCCTAAGTCAAGCAGACTTTCCCAGTCCTCCTGAGAGACTGGACCCATGTCATCGTTTCCGGATGCTGAGTTTCCTTGGTTGGTGGTTGACAATGATTAATGAGGTGAGGAAGGGTTTACAGACTGCTAACAGTGGAGCTCCTTGTAACCTGATATACTTATTGCATTTCCTGTGGGAAAAGTGACAACAGTTAAGCCAATGTTCTTTTAAATAATGCCTGTTTTTCTCAATATAAAGTAAGGTTAAAAGAAAAAAAAAACTGTAGTCCTTGCACTCAGCGTTTACCATTGATAAATTTAAAAGGTTGTTATTCCTAATTTTTAAAAATTAGTGCATAGGGCCAGGGATTTAGCTCAGTGGTTGTGCCACCTGACTTGCAAGTGCAAGGACCCGAGTTCAATCCCTGGTACCAAAAAAAAAAAATGTTAAAAAAAAATTAGTGCATTCTCATTATCAAAAATATAACTAATGCAGAAGAACATAAAGTAAAATGAAAAGAACAGGTGATTCTCCTCGAGAGTTAATTAGTATTGATATTTCATTATAGTTTTGCTAGGCTCGTTTTAACTATAAAGCAACACTTTTGTGGTTTCATTGCCCGCTGCGCAAGTGCAAGGACCTGAGTTCGATCCCCCATACCAAAATAAATAAATAAATAGATAAATAAATAAAATTAAAAAATTTAAAAAGCACTAGGGCTGGGGATTTAGCTCAGTGGTTCTGCTGCCTGCTTCATAAATGCAAGGTCCCAAGTTTGATTCCTGGTATCAAAAAATAAAAATAAAAAAAAACAAATAAAGCACAAGAACTCAGTAATAATGGAAACACATTTTAAAATGTCACAAAACCTACTGTCATCAGTATATTTCTTTTTTTAAAAAATCCTGACTGTGAATATGAATGATTGCTTGAATCATGCAGAGGACATGCTTGTAGTTGGGCATAAGACCTGTAATTACATAAATTCTCTCCTCTCTCAGTACAGAGAGATCAGTGATTCTCTCAACATTTTATCAGTGCTGTTGGTTCACCCACATATATTCTCCATTCTGTAAATAGTGAAAATAACATAGCTGAGAATGAATGACCTTTACGAGTTAATTGCTGAACAACTTAAAGAACACTGAATTATTCTCTCCTTCTTTAGATATTATATTATATTATATTATATTATGCTGGGATCCACCCCAGGGCCTCATGTGTGCTAAGCACGTACTCTACCACTGAGCTACACCTGGAGCACAACATTAAAGTTACGAGTTTGTGTTTCTGACATCTATTCTACTTTTCCTGATCACTGAATATTGACAGCTATGTGATATTAAGTGAAAGCTTATATAAACAAACAGCAAGTGTGAAGCAGTTTATTTAACTTCCAAGGTTAAATAAAGTTCAAGGTGAAGCCAGAGTGTTTACCTGCCAATACAGCATTAGTTGTGACTATTTTCAAGAATTTAGAGAGAGAAGCTCAGCCAGCCCCAGCATCTGGAAGGAAGCTCCTCCTCCTCCATCCCAGGCTCCTAGGGCAGAGAAGCTCAGCTGGTCCCAGCACCTGGAAGGAAGCACCCCTGCTGCCATCCCAGGTTCCTAGGGCAGAGAAGGTGAGCTGCATGGGTGCCAAAAACACCCCCTCCCGTGGAAATGAGATGACACATAAACAAGTCTCAAAAACAGACTTCTGGATCACCAAAGGGAAACGAGATGGAACACTCTGAAACTCAACCACCTGGACCCTCTGAACTGGCAACAAAAGAGGATCTGGGAAAAATGAAATGAGAAATAATTACTCAGATAACAGCAAAGATTTTGC
>NW_004624776.1:10577120-10623340 GCF_000247695.1 Heterocephalus glaber
CAGGGGAATTGGGAGGGGTAGGGGAAGGGAAAAAAGGGAAAGGAAAAAATATGAGAAGAGGAAAAAAATGGAAACAAGGTCTTTGCAAATAGGGAAGGGTGGGGGGGGGTGAAGGGAGGTCAAGGGAAGGGGGAAAAAGTAAGAACCAAGATACTCATGTAATGGTGCAAGATCCCAATGATGAACATAACTGTATTTTATGCTGAAAATGTACCAATAAACTTATGGGGGGGGAAGAATTTAGACTATGGCTGATTTACCATTTTTAAATGTGCTTTATGCATGCTTTTCTGAATCAGCTACAAGTTGGCCTTGGAAAAGCAGCCTCATTATTTCCTGGAGAAAATGGTAACATTTGCAAAAAAAGGTTGAAGGAGTTAACATCTGAAATAGATTGTGTATTTGCCTATTTACTTTCATGAGAGAACAGAAGCTATGAGCCCCATAAGTAAAAGCAAGAAACTTACAAAATTTCCCTTTGAATTCCACACTTCTCAAACCCTAGTTCTACCCCTGGATTTTGCTTTTTAGAGTTGTTTTCCCACCTATTTACTGTTGGCTTCTCTAGTACCTAGCACAGGAGTAGCCCATTTTGATAGTCTGTGTTGAATGACTGATAACTAATCAGTTTGTACCTTCATCACTTCATTCAATAAGCTATCATGAAGATGTCCTGCTTGTTAGCATTGTGTTAGGGACTGAAAGTTTGTTGATTGGCCCTCCTCATCCATTTCTAACTCCTATATTCTCCCCTGTGTGGCCTCACTAGAGGGCCACACTTCCCAGAGGTCTTAGCAGCAAGACTTCTAAGTGCAGTGAGGGTTCTGCCAATAAGATGCATTCATTCAATGTCTAGAAGACAAAGAAAGCAGAAGTCGTCCTTCCTGGCATCGTTGTGACTGATTCTGGCAGACATAGCTGCATGACTAAGTCCACTTTCCACTGTCTGATCATTATCTTTCTGGGTGTAGGGTAGGGTTGTGGTAGCATTAGGAGTTGCTGGATCTCCATGTTGTGACTGTGGTAGTATGATCTTGAAGCCAAATGTCTAGCAGTCTGCCTTTTAATAATTTTGTAAACACTTATTCACCTTTTGCTCAAAGTGCAGTTAGTGGTTTCTATTTTCCATTCTGAACTTTTTTGATAAAAGGAAGAAATAAATAGGACATAGTCACTGAACTTAAGAAACTTATTATCTCATGGGCTAGGAGTGTAGCTCAATGGTAAAGCACGTACTTAGCATGCAAAAGACCCTGCACCAAAATCAAACAGAAAAAAAAAAAAAAAAGAAGAAAGAGAAAGAAAAAAAACCCCCCAAACTATCTCTTAAGTGAAACAGACAATGCAATGTGAGTAGAATCATGGAAACAGGAATGGAAAATGTGCTCGGAAATAAAGAACGAGAACAAAGATACGGTAAAGGAGCATCACAGCTATCTATTACTGCATAGCAAACAAACCTCCAACATTTAGGGACTAGTCATCTCTCACAGTTTTGTGGGCTCAGTGGGACAGTTCTGCCTGTCTCATTTAAGTGCAGTCAGATGGTGACTGGGGCTGGAGTTTGTTGAGAGGTAGTTAGTAGGTTTCAGAACCTGCACAGATGGCTGTGGGCTCAGAGAGTGAGAGTCTGATAGACCAGGCAGAGAGATTTGGACCTGAGCCTTCAGACTATGCAAGCTACTGCTCAGCTTTGGGGGTGGAGAAACATGATCGCATTTGCCTTTTAGGAAGAGTCCTCTGTGTGATGGACTTGAAAAGATGGTGCCAGTGATGGAGAGACCAGTTAGGCTCTGGCAGCAGAGCTGGTGAGGAGAGAGACTGTAGGGCAAACTGTGGCAGAGGAAGCAAAGGAGGAAACAGATGTGAGAGGATTGGGGGAGGCAGAATGAAAATTTCATTATTCTGAGATCTATGATGTAGAAAAAGGATTTAAGGGGCAAAGGGGAAGGGGAAGTGGGAGGGGTAGGGGAAAGGAAAGAAAGGAATGGAATTAATATGAGAAAATGGAGAAATGGAAACAAAGTCTTTGTAAATGGGGAGGGATGGAGGGGTTGAAGGGAGGGCAAGGGAATGGGGAAAAAATAAGAACCAAGAGAGATTATGTAAAGGTGCAAATCTCCAATGATGAATGTCATTATATTGTATACCTAAAATGTATCAATAAAATTAATTTAAAAAAAGAAAAAGGATTTAAATACATGGGAGAATATTTATATTAGTATACAGGATTTCTACCATATATTTTTATTATAAAATATTTGTAATATATAACACTGATACAAGTATATAAAATGTGTGTGCATATATATATCATTTTAAACAATTACAATGTAAGAAATCAATATAAGAATTATACATCCTCAAAGCTTCTGATGTAAAACAAAATGTGAACTTTGTGTAACATAAAGTTTTTTGTTTTGTTTTTTTGTTTTTGGTACTGGGGATCGAACTCGGGTCCTTGTGCTTGTGAGGCACGTGGAGGAACCACTGAGCTAAATCCCTGGCCCTCATAAAGTTCTAAACTAAAGATGCAAATTCCTTTATATAATTCCTTGATAGCATTCCTTTTAGGAACAAAGATGCCCTGTCTTTACACATTGCTTCTTCAACAGAGCAATTTATAAACATAAGTTTAATAATAATAATACAACTTCTAAGTACACTGTTTAAATGGATAAGCTAAATAGGTATTTTCACACAGATAAACTGAGCGTCTTATCTCTGCTGATTCTCCAAGGAGCCAAGAAAAGAAGCTGAAAGAAAAATAGAAATCCTGTCATTTCCCCCTTAATGATCCATCCTTATCCAAAACACATTATATTGCCTCCCTGATCCAGGTTCGAGTCAGAGGACAGAAACAACACAAGTTAAATTAACAGGGAAAAGAATCAGATAGTAATCTTGTTTTATCTGCCATTTCAATTTTTCAGGGCTTCAGTTACACACAATCAATTGTGGTCTGAAAATATTAAATGGAAAACTCCAGAAATAATTCATAAGTTTTAAATTCCTGTCATTCTGGGTAGCCTGATAAAATCTTACAACATCTTCTTCATTCTGCCCTGGATGTGAACCATTCCTGTGTTTGGTCTATCCACGTTGTATATTCTATTTAAGTATTAGTTATATAGTGGCCGTTCTTGTTATCAAACCAGTGGTCACAGTATTGCAGTGCTTGTGTGCAAGGAAACCTTATTTACTTAATGATGGCCCCAGTGTGTAACAACAGTGCAGTGGTGTGCACTTTACTACCAGAGTTGGGATCAGGTGTTGGGGCCAGCCTGGACAACATAGCAAGACCAGTCTCAAAAACAAACAGAACACGGGCCAGGGATGTGGCTCAGTGGCACCACCACACCTGCCTGGCAAGCACAAAGTTCTGAGTTCCATCCCCAGTACCGAAAAAAACCCAACAATGACAACAACCAGAAAACAAAAACCACAACACAAAAATACACAAAAAACCCACAGCTATGCTGGTAATTTCATTACAGTACCTCATTACAATTGTAGTAATTTATTACTACTTTCTGTTAATCTCTTACTGTGTTCAACTTATTTTTAAAATTTTTAATTTATTTTTAAATGTTTTGGTACCAGGGATCGAACTCAGGATCTTGTGCTTACAAGGCAGGCATGGTGCCACTGAGCTAAATCCTCAGCCCTTCCAATTTATGAATTACAGTTAGTTGTAGATGTCTATGTATGGGAAGAAAACAGTGTTGTGTAGGGTTGGGTACTATTGATGGTTTCAGTCATCCCCTCAGTTCCTGTAACATATGCCTTCTGGATGGGAGGGTGGATACATTGGAAAACTTTAGAAGTAAAAATTGAGCACTAAGGTGGGATGGAGGTAGTAACTACTACAACCAGCCAGCGGCCCTAGGGCCAAGACAACACAATAAGAGGTTATAAATATAAAAATCTAGACTTTAGAGGTAGTGGGACTCAGATCTCTGAGCTGGGACTCAGACCTCTGGGGAGGGGCTGTAGGAACTCAGGACCTTGCACTTTCAAGGCAGGCTCCTGCCCTTGAGCTAAAGCCCCAGCTCCACCAGCCACTGTTAAGATCTTTGTGAGATTGTTGCCGTCTTTGAAGGGCTTTTGATTCTGAGGTGACTGCAAACTGGAGTTACTGCTGGTCTAGTAGAATAATCCGTCACCAATAGAAATGTGGCCAGCTCTATTGGATTCACAATGAAGTGAACCAGAAGAAGAAAAGAGAAGTATTTTCTCAGACCTTTTCACTTCCTGTCTCCCTAATGTCTCATTGATTGGTGCAGTTGCCAAAGGAGAAACATTTTCAGTGTCCCAGGCCTGCTTCAGCTTCACAGGGTTTGGAAGGAAGGATGGGTTTGAAGCCAGGAAACAAGAGTTTAACAGTCATATCTTTTTGAATAGTGCAGTCTTCCCTTGTTACCTTTGGGGAATTTGTTCTAGGTGCCCCACTCTGCCCCACCCAAGATACCAAAATCCATGGTTTCTCAAGTTCTTTATAGAAACAGTGTTGTTTTGTTTTATTGTTTTGGTACCAGGGATCGAACTTCGGACCTTGTTCTTGCGAGGCAGGCGCCGGAACCACTGAGCTAAATCCCAGGCCCATTAGAAGCAGTATTTGCACAGACTCTACATATATCCTTTTGTATACTTTAGATATCTCTGCATGACTTATAATACTGAATATAATATAAATGCTATGTAAACAGTTATTACACTGTATATAGTCTAGGGAATGATAACCAGAAAAAAAATCTGGTCAGTATTCATGAAATTTTTTTCTGAATATTTTCAATCTTAGGTTGGTTGAATCCATAAATGAAGAATTAACAAATATGAAGTGCCCACTACATTTGTCTGAAAAGTATTTGATACCTTCCCCTACACTCCTAACCCAGTTTTCTTTCCAAAGAAGATAAGAGTTGGTTTCCAGTAAAGGTACATACTGAATAGGACATTTAAAACAAAAATGCTTTAAATAAATAAAGATCACACCCTATTCTGAGATGTGTTTTCAACACTTGTATGGCAGCCAAAGTAGAAATATATTTTATATTATGATTTATTTGGCATGTGCATATATAACTGAAAAGCTTCACAAAGCAATCTTTATCCTCAGTATGTATAATATACTCTGATATTTTCCATCTTATTTTATTTAATTATTTCTATTTATTTAATTAATTAATTTGTGTTGCTGGGTATCAAACCCAGGGGCTTATGCATGCCAGGCAAGTGCTCTACCATTGAATGACACCCTCAGCTCCGATTTTATTTAATTAAAAAAATCTGATAATAAGCCACTAAGTTGACTCCAACAATTACTAATTGGTTGCTAACTACCCTTTGAAAAATACCAAATTACAGGAAGCAGGGAGTCAGTGTTTTATAATTATCCATAATATTTAGGGCTCTTTTCCACCTCAGAAAGTACTTTTCATATATATTCTTTTATTCGATCCTCACAACAGTCCTACGAGGTGTGAGTTACGTGTTTCCCCCAACTGACTGATGAGAAAACAGACTCAAAGGCACTAATTCATTTGACCCCTTTCAGAAGGGTGGGGTGGTAAATGCAGCACTGGGAGTCTTTTTCTGATTAAAACTCTCGGTCTTTCTCAATATCCTATGCCAGGATGAGATACAGAGTTGAGTGCTAGTTAAATACTAATTTTAGTTCAGAGCTTTCTGATAGCCAAGGCAAACAATAAGTTGTATAGTACTCATTGTTTGATGAAAGTAAGCATACAAGTTTGTCTAAATAAACTTCCTTCTAGCATTAAATTCCAGGACATAGGTTTCTATATGGACTATTGTGGTGTAATGAGTATTATTTTCATCTGTGGCTTTTCAGAAAACACTGAATTATTATGACAACATTTCCCCCAGCAGTGGAGATGGAATCCAAGGCCTTGCACTTGCCAGGCAAACACTCCATGACTGGGCAACACCTCCAGCTTCACATGACCTCTTTTTATGTAAACCTTTGGTAACAACAGTGGAGACTGGTAGTCATCCCCAATATTAATTTGAACCTTCCTCTTTGAATGCTGTACCTCTCTACACATTTTTCTTTTTTTTTGGTACTGGGGATCAAACTTGGGTCTTTGAGCTTGTGAGGCAGGCGGCGTAACCACTGAGCTAAATCCCCGGCCCCTCTCTCTACATTTTTAATTCAACAAATGGTCATCCAGAATAATGCTTAGCTTTTCCATTCTGCTGGGCAGCTAGGTGTTTTCATAGAATTAAGTTCTGTTACTGAAGTGTAAGCAGAGTGATATATGTAGTACAACTTCTTGAGTGTCATTTTCCATTCCTGCAATAACAAATCACCACAAATCAGTAGCTTGCAGTGACATAAATTTATAATGTCAGTTTCTGTAGATTGAAAGTCTCCTTTGGCTTTGGAGACTTTTCTGTCTCAGTGTTCACAAATTGCTGGGCTCTCTTTGGGAGGTTCCAGAAAGACTCTGCCTCCAAGTTCATTTAGGTCATTGACAGAATCCAGGTCTTTGTACTTGGACACCAACAGTCCCAGTGTTCTTTTGGACTGTCACCTGGGGCAGCCTTAGCTCCTAATAGTCCCTCTCCAATTCTTGCACAAGGCTTCTTTCTTTTCAGAGCCCCATTGGCTCAGCAAGACCTCCTCACATTTGGAATCTGACTTTTCCTCCTTCATCTCAGACTACACTTAAAAAATCCTTTGTTTTTCAAGATTTATATGATTACATTGGTCCAGGGGAGACAATCTAAGGTAGTCTCTTTATTTTAAGGTCCCTAGCCTAATCACACCTATAAAATCACTTTTGTCCTGCAAGGTAACATAGTCGCAGGTTCAAAGGATTACAAAGTAGACAGCTTTCATTTTTCTAGAGACTATAATTCTGCCTACCACAAGACCACAACCCTCTTCCTTGTTTCTTCCCTCCTAGAAAGTATGTATGATGGCTGCAGTGACTGTGAAACTGGAGGCGGCCACAATTTAGGGTTAATGGAATGGGAAGTCAAGGCATCTTGGGGCCCAGACAACTTGAGTAATGTTTCATCTCTGGATACCTAGCTTCAGATTTCCATTCGGGAGAGAAGTTATCTGTACTCTTAAGCCATTGCTATTTGGGGGTCTATTAGTCACAAATGAACATAATCAATACAGAAATATCTAAGGAAATGAGTTATTAAAGGAGACCTAGAACAATCCCTTATTCTGGGAACCTAGGTATCCCTACACATATTCCACTTCATCAGGAGACTTTCTATCTTTGATCATTGGATTACCTCCAAATTAGATGGAACCCATGTGTCTGATGTGTGGGGCTAGGAACACATGGACATCAAGGCTATAGGAAGTGTAACTTTGGTATTCTGTTTTATAAGGGTGGCTATTTACTTTTGCTCATGTTTGCAGAAGAACAATATGACTTTTCTGTCCAGATACTCTCTGGTGAAGAGCCAGGACAAGACGTAGCTGCTATCTCATATGAAGAACTCAAAGGCCCAGGGAGAAAACCACCCAGTTTGTGTTGCTGGTGTTGCATTCCCTGAGCCCAATTGAGCAAAAAATATTGCTGATCTAGTGAGACAAGAAAGGCCTCAGAAAGAGCTCTACTCCCCTTAATATACTCTTCATACACATTATTCATTTAATCATCACAACAATCACATGAAATGGGATTATCCATAATTCTAGTGCTGTAGACAGGTCAAAGGGATTAATTTATTTGCTGTAGTTCAGAAGGGCAGTAAATAGTAGATACAGCACCAGAGGTTAATCCCTGCCCAGAGTCCTGAGAAACAACTTTCAATTTCCATATTTGGCCAGGGATTCTTCCCTTTCTCCTCCACTGGATTGGAGAACGAAAGGTAGCATGAAAAGTAACTCGTACATTATCCAAAACCTATCTGTGTCTCCATGGAGAGGCCAGCCCATGCAGAGGAAAAATAACCTGCTCTATTGTATTTCTGGTCCAGAAACTAAATCTTTCAACATTAAATCCAAATAAAGTATGTATGCTTTTATTGCAATAAATCCAATTATATAATACTTTTATACAAAAATTTTAGAGATTTATTCTTCTTGTTATATTCCGTTTCTAGACACTGAGGTAGAATAGTTCCATGTAATACATCAATTTCAAATTGGCAGCATTTTCAGACATCTCTAGATACGTGAAACTTCCAGCTTTCTTAGGACTTGTGTAAATAGGAGATGTGACTTTTCAAAATCAGGCTAATTTGGAAATCATGCTAATTAAGAAATCAGGAAAAGAATACATAGCCTTATTAGAATAATGTAAATTACTGCAAAAATGATCATACCTTTTTACAGTATTAAGGATTCCAGAGGGACTCTACCACTGAGTTACATCCTACAACTCCAAGCCTTTTTTAAATTTTATTTTGAGACAGGGTGTCTTTAAATTGGCCAGGCTGGTCTTGAACTTATGATCCTCCTGCCTCAGCTTCTTGCGTAACTCGGATTGTAGGCATGACCCACCATGACTGGCTTATTATACTTTGTATATGTATAATTTTTACTAGGCATGAGAGTTCAGTGAATTTCATAATGCAGACTAGAATCTTGAGTACATGCTGATGCCATGGAATGCACGTAAGGTGTCCATGTGCTCTGTGTTTAGAGAAAGACTCCAAGCAACTCAATTGGAAGTTGAAATACAAAATAATGCCTAAAGTTAGAGCTATGTGTGCTTTCAAAATCCATATATATCTCAGTAGTAGGGATTGAACCTAGGCCTTCTGAAATGCTAGGCAAGCCCTGTACCACTGAGCAATCCACCCCTCAGCCTGAGAAAATAATTATGGTGAAAAAACAGGAATAGGATCTTACCAATCCCATTCCAACTTGTGGGTATGTAAATATACCATACCTCTCTGCTACTTTTTTTTTTTTTTTTTGGTACCAGGGATTGAACTCTGGTCCTTGCACTTGCGCAGCAGGCAGCAAAACCACCGAGCTAAATCCCTGGCCCTCCATATACCATACTTTACTGTGGGAACCTGGCATTGACAGGGTATCACTCGGCAGATCAAAGGACCAGACCCATATCAGCCAGTCACTTTCACTATTAAAAGGGACTGGCTGATATGCAGAACTTGACCTCCCTTCCCACCCAGTTTCCTGCTGGGAAATCTGTCAAAGGCAGCAATTCCCAAAAGGCTGGCTGCATCATGGTCAGTTCCTATGTAGGGAGGCCTTTCTTCTTCCTGCTGCTCTGCCACAGTTTACCATTGGAAACTGAGTTCCCATTTATTGCCTCCTCCTCCTCCTCTATCTTTGGTGCTGAATATCAAGTCCAAGAGTTCTAAACAAACACCCTTCCTACTATTGTGCTTAATTTTCAGGAGAGTTTGTAATTGAAGCTGATAAGGTTATGGGAGACATTAGTTGTGGACTAACATGTTCTTAGAAATAAAAGATTTAAAAACCATTTATGGTAGTTCTTTAGCAAGCTGTCCTCTTCTATGCAAGTTTCAACCCCAGGGTTGGGGGTGTAGCTCAATAGTAAAGCACTTGCCTAGCAAGCACTTGCCTGGCAAATGCAAGGCCCTGGGTTCTATCTCCAGCACTGCCAAAACACAACAACACAGTTTCATCACTGGAACCTTGTGTCCTTCTAAAGACAGTTTTTCTTGTCTTCAAACCCTGTGTCAACACAAAGAATTGAGATAGTAACTTAAAGGAATGGCTTTCACCAGCAGCAGTGTCAAGAGACCCTTGGGAGATGAGTGCGCTGTGGGAGGGAGAAGGGTACATAGTAGGGTGGAGTGTACCTCAGTGGTAGATACTTGCCTTGAATGTGTGAGGCGCTGGGTTTGATCCCAGCACTAAAAAAAAAAAATTATTTGGAAGGCATCATTAGTCCCTAGATATAGCAGATTGTTGTCACCATGGCAATGCATGCAAACACATAAACCATGCAGGCACATGTGGACATACAAAGATGGGCTGATTCAGCCTCAGACACAAATCACACCTATACACACACACACAGATTCTGATTAGAATTGATGGAAATATAAGAAGAGGTAGATTTTACTAACTTGAAAGGCCCTTTACTAACTTGAATTGCCCTTGAAAGGGCAATACTTAAACTTCATTCAAATGTAAATTCATTGGCCTAAATTTGTTAAAGGAGAGGTTGTGTAGAGGCCACAGTGCTAGACTCAGGAAGCCAAAATTAATTTGGGAAATTTTTTTTTTTTTTGTACCGGGGATCGAACTTGGGTCCTTGCGCTTGCGCAGCAGGCGGAGAAACCACAGAGCTACGTCTCCGAAATTTGGGAAATTGAAGCAGCCCTTGTCCTTCAAAAGGAGACATTTGGGGAATCTGAGTGACTCCTATTCACTGGAACAATTCATTCATAATTTAATCTCTACCACGGGCAGCACATGATTGTCTATACAAATTGTGAATGCTTTCATCTTTCAGGCACTGTAAAGATTCCAGCCATGCCGGCATAGGGCAAGAGCCTAATGAATGTTACTAAATGCGTTCAGAAACCAGTCTTGGAGGAAAGGATAAAAGCGAATTATACATGTCAGCTCGTTAAAAACAATAGGCAGGACTAGAAATCATCACCAACTGTCATACGTTGCTATATCCCATACCCACGGGTTTAGCTAAGATAAGAACTTTTTGAGTAACTGATAGTAAACCTACAAGAAGAAATACATGGCTAAAGAAAAGGAAGTTTTGTTTCCCATGCACTATTTTGACACTTTGTGATCCGGGCCTATGCGTTGCCAAGGAGAGCTGGGGACAGACGGGTTTTGGGGAAGGTCACAAGGAGTTAGTTCGGTAGCTCAGGTCCGGCCTGATAGCATCGTGCCCTCCCAGATTCCAGTCGCTGGTTCCCACAGTCCGGGCTTCCGCAGGAGGGTGTGTCTGTGAGGAGCAGTAGCCGTAACCTCCAGGGCAGGAGCGGCAGCTTGGACAGAGCCAGACGCAGCAGGCGCGTGCGAGCGCTGGATCGATCGGGTCTTGGCTCGAATCAGTGTACAAGAGCTGGCCCTCCGCGCTGGGTGGTGCTCAGCGAGCCCACTTCGCCTTGGGGTTGAGGATGCCCTGGGGGATGCCGGGGCTTGTGGCTGGAGCCCAGAGAATTTCCGAGGAATGGAGAGCCCGGCAGGCGCAATGAGTGGAGCCTGGGGTCGGCGGGATCCGGGAGCTCCAGAGGAGCTCGCGCGCCGCGTCCGCGTCCGCAGGCGCCTTGCTCTTCCTGCGGGCAGCCCACTTTCCCTGAGAGCTTTCCAAGCCGCTGCTGGCCGTTCCTTGTATGAAAGGAGCACGCAAAGTCTGCCGAGCAGAGGAGGCAGCTCCCGAATCAATCTGCGGTTCTGGGCCCTGGAGAAGACCATTCCACGACGAAAGACCTCTTTGCTGAGGCCCAGCTGGCTTTTCCCGGTTTTGAGGAGATTGCTTCGGTTGTCCTCACTGGGCTTTTTCCTCGAGAGCTCATAATTCGAGTCCCTTGGCCCGCCGGCCTTTCAGACTTCCAGGCACACATGTCGCGCTACACGGGGACCGCCCTGCCGGGCGGATCCAATCCCGCTGCGGCCGGGCCGGGCCTGAGGGGTCCGCACCGAATCCTATCCCGCTTCTTGAGGTTCACGGGGAGTGGCGTTCTGGGCCAGAACCCGGTCCTCTTTTACCCTCTCCGAGGCTCCCTGGAAGGCCAGCCTCCACTGGTAACTTCGGCACCTCTCCCCCGCCACTCCCTCCTAGTGCCCCAGTGCCTCCTAGTGCCTGGCTCCTAGCCTGAGCCAGGCCGCATCCTCAACTCTTCAAAGATATCGCCTCATTTCATCCTCCTTAGGACTCCATTTGAAAGACATAGTAGCGGAGTTGGGTGATCTAATCAAGCCTGGACCTGGGTAAAGAGGGTGGAAGCCAAGCTCAGAGCAGCGAGGCTTCAGAGCCTGAGCTCTTTTCAGTGGCCGGAGTTCCAGGGCTTCTCCACACTTCCATCCCAGAGCGGCCGAGTGCAGCTCTGCGCAAAGCTCTGCGACCTCTGGGCCAAATGCACGCCAGGCACGAGTCAGCACCCTCGCCCACAGCTGTCCCCAAACAGCCCCGGAGGCCAACGCCTCCCGGGCCTCGGCGAGTCCGCGCGCAGGACTCGAGGTGGGAGATTGGCCCGGAGCCTCGGAGAGGACAGGACGGTGGACTGCACCTGGGGCCCAACACCTTAAGGCCGCCCCAAGAAAGGAAAGGAGTTTATTTACGAGGAAGGACATTGTAAAACCAAGAAGTGCTCAGCAAAAAAGAGTCAGATGGACAGAGGGGCTCTCGTGGGGGCGGGGGAGGAGGGAGGGTAGAAGACCAGGAGAAAGGCAGCCCTTCGCCTGCTTCTGACAGTGATGGTCATAAAACAACAGCCAACAATTGTGGAGTGATAACTATTTTCTAAACAATGAATCAAGTGCTTTTGTATTCTTTGATTTAAGCCTCCCAGCTATTTCATGAAAAGCAGAGAACTTGAATAGTTTTATCGGGATTATGGACCGGTATTTGAGGGAACTGGGGTTCCGAGTAAGAACTGCCACACTCCAGAGGCCCGGGGGTGTGGACAGGGTGACTGGAAAGTGCAAGGTCTCACGGATGGGAAACCAACCATTCCTTCTTGATGCAGGGCTTTATTTTTCCAGAGGGTCATTCTGACTGGATATTTCATTGCAAGGAACAAAGCAAAGCAAAACAAAACAAAACAAAAAATGCCTGCCTTGTGTCTCTGTAAAAGAAAACAAAAGCAGCGACTCACGGAAGTGAGCCCAAGGCTGGCAACGAAGGAGCAAAAAGAAGGGGGTTACCGGGTCCTCAAGGATAAGCCACCCAGGGGAGAGGGCTGATGGGGGCGCGGGATGGAGGGCCAGAAGGTAGGGCGTTTTTGCCCCTAACACAGGAAATTCTGCCCTTGGGCCTCTGGCGTTTTATCCTAAGGAACACTTTCTTGGAAGAGCCACAGAAGAGCAAGTGGGGGCAAAAGGGGCAGTGGGCCACAGTCCTGGTCAGCAGGGCGTTTCCTGGACTTCAGAATGGGCTGCTTTCAGCTGGGCCCTATTCAGTGTTGGCCATGGGCTGTGTCCCCATGCATGCTCCAGGCTGCATTGCCCATGAAGGCCAGAATGGATCTTTAATAAAACAAAAATCTATAGTCCACTTGCTGCTCTAACTCAAAACCCAAGTACAAAGTTTCTTACTTCCTTACTTTTCCCTGGTTAGTACAGGAAAAAAAGAAACTCTAATTTAAAAAATTCAACTAGAATCATCACACTTAGGACAGACTGGAACAAAACAAAGAGAATAAGTTTTCATTTCTTCTCATGTTAGCCATATTTTATTAAGCATTTTCCATAAACACGGCCTGAAGGCCCAGATGTTGAAAGGAGGAACTGACCTGGAAACTACATACCTGTTCATAAAGAACTGTTAGGTAATTTTCTTTTTTTATTGTTTTTGGTACTAGGGATTGAATCCAGGGACTAGATTCAAGCACTCAAGTGCTGAGCAATATTTTCAGACTTTTAATTTTATTTTGAGATAGTGTCTTGCTAAAATTTCTAGGCTGACCTGGAACTGCCACAGCTTCTCGAATAGCTAGGATTACATCGTGTTCAGCTATGTTAGGTAATTTTAAAACTTTAAAAGAACCAGTTTTTAAACCCTCCAATCACATGCTCTGCGCAAAGCTCTGTGACCTCTGGGCCATCCCCTGGGCTATTGGAACCCCCACCCCCCCACCCCAGGCCATGGCTGCCTGCTCTCATAATTTCTAAAGATGTGGAAATCACACTCACTATAAATAGTTGTTTGTTGTTTGTTTCCGGGGCGGCCCAGTTCACCCAGCTTGTCTTCAGCACAGCTTTCCACGGCTGAGGCCAGGACCTAAATCCATAGGCTGAATAGAAAGCGCTTTGTATCTTTAGTTTAAACCAGGTTGCTTAAGATTCCGTTTTTCACCTTCATCCCTTAAGGTCATCCATCTGTGTCTCCTGGGAGCCACAGCAACACACACACACACACACACACACACACACACACACCCAGGGACTCTCCCAATGCCCCTACCTCCAGCCCCTGGCCCAGTCAGACTTAGAAGTATTTTCTTCAGAGGAAAGGAGCCCACGTTGATGGAGGTATGCTAAGGAAGTACTCGGTTAGAGGAGGAGGAGAGGTGGAGGAAGAGGACTTTTATAGATATCAATTTCACTGAATATTTGAAACCTAAAATGCTTTCTTTAAATTATTTATGAAGGTCAAGAAGTTGCCTGAGAAAAACTGTTGGGCTTCTGTGCTAATGAAGGGACTCAGTCCAGGTCACCTGCGTGAGGAGAGTTGGGGAGGGTTCCAATTCGAACACTTTCTGTTGTCTTTTGAAGAGTTGGCTAAAGGAGTCCCCTAGTGGAGGGCTAGAGGCCAGGAGGGGTGTGGGCAAAGGCAGCAGACATCACAGATCCGATAGGATCACCAGAAGAGGACCCCAGTATCACAGAAACCAGTGTCTCTTCTTCCAGAAGGTCTGCCAGCATCTCTTCCAAAGCGCCCCCGTTGGCACCTGCGCCGGAAGAAGGGGTTCGCCGCTCCCGTTCAGGGTGGGCCTCACAGATCTCATCCCACCCCACGGCCAGGGCTCGTGTTTGCACCTGGGGTCCCAGGCCCGCTCCCCCTCCTCTGCGAGTGGTCCAAGCCGCCGGACAGGGAGCGGCCCCCACCTCTCACCGAGGTTCCTGCGGGCGCCGGGACGCAACGCTGGAGGGCCGAGGCGAAGCGCTCAGGCCCGGAGGCAGGCGGCCCTCTCGGGCGGCGGCGGGGGCAGCGGGTGGCACAGCACCCCCCGGGGGTGGCGGCGGTGGCAGCGCCATCAGCTCTTCGCCCGAGGTCACAGCGCAGTCCTGCTCGGGCTCCGCTCCCCCGCCATCCCGGGTCGCAGCCCCGCCGCTGCCGCCCCGCTTTTTGTCCTCCTCCTTTTTCCACTTCATACGGCGATTTTGGAACCAGATCTTGATGTGTCTCTCGGTCAAGTTCAGCATTACCGCCAGCTCCACCCGGCGCGGCCGAGAGATGTACTTGTTGAACAGGAACTCCTTCTCCAGCTCCAGCAGCTGTGCGCGCGTGTAGGCCGTCCGCGTCCGCTTGTTCTCCTCCGGCTCGGCCGCATAGGCGCTGCCTGCGGGCGACACAGCCAGTGAGTGTGGCCGCGGGACCCGCCCAGACCCTCTCACGAAACCGACCCCTCAACCCCTGCTAAAGGGGCTCACCAGCTCCCGCCAAACTACTGCAGCCCAGCAAGTCGCTCTTCTTGGACGCCAAAGCTGTGTGGGCTCTCGCGGCCAGCCGACGCTAGGCTCTGCCAACAGTTCTTTCTGTTTTTGTTTTTCGTGTTTGAGACAGGGCCTCGATATATAGTCTAGGCTGACCTCGAATTCACCATCTTCTCGCCTCAGCCCTGTAAGTGCTGCGATTACAGGTGTGCTGCACGAAGCCCAGCAAGCTAGGGTGTGCTCTTGGATGCATTCATTTAACTGGTTTTGGGTTGATGCCCATTATAAACACATAATAGTCGGTGAGTGCAAAACCGTACCTAATCCCAGCATTCTGAGAGGCTGAGGAAGGAGAACAGCAAGTTCTAGCCCAGCCTGGGCAACATAGCAACTTAGCAAAACCCCGACTCAAAAATAAAATAAGGTAAAACAAAACAAAACAAAGAGGTGGGTATATAGCTTAATGGGAAGCCCCTAGGTTCAAGTCCCCATACTGGAGTAGGGGAAATGCATATAATAGATGTTTACCCTGACTCCATTCTATGCAGGCCTTTAACATAGGATTTGGGGTGGGGTGGGTACTGGGGATTGAACTTGCGCTTGCAAGGCAGGTGGCAGAAACACTGAGCTAAATTCCCAGCCCTAACATAGGATTTTAAACAACGTTTCCCAAGTTGAGCTGTAGCAAGAAATACATTTCAGATCACTGTCCAGTCCATACAGGAATATACTACTTACTGACAACATTTCAAGGCATAAAACCAGATTTTTCCATGTATTATGCTATTTTCCTCATTTTTCTTTTTCGTTAAAGCGATACTGATCTTAACCCAGTAAACTGATTTCACCACCCGATACTGGCCACAACCTGCAGCTTGAAAATCCCGGTGTCTATACAGGTTACGATATATTTTGTTACATCTGCCATATTTTTTTTGTTTATATTATAATCAACCCCAACCTGAGTTGTGGTACATTCTCTATAGTTGCCATTTTAACCAAAGCTTGCCGCCTGCCTGTGTGGAAAACCAAGGCAGGAAACTGTTAGCCCTACACTCTGTCCTATGCCTCAAACCCTGGCAGATGCACAGAGAGAAGGTGGGCCAGGGGGCCGGAGCCCAGCTTCAGATTGAGAGCCAGAGAGGTGAGGTTAGTGGCATACAAACAAGCCTGCTAGGGGCTCTCGGGCTTCCCAGCTCCAAGCTGGAGCAGCCTGGAAGCAACAGGGAGGCTGGAGGTGGACGGGGGGAGAGTGCCCTGCAGCCCCAGGTCTGGATCTTTTTTCCAAGTACTGACTGCACCTGTATTGTGCACTTCAGCTTGGCATGCTCCACCAAAGCTCTCAGAACAGGCTTAAACTGGCCTGTCCTTAGGGCAGAGGTAGGAAACATTTCTCCTGTGACTGGTGGCAAAGCCTTGAAGGAGCCCAAAGGAGATTTTATGTGATGAGGTGTGGTACTAATTTTGCTATGGTGCCTGAGCAGGTTTCCCCCCAGACCAAGAGGAGGCCCTATTCCTAGTTAGTAAGAGTAGCCCGGCTGGGATGGGGGTGGTCCCTGGCCAGGAGAGAGGCTGAAGTGGCCTTAAAATAACCCTTTAAAGGGCCGCCTACAATTGTTAAACTCATCTCACGAGGTCGCGTGCCTCCTGCCTTTGGCTGCTCCTGGCTAAGAGTGGAGCCTGTTGGTGGGTGGAAGTCCAGGGCCTTGGGTCTGGGCCCTTCTCTAAGGCACAGGGTAGAGCGGTTTAGGTGCAAGGCAGCCAGTGTGACTGAAGCTGCAGAGGTTTGAGGAAGTCTGTGTGGTCTTCAGTCTTCAGTATCACATTGTTATTGCATGTGTGAGAGCCTAAGGGTCCACTCAAACTTCTTCTGGAGTGAAACCCCACTGGGTGCAGGCAGATGGGTTTCCTAACTTAGAAGCTCTGCTCCTTCGAAAGTTTACTGGAAGGATCTCTGGCTCAGCAGCGCTCTGCAGGTGGCTCCCAGAAGAAAAGGGAAGGTGGAACCCTTCTTAGCAGGCAAAATGTGCTGCTGGGTGAGAAGGGCCAGCAAAGGCCTCTCTAACCCCCATGGACTTCCCAGAGGGAGGGGTAACCATACACGGGTGTCCCTCACCCCCAGGCAAGGCTGTGGTTTTCCTTTCAGGAGTTTAAATTTTATCTCCTGTCCTTTGGGGTCCTCCTAAACCCAAGCTCCACCAGCCGAAGGGTGGACAACACCCTTTGAGGGAGGAGATGAAATTACCTCACCTCAGAAAGCCTCTCTTAGGGCCTCCCTGGCTCTTCTCCTGAGGAAGTCCCAGTTCAAGGGAGCAGGGCCAGGAATGCTAGAAGCTTGCTGCTGCAGGAAGGCAGTCCTAGTCCCTGGGCCTTGGGACCCTCTTCGAGCACCGCGAGTCTCCCAAGAATCCTGCATTTCCAGAAACAACAGGCTCAGAGGCCTCAGGCCCCGGTTTTGGGAGCTGGATAAGTGTGCAGAGGCACTTCCGTAACCTCTGGGCCCCATCACCCCAGTTTTGTGGTCTTGTGAGACTGCAGAAGCCCAGTTTGGGTCCTGTTCTGCCACAGGATTTTTGCCTTAAGGAGAAAGGAAACCAGGAGGAGGCAAGGCCCCATTTCCCTCTCCTCACAGAATCTCCTGGGTTAGTGTCAGGTAGGGTTCCTGCACAGACTCGGAGACAGGGTGCCTAGAATTGGAGAATTCTTGGGGGGTGTCAGATGGAGCTTCTTTCCCCTGTTCCTGAAAGTTAAAGGCATAGAAAAGGCACCTATTTGCAATGCAGGTGTGACCAGAAGTGGCTGTGGCACGGAAGCGATAACATTGTGTAGTAGCAAGGGCGCAGGCAGTCCACCGGAACTCGGAACTCGGAACTCGGAACAACTCACTGCCAGTTCAGGGAGGGGAGAGGACAGGGGCTGCTCGGCATCTCTCCGCCTCCTGCTCCTGGAAAGACATTACCTCCTGAGCCAAGGGCGGAGGGACCCCCGGACTCTCACTTCCCCTGAGCCGGCTGTGCAGGTAGGACGAGCCTTCTTAGGAAAACTTACTTCCTGAGACCAGCAAAGAGACCCCTTTAACCAGTTGGTCAAAAATAAGTTAGCACCTCAGACGCCTCTCCCAGCTGCCTGGCTCCGATGGGGAGTTGCCCAGCTGCCTGTGCCAGCCTTGCCGTGAGCCCCTTGTTTGGCCCCAGCCCCACCCTGCTCACCTCTACCCCTAGCAGGGCCACCCAGCCCACCGTTCTTGAATGGATGCAGTTTTCTTCTGCTCTTTTGCACCCCCAGAAGGGCCCTGCCTGAAACTAACCCAGGAGATTCTAAGGGGAGAGGAGAACGGGCCTTGCTTCCTCCTGGTTCCCTTTTTCATTAAGGCAAAAGTCCTGTGCAGGGCAGGGCTCAAACTGGGCTTTTGCAGGCCCACAAAACCACACACCCCAGAAGGCCTGTGGTTTTCCAATGAAGCGAGGCGAAGGAGGGGTCCTGGGGCTCAGAAGGTACTCTTTTGCCAGGATCCTGGGCCCCGCTAGCTTACTTGATGCCCATTACCCAGTCCTGGGCTGCCAGATCCCCTGCTGGAGAAAGATCTAGGCGGTCCAAAGCCCTAAGTAGGCTCCTGGGGCTAATATGGACTGAGTGCACCGGGAAAGAGGGGAGGAGAGCTGGGTGGAAAACATATTCCCAAATGGAACCTGAAAAGTGCTTCGGAGCAGGATGGCGTCCTTAGCTCTCTGGTATACTTTAGTCGGACCTGGTGTTATCCAAGGGGAATGGGGACTTCAACAGGGAGTGAGCCCAGGGGTGTTGTTGGAGTTAGGGGCAGTTGAGTGCAGAGCCTAAGAGGAGGACGGGGAAAGGAGCGGGGATTACCTGCCCACTGGCCTTTCCACGCGTGAGCTTTGGTGGACTTCATCCACGGGAATGGTAGTTGAATGCGGCTGGGCTCTTCCAGGGCTCCTGGCTCCGTTCCATCCGGGAAGGGTCCGGCAGACGGGTGGGGGAGCGCGAGCTGAGCAGGGAGGTGGTGATGCAGGTGCGCCACCGTGGGGTCTTCGGAGAGGGCGGGGACCTCGTAAGGGGAGATGTCCGTGGGGCTCCCCTGCTCCAGCGCTCCCAGGGCGCCTGGGAACGTGGGTGGCGGCGGTGGCGGCGGTGGCTGACGGCCCATATACAAGCATGCGGGAGGGCTGGCACTGAAGTCTGGCACCGGGCCCCTCTGGAACGCACACGGGTCCTTGTAAAGCTGTGTGGCCGCGTAGTACTGCTCCTCGCCATTCATGGTCACAGCCCGGGACTGTGGAACAAGATCCAGGACGAGGGAGCTGCAGTCAGGGACTGGGCGCCGTGCTGCGCTCCCACTTCCCTGCTCTCTTTGACAGCTCTCCACTGTTCTCAAGGGAACCTGTGGGCGACAGGGCCAGGCCAACCGGCCGCCGTGCCATAGGCTCCGGCGCACCCCACGTGGCTCAGCCCAGGGACTTTATTGGCCTGGCCGGCTGCTTAAGACGGGGGCGCAGGCCCTGGGAGCACCTGCGTTTGTTTCAATGCTCTCTCTCAACTGCGCACACCTGTATAGGCAGCTGGCGGTGCCCTCCCTAGTGGTGGTCGGGGAAGAAAATATTAGAACTTCATTTATACAGCCATTTTCGTCGTGGCTTAAATTTCTGTTTTCCTTGTACCTTCGATAACGTGCATATTGTTACTTTGTTGATATAATGTATTAATAGACATGTATTGAGGTTGCGCTTTTGTTTGAGGTTGCACTTTTTTTTTTTAACTGTTGGCAAATACAGTCAGAGAAATTTGCAGACCCAGTTCTGTAGATCGGACGCAGTCGTTTCTCTTATTTGTGAAATTGGTTGGCAAGTACCAGGAATGTCAGGGCAGGAACAAGTGCAAGGGCAGCATTCGCTGTGTTGTTGTCTGTGCCTGTGCTCCTGGTACTTCTGGAGTGTGAACTCTGACTATAGAAGCAATCACAGTGTGTGTGTGTGTGTGTTTAATTGAAGGGTATCATAGTTTGGGTTTTAGGTATTGGGGCCCACCTGGCCAACTCAGAATGCACTTTGCCAGTTGTAGGAAGAAGAAGGAAGCAGACGTCTTCTTGTGTTTGGGGTTCCCAGATGCTTGATGATTCCCTCCGTCTGGGGAGCCCCGCTGGAGCCTCCCAGTGGAGAACTTTCTCTTTTTTCCACTAGATTGAAATGAGACCAGTGGGGGAGGGGGAGGGTGTTTAGAAAACGAAATAAAATCTCCACATTTGCACCATGACTTCCTTGGTAGGCTTCAATCCATCTGGCAACTGGTTGCTCAGCGATCCTGACTTAAACAGGGTCACAAAACAGGGTCACTTTTTCCCCACCCACCGCTGCCTCCTGTGGCCCCAGCACGGCCACTGGGTCCTCCTGAAGTGACTGCATTCCTCCAGCCACCTCGGAGGATTTTGGAAAACCTGGACACCTCTGCAGAAAAACAACAGCTTGTGAGCCACAAGGAAACAAGCAAGAGGAAAATCTCTGCAACCTGCTTCTCCTAAACTACATATTCAACATCTAGACTTCCGTGAGATTTTAATGTCTTTGTTTTCCTACTGGAAATATTTGTGCTTTAAATGCTATTCTGATTTTCTTTTTAATTTTCCTTAAAAGAGAACTCTTGGCTGGGAGGCTGGTGCATGAGATCTCAACGTTAGCACTGGGCCAGGGAGAGGTGTGTAGGAGTCTGGTGTTGCTGATGACCAGGACTTCACCAGGGCAGGAGGAGGGAAGCCAGGGCTGGCAGAGAGGGTTTAGGCGATTTCTTAAGAGAAAAGAGCCACCTGTGGTCGTGAAAGGCCGTGGGACCCGCACACCTAATCTCTACGCCCCGTCAATGGGCCCATTGTTTGTGGTGGCCTCGGAGGACCCGACGCTATCGCCCTGGCTTCCAGGGACCACATCGATCAGGACAGGCCCGGAGGGGCTGCGCAGCCGCAGCATGTTGACCCTCGGAGATAATCTGCCCAGTTGCCAAGGGTTGACTTGGCGACACGGTTATGAGCGGCCCTCCCTCGAGCTCTGCTCTGGACAAAGATCGGCCACCCTCCTCCTCCCGCGCTCGCACGCCTGCTCCTCTCCCTTTCTCCCCTGGGCCGCGGACCGACCAAGGCCTGCCTCATCCCTCCCCTGCTCCCTCCTTGCCAGCCACCCCTAGAGTATTTACTTTGCACTTCTCCTCTAATTGCTCTTTTCGGCAAAGTGGTCTCCATTTGGATGCTTCATTTGCTCCCATTTAATATTTTTGCTCGGCCCTGCAGAAAGGAAAGAGGCTCTTAGCAGAAAAGTCAATCCACTCACTGCGTGCTGGCAAAACCCTGAGTACCTGCGCCGAGCAGAGATGTGGGGGTGGGAGGTGCTGAAGGTGTTCAAAGGACACGCGTTCTCACTCTCTCGCAGTTACCTTTTCTGCTGTCTGTTTTCTAAAGAATGGGCCCAGGAAACCAAGGTCAAATAGCCCTTTATTATTATTATTCTTAGGTAGAACAAGGCGCTCAGGAGCTTTTGATTGGTGAATTATCACGCACAGGCACAGGAAACGGGTATCCTGAAGAACCCTCGGCTGAGCAAGGTTTCAGTAAGTTTCAGCGCGGACACAGCTCCTGGTATCATAAAGTCTCCAAATCTGTGACAAGTGAAATGCGTTTCCGCTCTGAGTCCCCGCTGCCCGCCGCCCGCCGCTCCGAGCCGCCCGCAGGCACCACGATACCGAGTCATTAGGCGAGTGCCTGCCCTAGCCATTTAACAGCGCTCTTATGGATAAATAAACACAAAAGGCTGTAAACCAATTATAGTGTGGACAGTGAAAAAGTCGTTTATTAGCAGGACGTCCTGATAGTCCTCGCTGATATCGAAGGCCCTCGCCTGCCCTCCTCCCTCTTTCCCTTCGCAGAGCCGTGATTTGCTTCCCCTGAACGCGTTATCTTGTTCTTGGTAAGTGGCCACGGCTTCCTCAGCAGTTTCCCAGGCACCCCAAGGGCCGAATCTGGCGTGTCGATGAGAATTTTTAAGCTTTTGCATCCCATCATGAAGGGGGAAAAATGAACCTTTCTTAATTTCAAGGATACATTTATGTGGAATTTAGTTTACTAGAGCATGTTCATTTAAAAAAATTAGTTCGCTGTTAAAAAATCAAAATTAAATCGCATCCTGAGTTGAGAAACTCTGTAAATGGTGTGATGTACTTAATGAGAACACACCTTTCATAGTTGACCTTTGTCTTGTCCTGAGACAGGTTCTCACAAGTAGTCCAGGCTGGACTAGAACTCATTAGATAGGCCAAGCAGTCCTGTAAACCGTATCCTCTTGCCTCAGCTTCCTGAGTGCTGGGATCATAGGTGTGCACCATAAGGCCAGGCTTCATACTTGGCTTTTAAATTTCATTTCATTTTGCCATTTACTAGGGATGGAACCTAGAGCCTCTTATATGCTAAGGCAAGTGCTGTACTACTGAGCTACATCTTAGCCTTTAAAAATTTTTATTTTGAGTCGGGGTTTAGCTAAGTTGCCCAGGCTGTCCTCCTAACTTCTGATCCTCCTGCCTTAGCCTCCTGTAACACCATACCAAACATAATTGACTTTTAACTTGTGTGCATTCAATGGACACTGTTTTGTTGTTGTTGTTATTGGTTATTGGTTTTTTTTTTTTTGGTACCAGGGATCGAACTCGGGTCCTTGTGCTTTCGAGGCAGGTGGGGGAACCACTGAGCTAAATCCCCGGCCCTACTGTTTGTTTTTTAAACAGGACGAATCATTCATTTTTTCAGCTACTTTTTGTAAATCTCAAGTCTAGTGTCCAGGTCTGAGAAGAGCCAGGGAAAAACAGCTTAGGCATGAAGGTGGAAAAGACCCTCGCTTTGAAATAAAGGTTTTTCATCAATTTTTTTTTTTTTTTTGGTACCGGGGATCGAACTCAGGTCCTTGCACTTTTGAGGCAGGCGGCGGAACCACTGAGCTAAATCCCCAGCCCCCCTCCATCAATTCTTAATACAAAACAGTTGAGTGGAGAGTTGAAATCATTTTCCACATATTTAATTTTAAATTATTTATTTATTTATTTATTTGAGACAGGGTCTCAAAAAAGTTCAGTCTGGCCTTGAACTCACTATGTAGTCCAAGCTGGCCTTGAACTCACAGCAATCCTCCTGCCTGTGCTGGGATTACAGGTGTGTGCCACCATGCCTGGGCATTTTCCACATAATTTAGCATCCCACCTTTGTACAGATAAATACAACTAAAATCAAATTTAATTGAACAATTATCTTATTCTCTACCTCCCTGCACTCTGAAAGTGGAAGGCCCAATACAGCAAGAGGTGTACACCTCACCACTGCATGCTGTTCAGTGCTTGCTCCCCAGTAGTGGGGCCCCCAGATGTCAGCCCCTTCTGTCTGGATTTAATCCTTCTGTCATTCTCAATTCATCTTGCAGTGACAAGAAGTACTAAATAAAAGGTGAGACCTCAAAGATTCCAGGTCACCTGCTGCCACTCCCCTGAGGTCTGGACCCATCCCTCTGGCTCCTAGCTCTTGTTCCTTCAGCCAGATTTGAAGTTGCCTTAAATCTCAGCTCTTGTGCCTTCAGATTTAAGTCTTCAATAACCAGCTGTTTGATTCATTGAAATTTCCTTTCTTTGCCTTCTATCCCCCATACTACTGTTTCCTGTGATTAATTTTTGTTCTCCTGAGACTCAATACCTCCAGGTTCGTACTACAGCTCAAAGAAGCTTCAACCCACACCATTAGGTCTCTTGCAGCCTTTTCAACCATCCTTATTTCACACAGTTTATTTGTTTAATTTCATTAGTATTTATTGATCAAACAGAGCCCTTACTATGTGCCTGCTCACAATCAATTTGTGTGACAACAACTCAGGAATAGAAATATATTCTGGCTTTGGTATGGGATGGAAAGCTCTTAGGAGTGCATATGCCTGTCTTCCAGATCTAGTTTTGCCATGTACAAGCCATGTATCCTATCCCTTAGCAAGTTACATAATGTCACTAAGCCTCCTTGTGCTTATTTGTAAGACTGAAATAACACCATTGTCCCATAAAGTGCATTATTATATAAAAATATCAGCAAAATGGAGCCAGGCACTGTCTCAGGTATTTGACATATAACAGTCCTCACAAAAACTCCGTGAGCTACATACCCTTGCCCCTATCTTGTAATGGAGGAAACTGAGGCACAGCAATATTCAGTTACATGCTGAGAGTCATATAGTTAGTAAGTGGTAGAGCCTAAATCCAAGCTGAGGTAACTTTACTTTTAGAATCCATTCTCTTAGCCATTACCTTGCTATATAGCAATTTTCAATCCAAGAACCAGCCTTACTTGTTTGATGAAAATTAGATGAGCCCAAGTGTCTAATGCTTTTGGAATTTTGTAGGCATTCAATACACTTTCATCTCTTTCTTCCTTTCCTAACCTTGCTTTTGATGGGTCTACAAGCATTTAATTATCAGTCATTATCACATCTGAAAGAATTGCAAAGTTATTACTGCAAGACGTGTTGACAAGACATTCCCAGACAGGCAGACCTGAAAGGGTATGTTCAGGAACACAGGGAGGAAGCTGAGGAGGAGCACTGTCACTCAGTGCTTTAGGGGGAACACATTCCCAAGTAAGGCCCCACTTAGAGGGGACAGAGGAAGGGGTCTATGGGAACATTCACTCCAGCCAGCCTGAGCGATAAGCAGGTGTGGAGAGTGGGCACAGCTGGAAAAACCTGAAAGAGAGACTTGAAGAAGTGGGGCTGGGGTAGCTCAATGGAAGAGTGCTTTCTTAGCTTGCTCATGGTCCTGGGTTTAATCTCTAGTGTTGCAAAAAAAATAAAGATTTGAAGTGATCTGATCATAGCTAACAATGCCTTCGCCAGCCTGGTAGATGTGGAATCCAATGGCTAAGTTTGGTTCTTTGGCCAGAGGCCACCCTCATTGCATTTTCTGGGGGTTTTCCATTTCCAGGTGAGGTATGAGGCTAGCGTCATACACTCAGAGGAAGTGCTAACAGGCTTGGGAGGGAAGAGAGTCATTCTTGTTTCTGCAGCAGAGGACTGCTGGGATCCTGCCCATTCTTGCTTTCCCACATCAGAAATGAGGTCTTGTATAACCCTGGTCGTCTTTGTGAAGGTTCAGGAATAATATCCCTTCCAGTATGATTCCTCAGTATATTGCCCGAATCGGAGACTCACACAAAAATGTTAAAAAGTGGAATCTGTGGGATTTAAGTGGGAGAGCTAACTCCCAAGTCAAGGGCCCTCTGTTTCGACTGTACCATTTGTCTCACTGTTTGTAATGGCAACTCCACTAAAATTTCCTATCGGCAATTTTCCCTGTAATAGATAGCTCTTACTAGGGTATTGTGATGTAGAAACAAATGCTGTCTGATTATATTGTAACACCTTTAGGCAAATCCAACAAAGATACAGGTGACTACTAATCAGCAAAATAACGTGGATGGGGCCGGGATTTAGCTCAGTGGTTTCACCCCCTGCTGCGCAACCACAAGGACCCGAGTTCGATCCCTGTACCAAAAAAATAAAAAAATTAAAAAAATAACATGGATCCATAGGACAGTGTCTCTGGAGTGCGACTCCTGAAGTATATTTATCAAGATCACTGGGATGCTTATAAAATGCAAATATCTAAGCCAAACCCCAGGCCTACTAAATTAGAACATGAGGGCAGGGGTAATATGGAAATCTGCTTTCTTTTTCTTTAGTTCTTAGGTTCTGGGAATTGAACCCAAGGCTTTAAGCAAGCTAGGAGAGTGCTCTACCCCTGTGTTGCATCCCTAGCTGAGAATCTGCACACAAGGGATTGAGAGTAACAACCATTCACACTATAATTAATATGATATAGGGGGACTCACAGGTACTCCTAGAGAACAACTGAATGGAGGATATTAAAAAATAAAACTTCTATATCATAATACTATTGTGAAGCTTAAATGAGGAAATGTTGGAAAAATGTCAGTTAGTGAAGAAAACACAACCTCAAGAGATGTTATTTAAATCTTCGCACGCAAAACGCTTGTAAATCCCGAACATTTTCATGGTAGGTTATAAATCCTGAACGTTTTCATAGGTTCCCTTTCCCTTTTACATATCCATTCTTTCTTTATGTGACTAAGGATTTAGAAAGGATTAGCCTGTTCTTATTTTATTATTATGCTTTCTCGTGGACTGAGTGCTTCAGAAACAGTGAGGCTCTCCTTGGGATGTTAATGTGGCTCCAACATGGGCTCTGCGGAGGTGAGCTAAGCATTTCCAGCCACAGTGGCTAACACAGAAGGAGGGCAAATAAAGGGAGGTAATAAAACCAAAGTAAATTGATTCATCTCCAGGCAGTACCATTAACTTGTGTCTTAATGCAATACACTCTCCACACTGGACATGACCAAACAGCTTCCTTTAAAGGTAAATGAATTTTATATAATTTGCAGCTAATTCCATTTAATTCTGCCCACATGAGCATGTGATAAGGGAATGTTAAATTGGTTAACAACAGGCTAAAAGGGGAGTCCAGGAGGGGCCATTATATTTGATTTCCAAGTGCTTTGGCTCAACGCTGAGAAATCCAGATTACTATTGAGTATGTTGGTTTCTTGGTTATTTGCTTTCTGTTCTCCTAGCTTCTGAGTAAAGGGCAGTGAGAAAGCACTAGGATCCCATCTGTCATGAGGAGGCCACTTACAACAAAAACAACTACTCTTTTTTATAAAAATCACTCTCGGTCTGACAAATTCCCCTTGGACTGCAGGGAATCAGGAAGAGTAAAAATACTAGAATCAATAGCAATTTTGTTATCTAGTAACTTAAACAACCCTTGCCTGCTGGGATGGCAGAACAGGCTTTCTTATCTTGCAAACATGGAGACTTTCTGGATAGTAAATTATTTTTCACAAAATGTTTCTAACGAGTAGGTTCCTAGAGAAAGTGCCTAAAGTAGGAGCCATGCCAAATTCTAATCCACTTAGACATAATACTTTCAAACATGAGAAAGAATTTGGTTCTTTAAAATTTAATACATATTATTTCTTCTTTTTAGCCCATAGAATGTCAACTACTGTGTAATCAATTGAATATTGAAAACTGAAAATGGGAAGTTTTCATTAAATGTCCAGATCATCTAGTCAACTTGCTCTTCCTTCCCGTATCTGTAGGTCAGTATTTGCTGCACGTTGTGGTCTCCTGAGCTATTATAATTGGCATTGGTGTTATTAGAGTCAGAAAATTCATTCTCTGATGAACAATATGTCTAAAACACACCCTAGGCCAAAGGTGTAGCTCAGTGGCGGGCCATGTACTCAGCATGCAGGAGGCCCTGGGTTCCATTCCCAGCACTAAAAATTAAAAAATTAAAATGAACCTCGCAAGTGCAAGGTCCTGAGTTCGATCCCTGGTACCAAAAAAATAAAATAAAATAAAATAAAATGAAGACCGCCAGGGAGAGGGCATAGTTTGATCTGGGTGTTGCATGTATATTTCTTTGCATATAAATAATGATTCAGTTCAGGAGTCATGCTCATGTTTTGAAGAGAGCTATCTCTCCCATAGTACAGTTATCTAACGGACTAGACACTACACACCAAAGAGATTATTGGGACCCTATAGATGTTTAAGTAGAATGTGAGGGGCTGCAGTAAGCAAGTTTGTGTTTCCCTCCGCAGTTCACATTCAAGTTCATCACTTGTGTGCTGAGCTTTGGGTACAGACTCAATCAATTCACATTTCATTGTCCCTCTAACACTTCATAAGAGGCATTCTTAAAGCTGGCTCATAGATAACTCTGCATGATATCACCAGCAAAATATTCCACACTTACAAAATAAAATAATCTGTAGTTCCTAGACTTTATGTCCAGCTTATATATAAGCTGACCTGGTTTTCCTGGAAAAGAGGTATCCATGGACCTAAAATTCTATTGAAGGGAGGAAAATCTTTGAAAGAAAAACAAACAAACTAATGTTGTATTATAAAGCACAATCAATCAGTGTTGTCTGCTTCATTTACAAAGCCATTTATTAGACTCTGCCAATGTGGTCACAGTCAAACTTTCAGATTTCTGAAAGTTAGAGATTGCCATGAATCCAGATAATCAGCAGTGTTTTCTTACCTTCCCAGCAAATTGTGACTGGCGATAACAAAAAGGCAAACACAAGCCTTTAATACCCAGCCTGTACTAATCTGTCTCCTGGCCTTTAATTACACAGAATTTGGATTTTTCTCAAGAAAATTCAGTGACATTATTTACTTTCTTGTATTTATATGACCAGTAGCCAAATTTATATATAACAGCTAGAAAAATTCGGCAAGGAAAAGTACTGGGAAGGATTCCAATTTTTCCTTTTTCTCCTGCTGTATTTCCTTATGAAATCTCTTCCCTACAAGCTTCAGGGCCTTTTTATTTTATTAGTGTATATTACCTCTATAGATTAATGAATTACATAGTGGCAGAGTTGCACATGTATACAACTAGTTAGTTCATTTTTATACACTGTCACCTCCCTTGTAGAGAGTCATTTTAAAGAGAAAATACTGATCTTATACCATCTATTTATAATAATCTAGGATGTTCAGGGCTTTTTTTCCTTTTATGGTATTGAGGATCAAACCCAGGGCCTCATACGTGCCAGGAAAGTGCTCTGCCAAGGATTTTGGTTCAGATTACTAGCTATGAGGGCAGACAAGAATTGAAGGTGATTTCTGTATATTTCAGCTGAAAAAATAACTTTTGGGGGGTGCTGGAGATTGAACTCAGAGCCTCAGCCATATTAGGATGGCTAGCATTCTACCACAGAGCAATGCCTGGCCTGAGGAAGTGGTTTAAGAAAGTTGATGGTGTTTCAGCATTTTTTGTTTTTTCCCATTATGTTGGGTAAAAGGCAGTGGGAGAATCTTAAAAAGAAGTTAGATGGGCACATGGTCTGACCTGTTCCTTGTTCTTCACCTAATTCACGCTCTGCTTTTATTAAAAAATGTACTACAGGGCTGGGGATTTAGCTCAGTGGTTCCACTGCCTGCTGCACAAGCGGAAGGTCCCGAGTTCGATCCCTGGTACCAAAAATACAAAAAACAAACAAACGAAATGTACTACAAAGAGTTGACAATGTCCAACTTCTGAGAAAAATCACTAACTAGGGGAATAGAAGCAACTAGCATTGAAGAACCAAAATTTTGCCCCAGATTGGCACATCTATTAATATACTAGAAGTTTCCACAAATTTCACCTCCTTGTACTGTCTCCATTCACAAGAAGCCTTGAGACTTGTCTTTATTTTATATGCAGGAGTCATTACAGTTCTTTCTCATTTGACTCCTGGAAGGGAAACTTTCTTCTTTAGTAGGTGAGGAAGCATACTAAAGTTGTAGTTCTGCCTTCATTGTCTGAGTCAAGTAACTCTTTGAGTTGGCAATGAATTCTGAGTCATCCCTCCAGAAATACACACGTGTGTAAGCACAGAGCATTCTGCATGAGATTTCAGGAAAGTTATAGCCCCTGCCTGCCCAGGGCCCTCATCACCATCCTCCACAAGGCAAGGTTGACAGGGACCCCATCCACACTAAATTTGTACTTTTAAACTCTACTTTAAAATTTTTGGCTAATGGTCCTGGGCATTATCTGGAATTTTACAAAGATTGCTTCCATCTCGTAATCACAATGATTACTGTTTATTTGATTGAATGTTTATGCTGTGTACAGAGGACTTATACATTGGATGATTAGTAGTTGGTTTTCTCACTGTAGCATTACCTTTGCCCATTGCGGGTAATAAATACACTAAAGTTCAAATGGTGAGTTTGCAAGATATAAAATTATAATTCTAAGATTAATTAGAAATTCATAGACTTTGAAGATGTACTGAACTGTGACTGTTGCATAAATGATAGCTTGGCTTATGATTACTCTTTTCTTTCTTCTCTTGTCTAAGTGTGTGCTTTGTGCCAGGCACTGTGTCAGGCTTTGGAGATACGGAATCACATGATCCCTACCCTGGAGGCTTTAGATTCTGTAGTGGGAAGAAAGCGCGCGCACACACACACACACACACACAATACCAGAGGCCTCTAAAACATTATTTTTCTACCTTTTATTGAAGCTGGTGAACACAGCATTCACACAGAGGCCCTCTGGTTTTTCCTGGCTCAATTCTCAGCTATTTCCTGAAAGTAGACAGGTGTGGTAAGACCTCTTCACTTACTAGCAGTTTGACTTTGGACTTTCAGCTGACCTATGTTTCCAATTTCTCATCTACTGAATGGCCACTTGGCAAGCAGTTCAAAGTATGGACTCTGGAGCTGGACTGTCCTGATTTGAATCTCAGCAGTATCACACAGTAGCTGTGTGGCCTTGGATGAGTTCCTTAACCTCTCTGTGCTTCAGTTTCCTCTTCCATAAAGTGAGGGTGAAAGTAATTCCTATGGCATTGAGTCATAGTGCTTGAGTTGATATGTAAAAAGCACTGACAAAAATGTGTCTAGCTCTTCATTCAATTATTCACATTCAGCAAATGCATGTGGAGTGCTACTCTGTTGCAGGGATGGGGATGACGGGATAAAGAGGTCATTTCTGCTTTAAAGAAACATGTAGTCTCCTTAGGGAGTCAGAGAGCTAGAGAGAAATTTTTTGCCAGTGCTAGTGATTGAATCCAGGGCCTCATGAATGCTAGGCAAGTACTTTGGCACTGAGCTACACCCCCAGCCTACTAGAGAGGAGATGTAAATGCAGTGAACTGACCTCTGTGATTGAGCTAAATAGAGGTTGTGGTGGGAACACATGGCAAGGCGTGACTTTGGGGTGAGATTCCTTCCTGCTTCATTTATTCCCTAGCCAAGGCATGCACCTTTGGCTCCTTTAGGATTATTATCACAAAGTTCTATACAAAATATAAGCTTAACATTTTTAATTGTGGTTAAAAACCACACAACATGAAATTTATCATTTTAATAATTTCTGAGTGTATAGCTCAGTAATGTTGAATTTGCAGTGTTATATAACCAATCTCTAGAATTCTTTTCATCTTGCAAAATCAAAACTCTGTATCATTAAAGCATACTCCCCATTCCTACCATTGCCCCAGCCCTTGGTAACTATTCAGAGTTTTAAACATTTATATATGCTCTTCATCATGTTAATTTTTCAGCATTCTATCCTTACAGTTCCTGTGAACAGGCTCTCGTTTGCTATCACGGGTTCCACCTGGGTGGAGATGGCCCTCAAATAAAGTTTTTTTCAAATAAATCAGTTTTTTTCCCTTGCTGATGCTATTACTTTTCCTGGAATCCTAAGAACTGATGGACTTTGAGTCTTCTAGCAAGTAAGTGGCTGTAAATTGAGCAGTGTTCTAGGAATGGGCATGTTAATCATTGGTTGATGGCATTCACTTCAAGTTCAATTTGCTGATCCTTACGCTCAACTAGGAGGGGAGATACTAAGGGTGGAAGGCAGCCAAAAGGGATCTGTTTCTCATAAATTGTAAGAAAATGAAAGTGAGGAACCACATACGTGGACCTTTAGAGTTATTTATCTACATGCCCAACCTGGCAGCCTAAGCACATCTCAGAGGCTGCAGGCCATGTTTATAAAGGAACCGGGCAGCTGAAGCATGGACTGTAAGGTGAGTGACTAAGGAAGAGAGACTGAGGCAGAGACTTTTGGAATGTTGAGATAGGAGAACATGTAGGTGAGAATTGTGATGGAAATAGAGAAAAGGGGGAAATGCAGGATTTAACAGAAAGAGGTTATAAGACTCAGAGAGTTAATAGGAA
The DNA here is from genome assembly GCF_000247695.1 of Heterocephalus glaber. Next base: position 10,609,206 of record NW_004624776.1, read on the forward strand.
TCAAAGGAAAGGGTGGAGATGGAAACCAATGTTCTTGGGTGCTGGCTTGGTGCTAACCATTTGCCCCTAGGATCTCATTTATATCTCATAAGATTCCTCTGAGTTAGGCATTATTTCTCCCATTTTACTAGGGAAGAAGTTTAGAAAGGTTGATTCACTTGCCCAAAATTGTATGATGGACAGTTAGTTGAGTCTTTTTTTTTCCCCCAGAATCTGCCTGACTCCTAAACCTGTACTCTCTTCTTACCAAGAAAGCCTTAAGGTTTCTAGTTTGGGAGACTACAAAGCTGATTTTACTATGAGCAGAGAGAGCAGCACTGATAGATGGAGATGAAGAAAATGGTCCCTTCTGTTTGAATATGCTGAGTTTGAGATGAAGGTGAGCCATGGAGATGAAGGTCTGGGTGAGCTGAAGACCCAAGTATTGATTAGCTTATTGAAAGCCTGAGTCTAAAAAGAAAAGAGTGCTGGATACATTCTTGGTGATATTGCCAGTGAGTGGGCAGAAAAGAGAAAGAGAGGGTCCTGTATCATCAGCTAAGTTCCCAGGACTGTGATTTGGTAGAAACATAGCACATGTGCTTCTGTGTGGAAAAGTGTGACTAGAGCAGAAGGATCCAGATCGTCAGTCATGACTCATTATTGGAGAGCTCTGAAGAGTGAGCTGCCACTGTTCACCCAGGGTCTTTGCCTGCTGCCTTACACTTACCTCTATTTGGTCCCTATCTCTGGTTCGGATGAGACATCAGCCTCTTCTTTTCTTTCCCCTTTTTCTTCCTGCCTCCCTTCTTTTTTTCCAGTCCTGGAGACTGAACCCAGTAGCACTCCACTATTGAGCTACTTCCCCAGCCCTTTTTATTTTTTATTTTGAGACAGGGTTTCACTAAGCTGCCCAGGGTGGCCTTGCTAATGATCCTCCTGCCTCAGCCTCCTGAGTAGCTGGGGTTATAGGTGTGCCCCAATGCACTTGTCAAATCTGCCTTTCTTAAAGCCCTTGGCCACTCCCTCACGTAACTGCTTCTTATCCAGGTTGTCATTAAAGATGTCCACCAGGGCTCCCTCTTGTCTGCTTCTTCACATCTTAGCATGTGTACTTTATCACCAGAGTTATTTTTATCGCAATATGCATTTCATAAATTTATAATTTTTTAAATGGATTTTCTTCTACTTCTAGAGCAGTGACAGAGAACCTTTTAAAGCTTTCAGTGATACAAACAGCTTGCTGTAGCACACATGCCATAGGTTTGCCACCACTGGCCTAGAGAGTGGAGTCAGACTCCTTAACATAGCCCATTGAGTCCCCATACACAGGGACTAAGCCTCGAGACTGCCTTTTCCACAAAGCTTCTGTTTCTCCAAGCACCAAAAACACTCAAGTGCTCCCCACCGGAATTTCTGGAGACATCAGCCCTGCTACTGCGTGCATTGGCACTTTCATCATATGAACACGACAAACTTTTTTTTGGTACCGGGGATCGCACTCGGGTCCTTGCACTTGCAAGGCAAGTGATGGAACCACTGAGCTAAATCCCCGGCCCCCATGACAAACTTTTGATGGTCCTTCAAGGGCCAATGAAGTGGCATGTATCAACAGGGACATTGAGATGAGGCAGAAAATATTACTAACTTCCAATTCAAAACCAAGAAATAGATACCTGCAATCCATGCACCTACAGGGCAAATACATGAGACAAGCCATTTCTAAAAGAAAAACCTATTAGATTTCTTAGGTTGTAGTCACTGCTGGGATATTGATGTCTATTGCTGTGACAAAATACCTGACATCCACAACTTACAGGAGGAAAGGTTTATTTTGGCTCACAGTTTTGGCCGTTTCAATCCATGGTCGGCTCCAAGGCAAAAAACATGGTGGAAACGTGTGGCAAAGGAAAGCTGCTCAACTCATGAGAACAGAAAATAGAAAGAGCCAAAGAGAAAGGGCCCAGGGACCAGCTATACTCTTAAAAGCCACAGCTCCAGTGACTCCCTTCCTCCAACTGGGCCCCATCTCCTAATTTTCCATTCAATTATGAACTCATCAATAGATCAATATATGGGTGAGGTTAGAGCCCTCCTAATCCAGTCACCTCCCTGGGACCCACCTTTGAACATTGCTACATCAGGGATCAAGCCCTCTTTCCATGAGTCTTTGGGGACATTTCATATCTAAACCACAAAAGATCCCTAGAAGAGCTTTTTCTTCTATTTTCATTGTCTTCCCACCTGAGAAAAATGACTTCCTCCTAATGTGACCACTTATCATCCTCATACTTGCTCTGAACTTGTCTGTGTCATGGGTGGTCCTTCAGGTCAGCATCCTTGAGGCCTGCATGCTGGATAGGCAGACACAATGTTACCTGATTGTACCCTGGAGCCCAGACTGGGTGCTTAAGATGGATCCACAGAGGACTAAAACACATGATATGTCACAGGATTGAACTGCAAAAAGCTGGGAAAACTTCGAAAAGCTGAAATGGTGCATTGTGCTGAGGGCCAGAAGATCTGGCCCTGTTACTCAGTGGGTCTGATTGAAAGAGGCAGACACTGGTTTAAATGTGGAAATAACACTTGGGAGGCTGAGGCAGGAGGACTGCCGTAAGTTCCAGACCAGCCTGGGCTACATAATGAGTCAAGGACAGCCTGAACTACAAAGCAAGATCCTGTCTCAAAGGATAAATAAATAGGGCCGGAGATTTAGCTCAGTGGTGCTGCTTGCCTGGAAAGCACAAGGTCCTGAGTTTGATCCCTGGTACAAAAATAAATAAATAAAAATAAATAAAAATAAATGTGACAATTTATGGAATATTTTGGGCATATAATCCCCCAGTGGTTTTCAATATGGCATTTGTTGGATCAGCTATTAGTAATACAACTGGTGAATTTCTCCCAACTCCTGGAGAAATTATTTGAAACTTAAGAATCTGGTGACTTAAGAAAGAGCTAGTTAAAGCTGGCGCCCATGGAGATGTTGCTAAAGTAGATGACTTTCAGTCCTTGTCTTGTCCAGGGAATCTCTTCCATTCTCGAAAATGGTGCCGGCTCCCCTTAGCTCCATCAGATATGGATCCCATATATTTAAAAGCCATGCCTTGCAATTCTATTTCCTTAAAGCTTGGCACATAGCAAGTGTTCAATAAATGTGTACTGATTCTTTTTCCCTTCATCTTTTCCACTTTCCTACTATGATTTGTTCATTTTTTCTTTTTCTTTCTTTCTCTTTTTCTTTTGGTACACCACGCTTGGAAGTGAACCAAAGGCCTCACCCATGCTAGGCAGAAACCCTACAATCTCACGCCTTTCCCTCTTTCTTATATTCATAACTTCTGTGTCATCAGTGTTGTCCTAAGTATTGAGGATTTAAAGATGAATTGTTTTGGAAAATTTATATAAAAATAGTGATTTATTTGCAGGCTACTTTTCCCACATATATATTCTCATTCTGTTTCTCTCTCTCTACCCTATGGACAGAATAAGTGCTAGACTCTGAGGCCTCTAGGGGTTGGAAGGTCCAGGGTTTAGGCTGGGTGGAAAAAGAGAAATGAGAAGCAGGAAATAGTTTTTCTAGGGATTGATTTTTTAACCTCCTCCCCACATCAATATACTCTTCACAGAGCTGGTTAATTATCAATTTTTGTGAGAAAGGAAGGCTGTCCTCATCTTTTGAAAGTCCTCCGAGCACAGCAGGCTATGCATGGTACGCCTCCAGTTTGTGAAAACATCGGCATCTGGATGAACCCGACGAGTCATCTGTGCCTTCTGCATTGTGTCTCTGTGTGCCCTAAAACAGCACAAGCCAGGTACTCTGCATTTCATCTTTTAAAGTCTTGTTTCATTTTCCTCTCCTTTTCTTCTATTTCTTCTAAAATAGATAAAGAATTTTAAATTTTCCATCTTATAAACTAAACATTAAATAGTTGCTCTTTTAGTAGTTCCTTTAATCTTTTCCCACCCTAGTGTTGGGGATGGAATCCAGAGCTAAGCAAGTGTATACCACGAAGCCCCATCCCTCAGCCCTCAATGTTTTTTCAGCATCTGCTATGCTTTTAAAATTTTCAACAGTCTAAATTACCCAAGAGTGCTGTTTTTCTCTAGTATAAGGCTGCAATGATGTCATACTTTATTAACTGAATCACTTTCTGTATTCCTATGATTTGTATCTAATGATTATCTTTTTAAAAAAAATCTTAGAATTAGGGCCGGGGATTTAGCTCAGTGGTTTTGCCCCCTGCTGCGCAAGAGCAAGGACCTGAGTTCGATCCCCGGTACCAAAACAAAACAAAACAAAATCCCAGAATTAGGTTTCCTGATGGGTTAATATATGTTTAATTGGATATGTCAATACATTTTATTCAGGTCTACTCTTACTTTTTAATTTTTTCATCCTTCTCTTTATAGTAACTCTTCAGATATTCTTTTAATGAAGGTATGCAGGTAGGTAAATGCTCTTAGAAACAATAATCTATGCACATATTAAGAAAAAAGAGAGAAAGAAAGAAAGAAAAGAGAAAAATTAGACCAAATTGTCTTCACAGTACAGAAAATTACTATAGACGAAGACTGTAACACAATGATAAAGGACCAGGAAGACATAATTCTAAATGTCTGTATAGCAAACAACAGAACCCCAAAATACAGGAAGCAAAAAATGAGAGACCTGCTTCTTCCTCGGGAAAACACCAAATGGCGGACGACGCTGTGCAGCGGGAGGGCCCGGAGGCCCCAGGGGCCCAGGCATGGGAGGCCGTGGCGGCTTCTGCGGAGGCTTTGGGGCTTCGGAGGCTTCCGCAGTGGCCTTCCAGGCTGAGACTGCGGGCGAGGGCGCCGCAGGGGCCTAGGCAGCCGGGCTGGTGGTGGTGGGGGGCGTTAAGGAGGAGGACAAGGAGTGGATTCCTGTCACCAAGCTGGGCCTGCTGGTCAAGGACATGAAGATCAAGTCCTGAAGGAAATTTATCTCTTCTCCTTACCCATCAAGGGGTCTGAGATTATTGACTTTTTCCTGGGCACACCCCTAAGGATGAAGTTCTGAAGATCATGCCGGTGCAGAAGCAAACTTTTGCTGGCCAGCGGACCAGGTTTAAGGCATTTGTCGTCATTGGGGGCTACAATGGTCACGTTGGTCTGGGTATAAAGTGTTCCAAGGAGTTAGCTACTGCCATTCACGGGACCATCTTTGTGGCCAAGCTCTCCATTGTCCCCATGCGGAGAGACTACTGGAGGAAAAAGACTGGCAAACCTGACACTGTCCTTTGCAAGGTGACAGGCTGCTGTGGCTTGTGTTGGTGCGTCTGATCCCAGCCTGAGAGGCACTGACATTGTCTCGGTCCCTGTGCCCAAGAAGAGGCTGCTGATGGCTGGTACAGTGCTGATGACTGCTACACCTCTGCCAGGGGCTGCACTGCCACTCTGGGTAACTTCACCAAGGCCATCTTTGATGCCATCTCCAAGACCTACAGCTACCTGATCCCTGACCTCTGGAAAGAGACTGTGTTCACCAAGTCTCCCTACCAGGAATTCACTGACCATCTTGTGAAAACCCACAACAGAATCTCTGTCCAGAGGATTCAAGCTCCAGCAGTAGCCACAAGGTAGGGTTTTTACAGGAAAAAAATAAAATGAATGAAATCTGTCAAAAAAAAAAATGAGAGAGCTGAAAGAAGAAATAGACAAACCCATAAATATAGTGGGGGAATAGCAATACCCTATTTTCAGCAACTGTTGTAACTGGTGGATGGAACATCAGCAAGGTATAAAGGGCAACATACGAACAACACAATTGGTGTGGTTTGAATGTGGTCTGTCCCCTCTGGAACACATTTGTAATTAAATCTACATCTTGAGATATCAAGAGGGTGGAAGCTTAATTGTACTATGGTGTTCAGAGGTGGGCCTTAGATTCTTAGGATTAGATAAGGGCAAAGAATCCTGTCTTTATAAGAAGAGAAAGAGGAACCAAAAGACAAACATGGGCATGTGCACACACACACACACATACACGTTTTCTGTTTCTCACCACACAATGCCTTGTGAAGCTTCAGAACTCTGCAGGCAAGGCACCAGTCACCAGATTTGTCCCCTTGTCCTCGGACCAGAACCATGAGCCAAAATAAACTTATTTTACAACTTACCCAGGCTATGGCATTGTGTTATCATCAAAGGAAAATAGACTAAGTGACAATCCACAAGTTATATGCTATATGATTCCATTTATGTAACACTTTTGATATACCAAAATTATAGAAATGAAAACAGATGATTGGTTTCCAGGATTTGGTGGAAAGGTGGGAAAGACATAAGTGTGATTGTAAAAAGGCAGCAGGAGGAATCTTTGAGTTTTGGAACTATTATGCATTTTGATCACAGTGTTAGATACACAAACCCAAGTAACAAAATTACACAGATCTAAGTACACTGATATACACACAAATGAGAAAAAAAAACCTCAGAAAATTTGAACAACTTCAGATTTGAACAAGTTCAAATTCTTCTGCGAATTGATAAAGCAGTCAAGACGCTGGGAGACTGAAGTAAGGATACTTAGTTCTTTTTGGCTACTGTTACTGTATCTTACTTGTATCTTGCTGTTTTATGCTGTTGTGGACATGATGCAATCCTTGATAAATGTTTCTTCAGAAATTTGTTTCTAGGAGTTTTGAACACATGCATGTTTTCAACCTGTGCCCTTCTCTATGAGTATTAGAAAGTGTTAATTAATCAAAGTGCTTTCAAGAAAGTAAATGAGGGGCTGGTAGTATAGGTCAGTGGTTGAGCACTTGCCTAGAATGTGTGAGGCCCTGGTTTTGATTCTCAGATACAAAACAAAGGCAGAAAAACAAAGACAAATGAAAGTGAATGAATTTTTGAGTCCTAACAGTAATTTGGGAGTTAAATGGGTACACTGGGGCTAATCATACTTCTCTGTGCTGACTCTTACAATGATGGACATAAAAAGAAGAACAAACCTTTACTTTCTATATAGAAATAAATAAGACCTATTATGACATGACTTATGATTTTACACATTCAGGGATACCATAGGCCAAAATTTACATCCTAGAATAGTGTCTGTAGACTCAGTGTCAAGACACACTGGTGGGTCTCAGTTGTTTGTCTTTTAAGACTTTTATTTTTGGTGGTACTGGGCTTTAACCAAGGGCTTCACACTGAGCTACATTCCTAACCTTTTTTGTTTTAATTTTGAGACAGGCTCTCACTATGGTCCAGGTCGGGTGTTAACATCCAGTTCTCCTACCTCAGCCTCCCAGAGGGCTGGGATTGCAGGCATGTCATTGCTTGCTGGGATTATAAGTACATGCCACCATGTCCATCTTATTTATTTTTATAATTACAAAAAAACTAAATTGCAGTCGATTCAAGGTTGTCCTAGTAGTAAAGTTACCTCTGCTTTCTTGATTTTTAGGATGCCTTAGCAACAAGAAAATTCTTTTGCCTTAAATTTGCACATCGTAATGTTGCTTACAATTTCACATACAATTCTTTTGCTTTAAATTGCCATTACTTGTATATTCTCAAGAAATTGTGTCATGTATTTAAGTCTTGTGTGTTATGACACAAAAAAATTCCATGCAAAGAGTAACCAAAAGAAAGCAAAATGATTATACTAATATCAGACAAAATAGATTTTAAATTTAAAAAATTTACAAGAGCCAGTCATGGTGGCACATAATTGTAATCCCAGCACTCTAGGAGGCTGAAGACAAAAAGATTGTAAGTTTGAGCCCAATCTGTGCAACTTGGTGACTTACTGAGAATTTGTCTCAAAAAGTAAAATAATAAAGGGCTGGGGATGTAGCTCTATGTGAAGACCCTAGGTTGAAACTCCAATACCAGGGAAAAAATGTTTACAGGAAACAAAGAAGTGCAGGGCATGGTGGTGAGATCTTGTCTCAAAAAACAAAGCAAAACAAATAAGCAAAAAAAAAAAAAAACCCAAAGAAGGATGTTATATATTAACAGAAGTTCCAATCCTATAGGAAGATATACTGATTATAAAAATTTACACATCTAATAATGGGCCACCAAAATATGTGAAGCAAAAAGTTAACATATTTGAAGAGAAAAATAGTTCTTCAATAATAATTAGAGACTCCAGTATCCTACTCTTAGTTATGAATAGGACAACCAGCTAGTATGTGAGTAGGAAGTACTAGATTTGAATAACTTGATAAACCAAGTAGATCCAGCAAATGTATATAGAACACTCAATCAACAACATAAAGGAATTCTTCTCAAGAGTACTTGGGGCATTCCCCAGGACAGACCATATATTAGGCTACAAAATTGAGTTTCAGTAGTTTTTAAAAGACTGACATCACATAAATCATCCTCTTAGAAATCAACAACAGAAGAAAAAAAAGCTCACAAACTTGAGGTAATTAAACACCAATGGACCAAAGAAGAAATCCTAAGAGAAGTTAGAAGACATGTTGAGAAGAAAACACTACATACCAAAATTTTGGGGACACAGTTTGAGCAGTGCTAAGGAGGCTGCAAATCCTTACCTTAAAAAAAGATAAAAGATCTAAGAAAGCAACCTAACATTACACCTTCAAAAAGTGGAAAAGGAACAAATTAAACCTGAAGCTAGTAGAAGGAAGGAACTAACAAAGATAGTGATAAATGAAATATACTTAGAAAAACAATAGGTATGACCAAGAAACCAAAACTGGTTCTTTAAAAAAGATTAACAAAACTGACCAATCTAGATTCACTAAGAAAAAAAAAAGAAAGAAGAGTCAAAATTATTGGAATGAGAAGTGGAAGTGGGACATTTCTACTGCTTTTACAGGGAAAAAAATGGGATTATAAGAAGGGCTATGAGCAATTGTCAATCAATAAATAGATAACAATTAAAGTGGGCAAATTCCTAGAAACACACAATCTACCATGATAGAATCTGGAAGAGGAGACTTCTGGGAAGATGGCAGAGCAGTAAGCAGCAACAAATCAACCTCTCCATGATGTGGAAGCCAGACACTGGAAAATAAAAACTTGGGGAAGATAAGGAAGAAGGGAGATCCCAGGGACCCAGGAAGGATCTGAAAGGAAAATTCACAGAGAAAGTGAAGAGTCAGACCTCAACACAGAAAGAGGAAGGAGCAATCCATTCTTTTTTTCTGGCTTCTGGCTTGTGGCATGAGAAAGGAAGTTTGGATCTACAGAGACACAGTGAATGCAGGTGACTCCTGAGACCTCCAAGGAGAGATTCACTAGGGGAACAGAGCAGTGGATGCTCTGGGCTACAAGAGCTGGTGAGTGACTCCAATTGAAGCGACTGCTGTGTCTCCTTGAGAGGGTGCATGGCCAGACACCCCAGACACCCCTGTAAGGAGGGGCCAGCTGAACCTGGAACTCAGAGCAGCCACTGATTGGCTTCATGTTAGGGCGGCCGTGTTAAACTCTCATAGTAACTGGGTGAGAGAAAACCACAGGAGACATCCAGAGACAAAGAGCCAAGATCAGGCCAATACAAACATCCAGAGTGTTATAAACAGGGGACCATGAAAAATCAATCCAACGGCTGGTAGATGTTGAAAAGAAGCGCACGAGATTGATGTGAGTCAATGAAAAAGTAAGGGATAGTGCAAGCAACATACAAAAGCTGTTCATAGGCCTGGGATTTAGCTCAGTGGCTCCGCTCCTTGCCTCACACCCAAGGTCCTGAGTTTGATCCCCCTGCCCCAAAAAAGCTCTTCACAGAATTAATGGCAGAAAATTCCCCACCCATGGAAAAAGAATTTGACATACAGATAAGTGAGGCCTATAGAACTCCAATAAACATGATAAAAAAAATGTACACCAAGGCAAATCATAGTCAGGATTCCAGAAATTCAACATAACAGAATATTAAAAGCTGTTAGAGAAAAGAAACAAATCACCTATAGAGGAAAGCCCATCAGAAACACAGCAGATTTCTTAACACAAACCCTTAAGTCAAAGAGGGCTTGCAGTGACATATTTCAAGCCCTAAAAGAAAACAATCTCCAAGCCAGTTAGATGTACCCTGCAAAATTATCTACTTCCTTGATAAAGAATATCTGAAGAAATTTATTATCACAAACTAGCACTTCAAAAAGTTCTGAAGGATATCTAGAAAAAGACAATGAAGATAAGAATTCCAAGATTCTAAAATTATTTCTTTCTTTCTTCTTTCTCACTCTCTCTCTCTCTCTCTCTCTCTCTCTCTCTCTCTCTTTCTTTCTTTTTTGTACCAGGGATCAAACTCAGGACCTTGTGCTTGTGAGGCAGGTGCAGTGCCACTGAGCTAAATCCCTGGCCCTTCCAAGATCCTAAATAGAGTGAAACTACCAGGCAAGTCAAGGAATTAAACAGAAGGGAAACAAAGGGAACCAAAAGGAAAAGAATATGACAAGGATAAGTCAATGCATATCAGTTATAACCATCAGTATGAATGATCTCAATTCACCAATTAAAAGAAACAGACTGGCAGACTGGATCAAGAAACAAAATCCAACAATATGCTGTATATAAGAAACACATTTAACTTAAAAAGAAATTCACAGATTGAAAGTCAAAGGATACTCCATGCAACACGAACCTGGAAAAAAGCAAGGGTAGCTATTTGCAGACAGTGGATTTCAAACCAAGACTGATCAGAAGAGACAAAGAAGGTCACTACATCCTTGTTAAGGGAACAATCCAAGTGTAAGAGAGAACAATTATGAATATATATGCACCAAATACCAGCACATCCAGTTCCATAAAACAAACAGTACTGATATGAAAAATGAGATAAGCACTAATACAATTGTAATAGAGGACCTCAATACCCCACTGTCATAAAGAGACAGATCAGCTAGACAAAAAAGTCAACAAAGAAATATCAGAGCAAATATTTTGAACAAATGGACTTAGTAGGTATCTACAGAGTGTTCCACCCCACAACAACAGAATACACATTTTTCTCAGCAGCATATGGGACTTTTTCCAAAATAGAAGACATACTAGCTCATAGAACATACTTAAGTAAATGTAAAGGAATTGAAATTACCCCATGCATATTATCAAATCATAGTGCAATGAAATTGGAAATCAATGGTAAAAGAAACCACAAATATTACGTAAACACATGGAAATTAAATAACACCCTCCCGAACAACTAATGGGTCACAGATGAAATTAAAGAAGAAGTTAGACAGTTTCTGCAATTAAACAATAGTGCCAATATGACATAACAGAACTTATGGAGTGCAATGAAATCAGTCCTATGAGGGAAATTCATGGTAGTGAATTCCCACATGAGGAAAAGAGAGAAAGCTCAAATAAATAACCTAATACTGAAACTCAAGCTTCTAGAAAAAGAGCAAATCAAGCCCAATACTCATATAAGGGAGGAAATTATAAAGATCAGAGCAGAAATTAATGCAACAGAGAATAAGTAAACAATACAAAGAATCAATGAGTTGAAGACTTGGTTCTTTGAAAGATTAAATAAAATAGACAAATTCTTATTCAAACTTACCAAAAAAAATGAAAGAAACGATCTAAATCCATGCAATTAGGAATGAAAAGGGCAAAATCACAATGGATCCTGCAGAAATCCAGAAGGTCATCAATACCCACTTTGAGAATCTGTCCTTTAATAAGATGGAAAACAGAGAAGAAAGGACAGATTCCTAGATAGTTATGAATTACCAAAGCTGAATCAAGAAGATATAAAAATTCTGAATAACCCAATATTAGTCAAAGAACTTGAAGAAGTAGTACAAAATAACTACCAACAGGGGTTGAGGATTTAGCTCAGTTGTTCCACCGCCTGCCTTGAAAGCACAAGGTCCCCAGTACCAACCCCCCCCCAAAACAAACAAACAAACAAACAAAATAACTACCAACAAAGAAATGCCTAGGTCCTAACACATTCACTGCTGAATTCTATGAAACATTTATAGAAGATCTAATGCCACTAGTCCTCAAACAAAAATGAAGAAATTCTGACACATGCTACAACATGGATAAAAGTTGAAGGCATTATGCCAAATGAGAGACCAGATACATGACACACAAATTATATAAGTTTAGTTACATGAGGTAGCTACAATAAGCAAGTGCAAAGAGACAGAAAGTAGATTAGAAATTGCTAGGGGCTAGGGGGTAAGGGGATGGGAAGTTACTTGATGATTATAGAGCTTCTGTTTGGGATAATGAAAATGTTTGGGGTGATGAAAATGTTTTGGTTGAAAAACTGAATTAAAATTTCTAAGTATAAAAAAATAGCAATATAGAGCCAGAGATTTAGCTCAGTGGTTTTGCCGCCTGCTGCACAAGTGCAAGGACCCAAGTTCAATCCCCAGTACACACAAAAAAATTCTAAATATGTTCACTTTCCTGTACATTATTTGAGTGAATGAGAAAAGCATACTCTTGTCGTATTTAAGTCTTCTTTGTTATGTCAGAGTTTTTATTGGAAGAAACAGTAATGAATTCTAGTTGATTTAAATGAAAAAGAAAATAAAAAATTAAAATGATGTATAGGAGCTAAAAGAACTTATGGAAGAACTAAGATATCTGAGTTCTTAGCTCAGAGCTTGGTTGAACAAAGAAAAATATGTTGAGAATCCTTTGGTTTGATGAGGAAAATGCGGTTCCTGGCTGAAAATACTAGATATTGTTGTTTATACTCCTGAAACACAAGGCCAAGGCACAAATCTCACCATCTCTAATACAGTCTCATGAGTTATTTTTAATTTGTTGTGTTGTTACTAAGGTAAAGTTCCGAGAGCTGCAGTTAAAATATTCCAGGTTCTCCTTTCCATCTTTAACTTTGACCTTATAGCAGCCCGCCCCCCCCGTAACAGAAAGGATTCTCTCTCATCACCACTGGATACTCATTTCTTTCTTTTTTTTGGTACCAGGGATCAAACTCAGGTCCTTGTGCTTGCGAGGCAGGTGGAGGAACCACTGAGCTAAATCCCCAGCCCTGGATACTCATTTCTAATTCGAGTCTTAGTTGGGAGTATTTGATGGGCAAAGGCAAAGCTCAAGCTTCTGCCTGACCTGTAAAGAATGCTGGGAAATAGAAATTCGGTATTTTCAGGTTTGCCTTCCTTCTGAGCTAAAAGAGCAGATATTCTTTCCATATGAATGGAATTTTTATACTGGATTCCTCTAGAAATAATAAATGTCCAATATAATTATATTGTTGGGGCCAGGGATTTAGCTCAGTGGTTTTGCCACCAAAGCGCAAGGGCCTGAGTTCGATCCCCAGTACCAAAAAAAAAAAATATATATATATATATATATATATATATATATATAAATTATATTGTTAAATTTTATGTTCTTATTTTTGTAGGGGTGAATTTAGTAGAGCTGCCAAAATCTAAAAGACAAATATTAAAATTTCTTATTATAAATTTGGTTAGCAAAATTATATATCTGTGGCATTCTTATTTTTTTCCATTGTATAGGTCTTTTATTTTTCTTTGTATAGGTCTTTAATGTCTTCTCTAGGGCCAAATAAAATAGGAAATTAAGCTTTTTGTTTCCTGAATTGAGGATAAGGGATTAGATGCACAGTGTAGTTACATTGTTTCACAATTCTTATCTGAAACTCTGGGATCATGTTTTATATTGCTTCATATTTTGGAATTGCTAGTGAGTCAAGGACTTGCATATTTGGGTTCTATTTTGCTTGTGCATGTAGGCTTCTATCTTTTATATCTTCTTTTTTATCCTTATATAGTCAATGTTTATTAAATACTTTAACTTTTTTTTTTGGTATTGGGGATTGAACTTGGGACCTTGTGCTTGCGAGGCAGGTGGCAGAACCACTGAGCTAAATCCCTGTCCCTAAATGCTTTAACTTTAATTTCATTTTGCCTAATTTGCCATTTTTTACCTTCAAAAGACAGTACTCTTTTCTTGTGAAAAAATGATAGCCTCAGGGGAACTTACAAAAATAGTCTTTGAAGTCCTGTGTATGAGCTCTTCATTCACTTTCTCCCAATGCTGAAATAAATCTTATATATTTGTAGTACAATATTTTTTGGGATTTTTTGTTTGTTATTTATCTTTTTTTTTTGTACCGGGGATCAAACTCAGGACCTTGTGCTTGCAGCAACAGTGAGCTAAATCCCTGGCCCGTTTTTTTTTTTTTT
>NW_004624776.1:10628232-10639215 GCF_000247695.1 Heterocephalus glaber
TTTTTTTTTTTCCAAACCTCTTCTAGATCTGCATAAGCCCATAAATGAACAAAATTTCTTTGATTTTTTTTTTTTTTTTTTTGGTACTCAGGATCAGGGATCAAACGCAAGACTTTTGGTCTGCCAGTCAAGTGCTCCACTACTGAGGCACAGCCTCAGCTTTTTAAAGTTTATCATGGGACAAGGGTCTCACTGAGTTTCCCTGCTGGGCTTGCTCTTGTGATCCTTCTGCCTCAGCCTCTCAAGTAGCTGGGATGACAGAAGTGTGCCGCCATGTCTAGCTTCCTCGATCATCTCTTTGTTACTTTTTCAGCTATTATTTTTTCTCTGGCATCCATTACTTGCTTATTGGGTCTCTAGGACTTGTCTTTTCAAGCATCTTTTAATTTATATATTCCTTTGGTTTGTATCCTTGTCCTATGTTTTAAAATTATTTTTTCTTTGGTCTTTAAAACCACAATTAAAAGAAAAATCTCAATAGCAGCTATTCTGTCACTCAGGGATCTAGGTTGACATCTTCAACATTTAAATTTAAAGAGATAGGTGAGTAAGATTTTAGGCACAGTTGTGGTTGGAACAGAAAGAGAATAGATAGATGAGCATCACTAGGACTAGAGATATATCACATATACCCTTTCCTGGCTCTCCCACCTTCAAATGTCATCTACTTGCTTAATTTTATATCAGAAATACTTCTCAGTTGTTTTGTCCATACTACCACTAGAAGGAAACCTGCTAAAAAGAGTTCAGGATGTGTTTGTAATTTCTATTCCTTCTGCTCCCTACTACAGTCACCCTGCCACAATGGACAGTAGATAGTTGAAGACCGAGTTCAGAGTTACTTGTGTTAGTTCTTTGTCTCCCTTTAGAATTGTTATAGTATTCATTTGACATACAATTAGTTTCATTTGTTTACCTTCTTTCAGCTTTAGTTTTTTGTTCCCGTAAAGAGGCACTCTTACTGATTTAATTTTTTAAAATATGGAGAATATATATATATTTTGGTACTGGGGATCGAACTCGGGTCCTTGCACTTGTGCAGCAGGTGGTGAAACCACTGAGCTAAATCCCCAGCCCAAGATTCAATTTTTTTTTTTTTTGTGATACCAGGGATTGAACTTGGGACCTTGTGCTTGGAAGGTGGGCGCCAGAACCACTGAGCTAAATCCCTGGCCAAAATATGGAGAATATTAACATACTCTCAAGAGCCAAAACTATGCAAAAATAATATAATATCTAGAATTATCATTCTGTCCTGTTTTCCTGCCAACCCATTCTCCCTCAGTGAGCTAACCAACTGCATTGCTTTTCATTCTGTGCTTCTTGTTATAATGATAACCCAATGGATGTGCATTTTTAAATTTTCTCTCTCTTCTTACACAAAGGCAGCATGTTATATACTCTTTTTCTACTTTGCCTTTTTTTTCCATTAAATGACATTTCTTGGAAGTTATTCCATGTGGGTTCACAGCAGTCTCTCTCATCTTTACTTTTGTACCTTCAAGCTTGCTGATTCTCTCCTGGCTGTGTCCAAACTACTAATGAGTTCATCCAAAGCATTCTTCATTTTCAATATGGTGTATTTAAATTTTAGAATTTCCTTTTGATTCTTTCTTAGAGTTTCCCCATCTTTTCTTACAGTACCCATCTATTCTTGAATACTACCTATTTTCTCCTTTAGAGCCCTTAGCATATTAATCATAATTATTTTAACTATTGGCCTAATAGTTCCAAAATGTCTCCATTATATCTCAGTATGGCTCTGAGACTTGCACGGACCTTTCAGATTGTAACTTTTGTATTTTAGCATGCCTCGTAATGTTTTTGGTAACAATGGATGAATCTAGATTAGCTAGTACAAAAGTACATTTCAAGGGCACTGGGGACTTAAAAACAAGTGACAGGGGCCAGGGATTTAGCTCAGTGGTTCCGCTGCCTCCCTCGCAAGTGCAAGGTCTTGAGTTCGATCCGTGGTACCAAAAAAAAAAAAAGAAAAGAAAAAGTGGCAAAGAGGAAATTTAGTGTTGTTTCCCAAGACTCCTAGGTCCTATATAAATAAAAACAAATTGTAGAAAAAATTATTTGCTGGTCACTGTTTGAATCTTGAAATAGAATTCCACATAGATGACACTGAGTCAAGATAGTAGTTATTCAGGGATATTAGCTCAGTGGTGCCATCACCTGCCTCGCAAGCGCAAGGTCCTGAGTTTGATCCCTGGTACCAAAAATAAAAAAAGATAGTAGTTATTCATTCATGCTAGTTCACCAACAGCTGATTTAACATTATTGATAAATAAGAGTTATTTTTGAATCTGTATTAAGACTTGAACTGTTTTCTCATGCTCCATACAATTTAACTTCTGCTTTCAACTATCTGACACTGAAGTCTAAAGTGACTTTGTGGGTTAAATGTGCACGATAACCAAGTAGCTGGTCAAGCAGAAATGGTGGTCTTTGTGTAGTGATGACAAAAAAGGCTGAGGTTTAGTACTTAAACTTGAAGTTAATGGTGACCCTTCTATCCAGGCAGAGTAAGTAAGGGGAACTATGAAATCTGGAAAGAAAATTCAAGGAGACCAGAACAAAGGCAGCATAAGCTCAGCTACTGCTGGTGGGTGTGTGCTCGATATTTTAGCAAGGACAGGGAAGTCAGTCACTGATTTCTTTCTTTAACAACTTGGACAATCAGTACTTTTTCCTTCAAAAATCTTGCTGTTGGTTGGATTTCATTATATCCAGTAAAATATGGAGTCAACCCTTTGTAGAGACATCCTCAGAAGATATATCATACGTAACACATTCAGAATCACTGATTGTTTTTTCTTTGTCATTTTTTCTGATTGGGTAGGTGTTTGAGGCTCTTCTATTTCTTCTTTTATATTAAATATGGGCTACTTGAAAACTATTCCATTGTCTTTATCATCATCATTCATTTCTTCCACTTAGACTTTGGGCCCTCCAAAAATGGAGTACAAATTGGTGTGGGAACCTGGCTATACAGTCTTCTCAGGAATGTTAGGAGCACCTTAAATCTATTTTCTTCTTCACATTAGGTAAAAATCCAGTTATAGGCAGATTTATGAATATTGGTGTTTGAAATATTTTTCCTTTTTCTGTAAAATCAATGAAGGAAAATTATAATCAATTCTTTTTTTAAAAAAGCTAATCTCTTCCTGAGTTAATTTTTCTTTCCTTTGAAATCACCTCTCTGTCCATAGCTTTTGTAGAAGTCTTATTGTGTGTGTATGTGTGTGTGTGCATGTGTGTTACTGCAGCTCAAATCCAGGGCTTGACATGCTAGGCAAGTTCTCTGCCCTTGAGCTATACTCTTGTCCAAGAAGTGTCCAGTTCTGATTAGACCATTTCATTGCTGCATATGAGGGCTGTTGAAATGGAACATTCCACTCGAAAAAGTTTTTCAGTGGTTTCTCTTATTTGAGAAACTCAAAATATAAATAAATTAAAGAGTAAAATAAAAGAGAGATGGTAAAGAACAGGGAGGCAGATATTTTGGAGATGGGGAAGGAGGTAAGGGAAGGAGAAGGGTAGAGAGGAGAGAAAAAGGGGATTGAAAATGATCAAGATATTTTATTAATATATATATACCAATTCCCAAAAATCAATATAAACATTGTTGACCACAAACATATACTAATAAAAAGTTTTTTGTGTACTTTTCAGGTGGTAAAAATGACACCCCAAAAGTCTTTCACTGAAAAGGTAGTTGTTCACTGTTTCAGCAACTACGTTGGCCCCATCCACAGATTCAAAGAGCACAGGAATAGCCTCTGCCGTTCCCATTTCTTTTGCTTCTGCATGGCCTGAGGCTTAGAACAGTACCAAACAGGAATGCGGATGCTTGAGTGTGGGTTTTTAATGTGTTGCAGCAGGTGGCAAAGGTAGATAATTCCAGGCTTCTGTGCCTGGTTATGCGCTGATAATCTGAATCTGGGCATCTACCTGCAGTTCTGTCACAGAATGAGCTTTGTGGGGCCAGCCAAGACTGTCAAGCTGAAAGTGCCCAAGAAGACAAGCTGCATCTGCACTCCTAAAAATGGTATGTCTTGCAATTTTCTGTTGAAGGCCAGAAAATCACTCAAGTAGAAACTGAGATAGGTAGCTCTTCTGAGTGAGCTTTTATGTTAATCTGGCTGCGGGTCAGGCCTTTTTTTTTTTTTTTTTTTTGCTATAGCAGTGGTGTCCAAGGCTGAAATCTCCTGCAGGGTCCTTGTGCTTGTGCTCCTGGTTGTCTTTGGTTTTCCTTAGAGACTCCTTCTGAAATAGGGTTTGTCTGGAATTTGCAGTTCTTTTAGCTGTGACCCTGTTAACATGCAGGAGTCCTGTTGCTGTCTGGTGGTAAGGTGGATTGGAGAGCACTGGATACCATAGTATTCTATAATCAGGTCTTAGTCTTTTAGTGGGTGTGACCTTCACAAATGTTTCTCAGTGGGCTCCAGGGAGGCAGGAGAGCTAGATGCATGTGGCTCAGATTGCTTCCCTTCCCCAAGGGTTGTCAGGCTGTGGTGAAGTCCTTTCTATTGGCATAGACCTTTGATAAGGAGAGAGAGTGTTCTGGCTCATTTCTAAATAGTTATTCTTCCCCTGAGAACCTTGGGGACACTAAAACTCAGGTGAATGTGGGAGACCATGAAACTGGGGTTTCCGGAGTTTTATCTCTGAAGTTAATCCTTGATTATTCTGTAGCAATGAACCATTTACATTTTTAGTGTTCCTATCAGGTTCCAGCTACTGCTTCTGCTGCATGTAAACTGGTTTTCTCTCTCTGTGTCTCTACTCTTCAGTTTGCACAGTGACTTCAATTCCCTAATGATTTAAAAAGAGTTTTCATTTTCAATTTGTTCTGTGTTTTCTTTTTCCCTTTTCCCTTCCTCCCTTTCTCCTTCCCTCTCTCCCTTTCTCTTTTTTCTTTTTTGTTTTGAGGTTGAGAATGATGAGTTCTAAGCTCTTTACATGTCAGGCCAGAAACTGTGAGTCAATGCTATTGATTTTTGCATGTTAATTTTATATCCTTCTATCTTACAAAATTCTTTTATTGTTTGAATTGTTGTAACATTGATTTTCCAGGGTTTTTTCCTGTTTGCCATTCTATCATCTGTAAATAGGGATAGTTTTATTTTTCAATGTTCTTTCCTTATGCCTTAAATTGTTTTCTCCAGTCAAATTGTAATGACTAGTACCTATGGAATAGGTTGTTAAATAGTCATGAAGATTTTGGACATTTTGCCTTGTTTCTGACTTTAGTGGGACTAGCATAGATTTCCCATTAAAAAAGATACTGGCCTTTGGACTGAATTGTATGTATTCTGACATATAGTTTAAAATGTAGTTTTAATTATTTTTAACTATAAGGCCAACAGATCAGGAGACTTTCATTAAGAAGACAGTTTAGCTGGGCTTGGTGATGCATAGCTTGTAATCCCACCTACTTGGGAGGTTAAGGCAGGAGGATTGTGAGTTCAAGATCAGCCTTGATGAGTGAGACCCTGCATCTAAAAAGACATTCATATTCACAGATCCCAGGAGGATGGGGGATATTACATCACGGGGCTGCCAGGCAAAGCACCAGGGTTCATCAGGAGGCAGAGCATAAGACTCTTTTACTGTGGCTTCTGTGGGAAAGAATGAGCCAGAAAAGGCAAGCTAGCTTGGGATGGCCTAGTTGGAATACTCTCAGAAGGTTTGGGCATAGCTGGTCCTAGCTGACTGGACTTGGCCCAGAGTGATTAGAGCAGATGTACAGTAGCCCAAAATGTAAGAGCCCGATGAAGGAGGTGGTCTTGAGGTGAGCTGTCTGCTCTGTCTAGAAATTAGTTGGCTATGAGGTGGGCTATTCCTTCAAAGTCAGCAGGGCTTCTGAGGTCAAAGCATCAGAATACAGAAAATAAAAAGGAACAGTTAATTTAGCATGGTAAGGAATATTAATCTACTTCTATTTTGTTAAGAAGTTTTAGAAATGGGTAGAATTCTATAAAAAATTTCAGTATTTATTGAGATAATTATATGCTCTTTCTTCTCAGATCTATTACTATAGTTAATTATATTAAAATATTTTCTAATATCAACTCACTTATAATTTCCTGCTATAATTTTTTTTGGGGGTGTCGGGGATTGAACTCAGGAGCTTGTGCTTGCAAGACAGGTGGCAGAACCACTGAGCTAAATCCCCAGCCCTATAAATTTGATCATATGGTGTTAATTATTTTAATGCCAAAAATCAACTTTTAAATCTCAATGTTTTGCAATGCCCTTCCTTTTTTTCTGTCTTGAAATTAAATCTATAGATATTGTCTACCTATATTCAATAATATAAGAGCATTAAAAAATATTGCACTGAGTTCAAGACATAGAATAGAGGCTCAGTGGTAGAATGTGTGCTTGTGTGAGGCTCTAGGTTCAATAACCAACAGCAAAAAAAACAAAAGTAAAGAGCAAGTTATTTGCTCTAAACTGGTATGCATTGTTTTATGCAAATGTTTGAGCGTGCGTACACTAGAAGATTCTATTATTTAGTTCAACTCTGCACTTGTTCCTGGTATCACTGTGGACCCTAAAACTGCAAAACAGGTTGATAATAATGTGTTATACTGGCAATGTCAATGATATAAATATGTTACCATCAATGATATAATTTTCCACCCTGTTGGACAATTCTTACTAATAACCAAACAAATCAAAGCGTAAATTTTGCCTTGATTTTTATTACATTGGCATTCCTAGAAATTTCAGCGTATATCAAAATCATGCAAAAGTGTTTGCATGTGTATGTAAAACAGAATTAGTTTCTGTTCTGATATAAAAAATTATGAATCAGTTTTCACTCATGTAAATGTTCAGTCTGCCATTTGCTATTATGCAGGACTGTCCCATGAGCCACAAGATTTCTAGCACCCCCAGAACCCACCCACTAATGCCAGTAATAGTTGCTCTACACACACAACCATGAATTATTTCAGTAATCAAACATGATTCCCTCTTGTAGAAAATCACTGGACCAGAGCAATTCTGTTTGGTTCTGCCAGTGGCATTTCAGTTTTACAAATCCAATCCATATCAGGGGCCATGTTTTATTCAGATGTCTGAAACATAGCTCAAATTGATGGGAAAATGTCCCCTTTCAGAGTTAGTGAAAACTAAAGATAATGCCATTTCCCTCAAATCAAGTCATCATTGATCTATAAGACTAATACTGAATAATGCAAAGGGGTATGAAATAGTTACTCTCACTCATTTTAGTTGTGGTATGAATATTTTAAAACAAGTTGGCAAGAATCTTTTAATGCATCCAAAGTCTTAAGCCAAGTTATCCCATCTCTTGGGGTCTTTCCTAAAGAGACAGTTAACTTTTCCCAAAAGTGTCATAACTGGCAATAAATGATATGTTTGTCAGTTTTCTGTTATCCCTAACAACTTAGCAAGAGTCTATCTCAAAGAAAAATGTTTAGAAAGGGCTGGGGATGCAGCTCCATGGAAAGGCCCTGGGTTCAATCCCCAGTACCACACACACACAAATTATATATTTACACTCAATTAAAATTTTGTCTAGAAATCTTTCTTAGTAACATGAGAAATAATTTTGTTAAAATGGTGAATAAAAAAAATATATATAGTGAGATTTTTAAATTTTGGTTTTTAAAAAAACCTTAAGAAAGAAATTCAGATCGAAGTATACCCCAATGTTAACAATTATCTTCTGGTAGTTGTCTTACAGGTTTCTTGTTCTCCTTTCTAAATTTTCCAAAGCTATACTAGAGTGCATTTGTAACTAAAAAATATAACTCTTTATGTTTGATAAATACTGCTTAATGTCTAACCCTGTGCCTGGCTCGTGGGGGCATTTGACAAATGTTTGTCAAATTGAATTCCTCCCTAGCTACTGAGCCCACCTACAATCTTTTAAACATTTAGAATTCTCTCTTTCCGGAAGGGATTTAAAAACCAGCTCATGTAGCATTTAATCCCTAGGTACATACCAATTGAGTAACTCATTAATTACCCAAGCTTTGGACTTCTCAGGAACATATAGAGAATTTAGACATTTGGGTAGCCTAGATGTTCACTTGGCACCAAAGTCAGATTTTAAAACTTTCACAGGTCTGCAAATATTTTTAAATCACCTCTACTTAGATTCCATAGTTTAGAAGATTATATGTAGTTTTCTTACCTTAAAATCTAAGAGTTTTTGGTTTTTTTGGTAATTAGACAAAATGGCAATTTTGTAAAAGCTACAATCCCTGTATCTTTTTCTACAGAACAAGTTAACTTCTAACACTTATAACCATAGGAAGAGTTACTGAGCTACAATGCTATAAATTAAACTGTGGATCCTAAAAAATGTTCAGAAAGAGTCTTCTAACAGCTAGTTTCTCACAGAGGTTCTTTGGCCAATACATCCATACAGGTTTATTTTTTCCTATGTGAGTATATTATTTGCTAAGGTTCCTTTTGGGGTTTAAATATCCTGTTCTCCTAAGTTTCTTTTCTCAATTTTCTGGAGATTTTTCCTTCTTCAGTGCAAAAACAAATATGGCGCCCCCTACTTGCACTTGCTTGTATTACATAAGGATCAATTCTTTGGAGTTTTGGTCATTCACTTTTTTTTTTGGTACCAGGGATGGAACTTGGGCCCTTGCGCTTGTGAGGCAAGTGGCAAGTGGCGGAACCACTGAGCTAAACCCCCATCCTGGTCATTCACTTTTTGAACTCCAGTCAAGCATTAAGTGTTAGAGCTCTAAGCAAAATATCAGTCTAACTGAGAAGACAGTACCAAAGGGTATTTGGGGCACATGATGCCAGAGGAACATGTAGTAATAGCATGAATCATTAGGAGGACTGTGACAGCTTCAACAATCCAAACACAAAATTTCTTCTCTCAGTTCAAAAGCAGTATTAAGTATGTCTCTTTATCAAATAGTTGGGGAAAAGCTGCATCTTCAGGCCAAAAAGAATACTTGTTGCCTGTCCTCAGGACAATTGGAGATATTGTCTCAAAATTCTGCATTTCAAACAAATACTCAGACTTGAGTATTATCTCCCACTATAAAGATTCCAAAGATTCTCTCAGACTGTAGCCATCCTACTTAGGGTTACTGTCAACCCTATTAAGCTTCTCAGCAGGGCTTTATGAATAAACTCAAATTCACTCTCAATTTTCACTTTGCCCTATTCCTGAGAACTAAAGGTAGATATTGCACCTTTTCCATAAGTCAGAAAAAAATCAAAGGTGAGGAACCACAAAG
The DNA here is from genome assembly GCF_000247695.1 of Heterocephalus glaber. The sequence continues at coordinate 10,637,490 of NW_004624776.1, forward strand.
TATGTACAAGAAATTAAGCTGAATGGCTGAGAAGTGATAGATCATGAATAGGTGGATCTGGGTTTTGAATTACCTGTCAGTTTCATTTGTTCCTATCCCATTTATAGGACTAATCAGATTGCTATTTCCTTCAAATTTTCAGGTGCCTTAAACACTTTTAATCTGAACAGTAGATATTAAGATTTCTTTCTCATTTTCAAATCTCAAAATTGTTGAAATGATGTAACAGGTAAATTTCCCAGGAGGAAATTTTTCAGGATAAAAATATTTAGCTTAATGTTTCTTGTCAATATTTCCTAGCTGACATGCTCCTACTTGATGGTAATTATATTGTTGAGGTGTATCCCTGTTGATAGATGTAGGTTCATTTTACTTATTTTAATTGCTGTATGTGTGACAAAGCCATAACTTATTCATTTTCCTGTCGTTAAATATTCCCTTAGCTGTTGTTGTTAAATACATTGCAGGTGGAGGCATAGCTCAGTGACAGAGCACTTGTTTCATATGTGCAAGATCCTGGATTCCCTTCCCAGCAGCCAGAAGGAAAAAAAGAAAAAAAAAAACCACACTACTTGATGGATTCTTCTTTTTATTACGTGAATTCATCCTATATTTTAGTAGCCAAGAATCTGGGCTGTGGAACTTAGACTATTTTGGGCTCCATCCCAACTGTGAATCGTGAGTTACTGGAATTGGGAGGGTTACTTAAGTCACCTGTATGTTTGTTTACTCCTCTGTAGATACCAACAGAACTGACATAGCCATTTCATCTCAATCAGAACATTTGAAGCATTTGAAAGTGATACTTCATTACCTTCCAGCACTTACTGTGCTGATAAGGAATCTGTTGAAATTCCTTAGTAGATAATGTATCTTTTTTTTCTATCATGACTTTTAGGATTGTCCTTTTGTCCTGAATGTTCTCAAGTTTCACTATAATGTCTCTGGGTGTGGAATTTATCTTTCCTGCTTTGTACCTAATGTGCACAGGAATGTGTTTCTTCAATTATAAAAAACCTGTAATTATTTAACTGTTTCTTCTGTTGTGCCCTGTCTACATCTTTTAACTTTTGTTGATTAGATTTTTCTAGGAACCTCTCAGTCTTCTTTTCAAATCAATCTAGCTCTCTCTCTCTGTCCCTCTCCTTCCCCTAAGAAATGAACCCGAAGCCCCTTGCTTGTTAAGCACATGCTCTACTATTGAGTGACACCCTTGAGTTCTAGTTCCCTTTTGTTCTCATTAGTATTTTTATCTCCTTCTATACTTTATTCAGAGTGAATTTCTCACAACTATTTCCAGTTCATTGGCATTATCTTTGACCACATTGGATCTAGAATTCATCCCACCTGTTACATAGTTTATTTCAATGGTTGAATTTTTCATAGTTTCTTTGAAAAGATACTCCCGTTTTTATTTTATTTCTGCTAGTTATAATTTTTTTCATTTTCAGTTGAAGTTGTGTTTAAAAATCTAAGCATATTTATATACGTTTTTGTCAGACTATTCTATACTATTAATTTTGTATGGAGTGATTTGATATTCTGACTTAGTTTGCTGGGCTGGGGATGTGACTCAGAATAGAGGGCTTGCCCATCATGCGTGAGGCCTTGAATTGATCCCCAGCTATGCAAAAATATATATATATGGGCCGGGGATTTAGCTCAGTGGTTTCGTTGCCTGCTATGCAAGAGCAAGGACCCGAGTTCGATCCCCGGTACCAAAAAA
>NW_004624776.1:10639315-10675623 GCF_000247695.1 Heterocephalus glaber
TTTTGTTTGTTGCTTTTCTTTTTTTTTCTTAAGACAAAATGTTTGGAGATTGATTATTTATTATTTGTTTATTTTTGGTAAGAGGACAATTACTTGAAAATGTAAGTTGTGGGAAAATGACACTGAGAAAAGATAAATTGTAATAAAATAAATTTTCTCTAAGCCCACAAATGTATTTGTTGTTATACTATTCAATGCCTTCATTTGGAAAAACAAAAGAATTCATTATGCCTCTAAATACTCATAGATTACTTAATGTACCAGAAATTAATGAGGAAGGGAGGGAGAAGTAGAGCAGTATATTAAATAATAGTGAATACTACATCTGCAGCATTAGAACACTGCGGAACACAATTGTTTTTTTTAATTACAGACCTATCATGCCTCTTCTGTGGGTGCAAATTTGGAAGATTTTCATTCTATACACGTCTTCTGTGTGCGGCTGGAACTCAGTGGTAGCTCCCTACTGTTTACCAACATCATAGAACGATTTTGGCTTTCCACCATCAAAGAAACATTACAGTTATCTTCCTTATCCATGGTTTGGGATCTTTTCTTTTTTGTTGATTTTAGCTTTAATTTTCCATGTTATAATGTACTAAACTACTTGTACAGTTTTGTTGAGAAACAGTGGCTCTGAGCCCCTCCTTTTCCCCCCTTTTCCTCAAAGACCACCATTTCACTTCCTAGCTAATTATTTTGGGGTTTTCATCTGTGTTCATAAATAATATAATTGAAAGGCTAATGGTAGGCTTTTTTTCAGTTTCAGCATTCTCTATTGGTTTTCCACCATGATAAAAAAATAATAGCCACCACTTACGCAGCACTTAGCATGTGCCAAACATTCTTATTGTTACAGCCCATATGCTGTATTAATTTATTTAATGGTCCTAGTAGCTCTGAGAAGTGAATGTTATTATTAACACCATTTTGCAGATGAGGGAGAAAACTGAGGAGCAGAGGTAGGGTAATGGTCCAAGTTCATATATCTCAGAAGTGAATGTCTTGGGATTTGGACCCAGGGGATTTGCTTTACAATTCAAGCACTAGCTAGTCTGTCACTCCCTCTGCTGTCCTACCTCACATATTCATGCTTCCCCTTTCCTCATTCTCCAAATAGAGTTTTGCTTAGATCAGTTTCCAGTATTTACATGAGGATCAAGCCTCAGCAGGTGATAAGCAATCCAATGGCCTGCATAGAGTCTGCTCCTCTAATCCATAGACATACAACTAAAGGTAAAAGTGTGTGTTGTACAAGGCTTTGAGAGCTTGTTATTGTTCACTGTGTGGCAATAGCTGGCTGAGACAACATGTCAATAAATGACTGTATTTTGTCCTACACTTTAGTGATAATTTGGTTAGGTATAAAAGTGTCAGTTGGGAGTAAATTTCAGAACTAAAAAGCACTGCTTCATTGCCATCTGTCAATGATTGGGAAATCCAAAGCCATTCTCATCTCTGATCCTTTATGTTTAATAATGTTTTCTCTCTCTCTGTGAGAAGTTAATTCTGTCTTCATTCTTTTGAAAATTCACAATTAAGTGCCTTGGTGTGGACCTATTATCATATGAGATGACAGGCATTCAGTGAGCATTTTCAGTTAGGAACCTTGTCTTAGTTCTGGGAAAGTTTCCTGGATTATTTCATTGCTGAACAGTTCCCCTCCATCCCTTTTCTCCCACCAGAAAATTCATGATTACTACAATGTGGTAAGCTCCTGGACTGGTTCTCTAATTTAAAAATGTACTTTGGGCCTTATTTCTATATCTTTGGACTTTTGACCTATGTTTTGGGAGCATTCCCGAATTAAATTCATTTCTTCTATTGAATTTTCCATTTTTGCCAACTTTGTAGGGGCTGGGGATATAGCTCAGTGGTAGGGCACTTATCTAGCATCATGTGAAAAAGACCTGGGTTTGATTCTCAGCACCACAAAAACAAAAAAACACAGAAAACAAACAAAAACATGAATTTCCAATTGTTCCTACTGGTCTCTGAACTTTAGAAATGGCATTCTGTTCTTGTTTCATGAGCTCCATGCTTTCTGTAACTTTTCAAAGATATCTATGGTGGTTAGTTTTTAAAACATTTTCCTTCCAGAAACTGTTTCCTCCAAGTAGATTTTTCCTTGATTATTGTTTTGGCTGTATAATTCAGGTTAGAAGGTTTCCTGAGATGACTGACGATCCCTGGTTGTCTACTGACATTGAAGAGTAAAAAGCTGATGGCTGACAGGAAGCATTCAGTGGCTATGTCTACCAGGAGGTGATCTGGCTGGATCATTTGTGGAATATTTGATACAAACATGTCTAAATTATTCTTCTTGTGATGGCCATAGTCAGATCTCAGCACCCGCCATGCACTTGTCTGTTTCATCTGTTTGTTTTCAGCACAGTATCCCTGTCCTCAGTTTTGGCTAATGCCTTTCAGTCCAAGACAGTTTGTAACTCCAGACACTAAACCTCAAGCTTTAGACGAGAATGTGGGGAGGACAATCTAATAGCTTTGTGGAGTGAGAAGAAGGATTTGTGTTACTGGATTTTTAAAAACAGACCTTCAAAAAAAATAAATAAAAACAGACCTTCAAACATTAATCTATTTAAAGTTCTTCCTTTGGAGCACCCCTACATCACTGGCCAAAATGTGGCCTACCCCAGAGCCTTTTTGAAATGTGTAATACAGATCACAGTGGTTACTAGGTTTTTGTGATGTTGGCTGAGGACTTAGTCTTATTTTTTAAGTCTCTGAGTTCTTTCTAATTTTTCTAGCTCCCTTAAAAATTCTGGAAATGTGGAAAGGTCCAGCATGTAGGTGACTCTGTCAGTGTGGCCATGGCACATGGAAAGCTACAGGAGGCTGAGCAGCAAAACCAGTCAGACCGAGTGATTCTGTGGCCACACTCAGTTGTATGAGGGGGCAGAGAACAGAGCATTGGGGCCCTTTAGAGAGAGAAGAGCAGAAAGGGGAGCAGAAAGAGGTGGAAGTCAGAGAGCTGCATCAGCGCTTGTTAAGGAAGGAACTGGAGCATCAGGCCTCACTGGAGAAAGTTGAGGAAGGGGCAGTGGCTGGAGGGGAAGCAAGAACACTGAATGCCAAGCAGGACTTGAAAAGATGGCTACACCATGCATAGCAGGCTCCAAAACCAGCAACAGAAAGTCTGACAAATAATAGAGCAGGGCCTGAATCCAAAATCTGTGATCCAGTCCAAGGGTGCCTGTCCGGGAGGTTCAGGGGAAAGCAACTTATTTGGAGGCAGGGGACATAGAAGTTCATGACTGCATAGAAAACAAAACAGCAATGGTGGCTTCAGGACGCAGCCCTAGACCAAGACAGAGAATCTGGCTATGTTAGGATATCCAAGCCCCCAGCCTTGCTCCTACACCTGTCATCGGCACAGTGGAACCCTGAGTGTGAGGAGATGGATGCACCATGAGTGCTGCCTCTTACCTACCAGGAAGCCCACCACCCTTTAGGTCATTAGCACTGATTTTGGCCTCCTGGTTTTTTTCTGGCTAAACCAGGGCTGAAGGCTCATGTGTTTGCTGGTGCCATGGAGCACAAGAGCCACCACCGGATGCTGTAGATCCATGGAAAACATCACCCTGGCATCAGGAGCCAGGCAGTCTCCATATTCCCACAGTTAGTGTTTCTGTCTATAGCCCAACCTCCCTTCTGTTGTAAGCTGGAGGTCAGCTGCCTCAGAAGCAGCAGAGGTGACAAGATTTCCCTCAGCCCTCCAAGCTGGAGGCAGAGATGTCCAGAGAGATAGGAGGATGTCCTGGGGGAATGAATTTGCTCCTGCACACACACAGCTGTGTGCTTAGCAACACACTGTTTGTTTTTCTATTTACTCCACCCTCAGCCAATGCTGAGCTGGGCCTCCTAGGACAGAGAGTGGGGAAGCCTGGTCAAGTTCAGGGAAACTACACTTTGGCTGGGTGGCCTTGCCTTTCTAAGAAGAGGATGTACGTTCAAGGACTAGCTTTTAATAAAATATTCTCCAGGGCCACAGACAGTTATATGTGGCTTCTCTCCACTGTGACAACCCCCAGAATCCTTAGGATTGTTCCCTAAAGTGCACCACAAGTCACACCTGTCTTCTTGACACACAGCCTAAAAACTGTTTTCACTGGGTTACATCAGCCCCACAAAACCTCTGTTGTATTTATTTTACTAGGTTATTGTTTACATGTCACAACTGATTTTATATCAAAGTTCTATAGCTTTCTTTTGTGGTGTTTGCTTTTGCTTGAAATTGGGAAATTTGTTCCCCCGGCCTTGTTGATTTTAGAGAGACATCGCTATAACTCTTTCTCTCCATTTCCTCTCCCTGCTGCTTTTTCTTTCCTCCTCTAAACTCAGTGTAAGACTCGGGAAGGCAAGCATACTCTCCCTGATGCCTTGGGGTCTGAGTGTATGTTGTCTGATGAGCAGACAGCAATCAAGATTCTTTGGGGCCAGAGATGAGTTCTTCCTGTAACCCTCTGAATCCCTCTGTACCCCTCAATTTCATAACTGATCTTTTATCCTGGCTTTGAATGAGCCTGCAGCTCGCCATGTTTTCCTTAGGGCTTTCCTACAACCCTCAGGAAGTGGATAATAGAAAAACTAGCACTAAATAAGGAGTACGTCTGTGGGCTCTACTTGGCCACAAACAGGAGTCTTAAATCCTGTGTGTCAGGATTGATCTCAGCTCCTGTCTCTGTCCATAAGGCTGTCCTTGGATGTCAGATGGTGCCTATTTGTAAAATAAAGAGGTTGGCCAGATAATCTCTATGTCCCCTCCAGTTCTGATACTTTTTTTCATCCCATATTCTTTGTAGGCTGGATTTAATTAATTGATTAATGTCTTTCTTTGAAAAAATTTCTAAAAATTTGTTCCTTGCCTCTTTTTCCATTGTATTTATGCTTTGGTATCTGTTGGTTCTTAAACTATGGTTTTAATGATTGCAAAAGAGAATAAGCTGGTGGTTATGTTTTATCTTCCATCTTTACCTTGAATCTTAACCTCTTGTCTTCTTTTTCAGCGTCAGACTTTGACATGCATTTTTATGCATGAAAGGAAGAGGTTTTCTTTTTCTTATTTTTTAGAGTAGTTGCTTTCAGAGCCCAGCCACTGTGCTGTGAGGATGCCACTCCACTGAAGTCCGCAGGAAAGGAGCGATGGCAAGGGACAGTTGTTGGCCTCATGAATGTGAAACAAGTGGATTCCTTGACTCTAGTAGAGTCACACCAGCTGACATTACATATGTCCCCACCAAATACTGCCAAACTGCAGAATTGTGAATATAAATTGCTTGTGGGTATTGTGTTAAGCCCTTGTGGTTTGAGGTAGACACAGCAAGAACCGCCTGCAGTTTTTGAAATTGCCCCACTTCCCCCTGGGCCTTCCATCCACGGGCAGGCTATGGAGCACTCTTTGCAAGACCCAGTGAGTAGTTCGTTTGGTTCAACTCTGGCCAACCCAAGCAGGCTGGGTCTGTATTCCTCCTCTCCAAAGCTTGCGATTCTCCCACAATACTGGGATCTCAGGCACCATTCCATTTGGTGCCTGAAGGGGGTCCACCCCACCCTGGTTTTAAGCAGTAGCACTTGTCTTAGTTCTCTGTCTCAGGGAAAACATTTAAAATCCTTGTTATCCCACCACCCTGGAATTCCCAGTGCTGTCCCACCCTCCCACTTCTGAACTGGGCTCAGCAGCTCCAGTCTTCTTCCGTGTTTAGAAAGTCAAACCCAGGAGGGGAGAATTTGGGAGACTTGAGTCTTCTTAAATAGATCTTCTTTATCTAACTAAGTTGATCTTCTTTATCTAACTAGACTCTCACTCTACCATTTCTACATTACTTGGAGATTCTAATGAATGAAGATATTTAACTTGATTTTGAACCCAGCTGTGACTTTTCCTTCTATATTTTCCTCTTCTATATTAGGCATATGGTTATGTGTTTGGAGCAGAAGGTTTATTTTAAAAGGTTGATCCTACTGTCCACCTGGACGTGAAGTCCTGGGTTTTTTGGTCTTGTTTTAATTGATACATGGAAATTGTACAAATTTATAGGGTATAATATGATGTTTTGATACATTGTGTAAGGATCAAGTCTGGGTGATTAGCATGTTCATCATCTCAAAATTTATTGTTTCTTTGCAGTGAAACATTCAAATTCCTCACTCCTAGCTATTTTGACATACACAATGCATTTTTTTTTTGGTACCGGGGATCGAACTCTGGTCCTTGCACTTGCGCAGCAGGCAGCGAAACCACTGAGCTAAATTCCCGGCCCAACAATGCATTTTTATTAACTGTAGCCATGCTGCTGTGCAGTAGAAGACCAGAACCTATTCCTCCTATCTTGTTGTAACATTGTCTGGGTTTGATTTTGAAGAAAATCTTATTTTTGTTTCATCTGGTGGCCATGGGCTCAGTCCTCTTCCTGGCTCAGACTCTCATCTTCTCCCTTTGGTGTCAGAGGAGAACTGACAGCTTTCGCTCGAGGCTGTGTACCTTGTGCTTAGCAGAACAAGCCTCTCTGCAAAGGAGAAACTTCCCCTCCAACCTACCCAGTGGCCCTCCAAATGGCTATTTCATCTTTTTCTTTCCTGTTCTGTTGAATTTCTCAAGTTGCCTTAATAACTCTCATATTCATTTATCTTAATCTTGGATAAGCAGGTCTGCCACCATTTCTTCTTGTTACTACTACCACACAAAAATTATCCCAGAATGTAGTAGTTTAAAAAACGTTCGGTTTTGTTCACAGTCTTATAGGTCAGGTATCTGAGGAGGGTGTGGCAACGTAGCTCTTCCTTGGGGTGTCTCATATAGTTGCAGGCAGGTGTCGGCAAGGGCAGCAGGCTGGCCTGGGCTGGCCCCCTGCACAGAACACTCACAGCTGACATGGGCAGTCTGCTGGCTCAGCTGAGTCTTTTCCTGGACACTGCCACGTGGCTTCTTCTGCGAGGCGTCCTCAAGGTAGTCACTGTAGGTGGCGTCCCCTGGAGGAAGTGCCCCCAGAGGTCCGGGTAGAAGCTGTATTGCGCTTTCCACCATTTTCAGAGTCCTACATTGTCACTTCTACGGTACTGTATTGAGTGAAGCAATCACAAGCCCAGATTCAAGGTAGGGGACAAAGACCCACTTCTCAATCAAAGGTGCACTGCAGAATCGTACTGTCCGTCTTGACATGAAGTCCTGGGGTTTTTGTTTTTAATCTTATATCTCATTTGGGACTACATCTTAAAACTACCACAGTCCATCTCCTGGCCACATGTTATTTCTATTTCTCCTACATACAAAGTACTCTTCCTCTCCTATGTACCCCTGCAATCTTATTCCACTATAGCATCAGGATTGATGTCAGGATCTTGTCCTCTAAACCAGGTCCCCGAGCAGACAAGGATTTTTGAATGAGGCTTCTTGAAATGGTTCTCCCTCTGTGAAGTTCTGTGAACTAAATAAAGGCTCAACATCTGCTTTCCACTCACCTAAGTTACAGTGTTGGGTGTGGGGTAACTGCCATAGAGACTCCTACTAAAAACTTGGGAAAATGGGAGACCCTGGGATTAGTCACTGGCACGTAGTCCTTCTGGAATCCATCTAGGCTTATGTTTTAGTTCTTTAATTAGAGCTCAGTTCTATTCCCTTGGGTTTATTCTTGTGACTGGTTTTGATCTTTGGGCTGTTGGTTCCTTGCCTTAACACATACTTCCTTTTCCACAAATAATAGCTGATATTTACAACTGAGTAGATTTCCAAACTGCTTCTGGTCCATAAGAAGTTTGGTGTGCACCCAGGCATGGTGGCACATGTCTGTAATTCTAGCCCTGGGGAGGCTGAGGCAGGAAAATCACCACAAGTTCAAGGCAGGGCTACATGGTGAGCTCAAGGCCAGCCTGATCTACATAGGGAGCCTCCATCACAAAAAACATCAACTAAAAAGACTGGTACATGTATGTGTCTAAAATCCTCTTTTTATTTTGTATTATCCCTGTCCCTTACAGTTAAAGCTAATATAATGCCTTTAAAAGCTTTCTGAGATTCCCGTGTATCAATTTATAATCCAATGCATTAGACAAAAGCCATGTCCACAAATCTCTTCAAGATAAGTCTTTATTCTTGGGCTCTTTGTAAGGTTCTGTGTGAGCTAATGCCCTTAACATGCTTAGAAACCTTAGTGTTTAACAGAGATGGCCTTCTGATCTTTAACAGACTGTATGTTGTTAAGGGTTTATGAAATCACCATCTAAAGACTTTCAAAGGTTGTAGTGAAGAATGCTATTGGCATACATTTCATTTTTTCTTTCTGTGGGACACTTGCCTCTCAGCAACCTGGATTTTATATTTTCTGAGAGGTTCTTTCTTAAAGAAGCTTCTATCAGGAGAAATAAAGATGAGAAAAGTACCCCTTTCTTTGGGGAAATGACTGTCCTTTCTTCCAATAATCTGCTCAGTACATGTGGTAGGAGCAGGGAAGGTTGGGTGCCCTCTGTGTAGAGCTGGACACTTTCATCTGTTAAGGTCTTAGATAGAAACAGAATTCCAGTTGCATGGATCGGCTGAACAGCTTTTAACGAAGTCCATTTTAATCCCTTAATCTGAAGTGGAGAGAGGAAGAAATAGTGTTAGTAGAACCAGTAAGAATTCTAGTTTTGCAGAATGATGACTCAGATGTAGTTATAGAAGGATGGATCCTCTAATAATTTGCTGTCTTCATTAGGGAGAAAGCAAGGAAAAAGTACCCTTGTTCTTCTCTTGTTCTGGGAATGTCCAATGGTGTCTTGCAAGGACCAAACCCAGCTCAGAGCAAGCTGGCCAGGGAATCCTGGAGATACAGTCCGTGGAGACAGCACTGGTAGCTCTAAGGGAGGTGCGAGAAGATGGAGAGTTGATGTGAGGAGAATGGTAGATGGGGAAGAAGCAGCAGAGCTTGGGTTTGGTGAAGCTGTTTTCACACTAGGTAGGTGTGGGGCATACGCACTAAGCTAACTAGAATCCCACCTCCATGTTTGTTGTTGTTGTATATCAGGTTATCTGGGATCAAGAAATTTAGACAAGGGGAGCCTGGTGCTTCCAAGGAACAATTTACTGACAGTTGTCTAGAGGCCAAATGTGACTTAAGACCAGCAGAGGCTAGCTGGGCTGTGAGGTGGATGAAGAGAAATATCACGTTGGACAGAGAGAATGTACCATTATCTATCTATCTATCTATCTATCTATCTATCTATCTATCTATCTCTATCTATGCCAAATTCATCACTACACTTATGAGAAAACTGGGCAAAGTGCAGTCTCCTTGGACCAAACAAGTGCTAATCCCTTACACAGTTTTGAGAGGCTTGGATTTTAGGGAGTAGCTGCAGAATGAGTTGTTGCTGATTTTCCAAGGAGTGTGACATTAAACTTAGACTACACCAAACAATAGTTTAAAACCCCTGTGTGATTACTTCTTTGTGGCTTAGAACTATGGCTAAAGAACAGTCTCTTTCTTCCTTTTGGGGCAGGGTACTGGGGATGGAACCCAGGGCTTCAAGTGTGTTAGACAAATGCTCTATATTCATAGCCTCCTCTTTCTTGAACTTGGAGAACAGTCTCTCAAAATTTTGATGACCTTTTCTGAGTCTGAGATTCACCTATGTCTGTGCCATCTCTTGGGTTTCATAAACTCTTCCCTCTTTTTATTTTTTAAAAGCAAGTTCTGTTAAGTTTCTGTTCCTTTCATCGAGGATATCCTATCATCCATTCCAATGGCTTTAAACACTCCTTGGGAAATGATGCCCCAAATCTGTATTTTCAGCACTGTATCATCTCTTGTACTTTTAGCAATTTTCTCCTAAAAGCCTCTATGTGAATATTTATGGCATTCCCACCTCAACATTCCAAAGTTGAATTATTTTCCTTCCCCCAAACCTTCCTTTTCTTCCTGCAGTTCCTTTTTTGTGGTACCAGGGATCGAACTCCGGTCCTTGTGCTTGCGCAGCAGGCGGCGAAACCACTGAGCTAAATCCCTGGCCAAGCAGAAGGCAGCGAAGCAGCAACAGTAGCTGCAGCAGCAGGCCTGGCTACCCTTTCCCTTTTTTGGGGGATCGAACTTGGTGCAGTTCATTTTTAATGATTCCAGTCATCTGGACTAGCAATAAAGAGCCATCTCTGTATGTTTTACTTCGGTCTCTCCCTTTCCTCCTTGCCTGTTGCCATCAATCAATAAATCCTATTGCTATAATTTGACCTTTTTAACTTTAAAAATGTTTCAGCAGCTAGCTAGTATATTCACAAAGTTCCTCTCTGAAAGAGAAAAGACTGAGTAAAACATTTCCTTACCACCCTTGTTACCTGTCCTCCTCAGTTCCCCATCGGGGAGACACCCAATGTGAGCAGTTTCTGGTAAAGACTTTCAGAGATACAATGAATGATTATATACAATATTCTTTCCTCCTTTTCAGGCAAAAAGCAGTCCCTAAATGACACTGCAGAAAAGCACCTTGCTCTTTTCTCTTAGCGATATATTTTGAAGATTATGCTTGCTGTTCTTCGGATCTTGAGTGCCCCCCAAAGTCCCTGTGGTAGAGGCGTGGTCTTCTGGGTGGTCTGTTGGGTGGTGGTGGGAGCCGAGTGAGAGGTTTTCAGTGCATGGGGATGTGCCCTTAAATGGGACTGTGGAACCATGGCCCCTTTCACTTTCTTTCTTTCTTCGCTCCCTAGCCACAAATGAGTTCCTCTGCTCTGCCACACACTCTTGCTGTGACCGGCAGCTTCTCCACAGACCTAAAGCCAATAGGGCCAACCATCCATGACTGAAATCTCCAAAACTGTGAGCCAATGTCATCCTTTTCTCTTTATAAAGTGAGTATCTCAGGTATGTTTTTAGAGGGATGGAAAGCTGACTAGCATAGGAGTAATTCCACATTAGTACTTTAAAATAACAGCTGTGTAATGTTCCATGGTATGGACACACAATTGATAATGAATGCCCCGGTGGTGGGCACAGTCTGTGGATGTTTCTCTGCTGGGCTGCACTGTGCTGAGTGTGATGTGGTAATGTGTGTGTCTGGTCACTCGGTGAGTAAGAGTTAGGCAGCATCTGGGGGCCTTGTTTAGCCCTGTGAGAAGACACTGGAAGGTCAACAGCTAGGTAGGATTCGAAGAGCCAGGGCCCAGCCTGGAAGGGGGTGTCCCCATCCTGGACAGGACCTGGGCCCCTCCAGGCAAAAATCACTTTGAAATGAGATTTCCCTTGGGTCTTAGGCCATTTTGGAAGTATAGAAGCCTGTTGGTCTGATATAATGCTGACAATGGACTAAAATGCAGCACTTAGGCCCATGCTAGTGCTTTGAACTTAGGCCCATGCTAGTGCTGTCTGAAGTGTGTTAAGTGCATGGCTGTGAACAGCCTGTTTTCCTCCTTGGCCACTAGCCATGGAAATCTGGGAGAGAGAAATGGCTCCTATCCATTCCCCTCTTTGCCTTGGGTTCTAGTTCTTCTCTTTCACACTGGGTCTAGGGAAGGATAATAAGGCACATTAAGCTTGCTGTGTCCTTGTCACAAAAATCCCCTCATCTCCAAAATCAGTCTGCTGTCAGATCAGCCTAGAGAGCAGGCTCTTACTTACCTCATTTCCTACTGCACATGCAGGCTCTGTGTGGGTCACCTCAGCCCTCTCACCTCTTCAGTGAGTGTTTGGATTCAGACTTGGCCCTGATTCTTCAGAGCCAGCCATTGGTGCCAAGGCTCTCAGGAGTCCCCAGGGTTGTGGAGCACCCAGCAGAGACCATCAGGCTGGGGACCAAGGAGTCACAGGTTGAGAGTCTGCTGCCCCATGGGAGAATGAACAGATGTCCTCAGCCTATTGTCCATATGCACTGTGGGGACAGGCGCAGTGGCCAGGGGCAGCCGATAATGTGCTCAGCTGAGCCTGGACCACACCAGAAAACTTCCCTCAGTGTCAGGAAGGATCTGGGAGGCAAAAGTGGGGAGAAGAGGGTGGCTCATGCTGGTGAAACAATGGGAGGAGTCATCCCGGGAACCAGCAGTTCTGTGGGCTGAGGTGGTAGAGGCGTCCAGGGACGAGGGGGGTGGGGGGTGGGGGGGGAGGCGGGAGATGGGCTCTGGCCCCTCTTGGGCATGGCGACCTGCACCAGTGCATTGCCCCATTTGGCTCTTACATTTCATCCTCTGGTAACAGTAGGAGAGACTGGGTCTCCACTCGGCAGGAGGGAGAGGTGGCCAGGGAGCCCTGTGAGTCTTGGGGGTGCTGGACTGGCTGGTGGAGGGATAGTGGAGGGAGATGTGGCTCAAAGGAACCCTAATTACCATTAGACGGGAGGAATACATTTCAGAAAAGCTATAGTACGGCAAGGTGACTGCAGCCAATGATGTAATGTATCCTTGGGAAATGCAAAGAGAGTGCTAACAACTATGCGAAGTCATGAACTTGCTAATTAGTTCGGTGGAACCATTCTATGATGTATCTCTGCTTCAAAAGCTCATATTGGATGTGGTAAAATCATATTATGTGTCAATTAGAAACATGTAAAGTTGGTTTAGGAAAAAAAGAGAGTGTGAGGATGAGTCCTGAACTAGAGAAAGAGAAGAGAGAAAGAGGTGGAATTGACAGGACCTAGTTTAACGCTGGATGTGGAAGATGAGGCACCCTCAGTGTCCAACAGGACGTGACAAGAACCCACTGACCAAGGACCACCCGTGATACGACCTGTGACCCCTCTGCACGGATCAGCAATGCTCGGTCTCAGGAGCAGTCCATTTTCCTGCTGTACAGTTTAAATTTTCTCTCACTGGAGATTAAGTTTGTTGGTCTTTGGGCCCAGGCACAAAGCCTCTGATTACTCACATGGCAGCTTAGATCTGAGAATGACTGTATTGGAGACACACCATTATCATTGTTGTTATTATAATTTCCTCACAGTTCTGGCTCAAAGATAGTGGATTTTGGAGCAGAGTAAGGCCTGCTTTTCCCACAGGCATATCCAGCTTTCATTCTAACTTGCTTCTCCTCCCACGTAGATGTTGGTTTTGATGGAGGTTATGAATACCTTAGCGGTAAATACTTTACATTGTGGTGATAATTAAACCTTTTATGAGACAATCAATCTTCCCACTGACCCTTTCATAAGGGTAATATCAAAATGAATACCCAATAGCTCCTCCCCTTGAAAGAGCTGTGGTCTTGCAGAGGAGGCAGGAAGGAAGCTGATGACATGAGAAAGTGAACAGGAAGAGGGTGACAGAGTGGGAGGGGATCTCAGAAAGCATTAGCCAGCCTCAAGGTTCCATCAAGAACACAGCTGATGGTTCTAGGGCCTGATCTTCCAAACTAAAGAACCAGAGCACATGTTGACTGTGGACCAGGCTTGCTCTGTCCTGGCTGTCTTGAAAACTCTGGGACATGTGGAGACCTCAACCCAGGATCCACTGAGGCTGGGGAACAGACAGGCTCCAACTTGGAGGCTGATGGTCTAGTGTCCCAGTTGGATGTTGGGAGTGGACAGTCTTTTGTGGGTGGGAGGGGTGGGAAACCAGACTAGTACAGAGGTTAACAAAGCATCTCTGGAGTGAAGCTTCCAAGGTTTAAATCTTGACTCAGGTATTACTTAGCTGTGTGACTTTGTAAAAGTTACTTAACTTTTCTGTACCTCATTTTGCTCTTCCATAAAGAAGGGGACATATAAACTGGGTTTGTGGTACCTATCTGTAATCCGGCAATCTGGGAGACTGAGACAGGAGGATGGCAAATTTGAGCCCAGCCTGGGCACTTTAGTAACTTAGCCTGCCCCTGTCTAAAAATAAAAAGTTAAAGAAAAAAAGAGGGAGATGTATGTTTGGGAAGGTGAAAAGAGGTAATACAAAATAAGCACTCAAAAATATCTCTCATCATTGTTCATACTGTCATTACTTTTTCCAATAGTTGATTATATGCATGAATGTGTCAGACATATATTTAACGAACACTCATTTTCATTCGTATTTAACAAAAATAATGCCAATAGAAAATAAAACAAGTTCTGTCAGCATCAATCAATTAGGGGAAAAAACCCTGATCAAGAAAAGATTATCAAGTGTCTATTAAACTTATGAAAGGATGCTAAAAACTCATAATCTTCAAAGACAGATTGAAAATGGGATATGATACCATTGTTCACCCATCAGAATGGCGCAACATTGAAGACAGATGATATCGTGCTGCTGCGATGGTAAAATGAACTGATAGTACTACTTTGGAACTTCCTGTGACAATACCAACTAAAGCCAAGCCCGAACACTGTGACCCAGCCATCCCACTCCTGGGCACGCGCTTGCTGAAGATGTGCACAGTTCATCAAAAGACAAGTACTAGATAGTTTGTAGCAGCACTATTTGCAATAGCCCCAAGCTGGAACCTTCCCGCACACCCACATTGCATTCAAACACGGACTACTCTGCAGTAACGTGGAAGAGCCACAAGCTCAGCCAGGTGTGAAAATATGTGTGAGCCTTACAAGGACAATGTAGAGAAAAGGAAACCAGAGACGAAGGATACAAACTGACTTCATTTATATGATCAAAACCAATCAGAGATGTTTCATATTGTTCAAAAGTTAGACTGTGGTTACTGCTGGTAGAGGAAATGGGTAGTGGCTGAAAAGAAGCAGGAGAAGGTTTCCAGGCTACTGGCCATGGTCTCTGTTTTGTTTTGGTTTGGTGTGGGCCTTCATCAGGCTGATGAGTTGTGTAGTTCTCTGTGCATGTTAAACCTGAAGAAAATATTTAGACCATATATGCTGAGTCATCCGTAAACCAAGAACTCTCCTCTTATACACAACTTCATCAAGGCCCTGAAACAAAGCTTCTCCCTCTTACACTGCAGCAAAATCATCCTAGGCCCAGCCAGGGACTGAGGCCTCTCAGTGCACTGGGTTCCAAGGGTGGCAGTGAATGATGGTCTTCACTACTGTATCCCTGATGATCAGCCCCAAGCTGGATGGGGTGCTACTCAGTGAGTCCCTACAGAAAGAGGGAGGAAGGGAGGAAAGGAAGGAAAGGAGAGGGAGTTAGATGTAGCTGAGCATAGATTCTCCCCTGCTAGTAGCCTTTGGGTTGGGGCCAGCCCAAATAGAGGCATTTGGGTGATTAGATGATGGACATCAGTGAGCGAGGGTAATCATCGTAGCAAACCTACAGTAACCTAAATACCATTTGTTTACTCATTCATAAAGCTTGAGTTGAATCTGCTTTGTGTGCAAAAGGTATAACCATTGGCTTGGAGGGTGTGCAGGATGATGAGGGGCTTCATACCTTTGAGGGAGTTCAGAATGGTGAGGGGCTTCATGTTCTAGAGGGTCTGCAGGGTGGATGCTCACCACAGTTGCATCCTTCTGCCATGACCAGCTGCCAACACACTCCCAGACCCTCGCGAGCTAAGGAAAGGTCAACTTTGCAGACAGAGGTAGGTGTGGCTGGAGGAGCAGATGAAAGGAGGGTGTGGACTGAGGGAGGTCCAGGGTCCTTTCCAAAGACAGTCCACAAAAGAATATGCATAAAGATGCAGAAAACCGCCTACACTTCTTTTTGCTGATGTGGAGAAGAGATACCTGAAGTGGGGAAAACCAGCTTCTAATTTGTTATTTCTTTCAGCTGCTGTAATAGCACTTTGCCTGCCAGGAGCTTTGGTCCCCATGTGCCTCTCTTCTTACTTGCACCTGATCGTACCTGTTTTCTTAAAACCACATTCGTACTCTTACATCCTAGGAGACTCTGGTTTGGTAGCCTCAGATATCAAGAATGTCAAGATAGTCTGACATGAAGACCAGAGATGGTGACCCCACAGATGGAGATTTAATGGATGCAGGAAAGTGCATACTTCCTCAAGACAGATGTCACTGTTGCCTGAAATGTCCCACTTTCCTGACTTGATTGTGTTAGGACTTGTCTTCTCCCTCCTGCTTCCTGTGTTAGTGCCCCCTTGGACAGAGTGGTGGCTGGAGGTGAGAATGACTATCAGAACTTTCTGCAGGCAGAGGCTTGGACAGTAAGAACTGTCCCTTAGGGAGCCCTGGAACAGGGAAAGGATGTGTTTGCATTGGAATGGCAGGAGAAATTTTACTTAGGGACAACGCTGGACAACCATAAGTTGATACTCCAGGTGAGTGTCACAGACTATAGCCTGGGTCTCAAAATGTGTTCCCTGATCTAGTAGCTTCAGCATTATCTGAGGACTTCTTAGAAATGCAGGTTTGCAGGGTGTAGCTCACACCTGCTGAACCCGGAAACTGAGTAGGGCCCAGCAATCCATGACTAAACAGACCTTCAGGGGCAGGGTGTGGCTCAGTGGTCAAGCTCCGCTGGTGGTGTGCAGGAGGCCTGGATTCCATCTCCATCACCACAAGGAATTGAAAATAAATAAAGTCTCCAGAAAATGTGGATAAATGCCAAAGATTGAGAACCTCTAAAGAAGGGCTTTTGTGTGTGTGTGTATACTGGGGATAGAACCCAGAGTCTTACACATGCTAGGCAAGCACTCTACCACTGAGTTACATCTTCAGCCAAGTGACCAACTATTCTTCATCTCTTACATTTTCTGTCCTAGAAGGAGAGATCAAGACAATGGCATTGGATTGAAGCTTAGGTCTTCAAAGTGTTTCTGGGGATCTTTGCTAGTGCCGCAGTCTGATGACACCTTTGTCATCTCATTGCATCACACTTCGTTAGGTTTGTGAACCTGACTCTGCCACTTCCTGGGTATGGGAACCTGAACAACTTACTTAACCTCTCCGACTTTGTTTCCTATCTGTAAAATTGGTCTCCTATTAGGGCCTACATCACCGGGGGTTTCAGGGAAATCCTAGTTGTACACATAGTAAGTATGCAGTAGATGAATCTGTGAGTTATCAGCCATGCAATTCATCTAAACTTGATGAAGTTAGAGTAGTTCTCAAAGAAATCTTGTCATGGTAGGTGGAGTTGCAAGGCCCACAGCAGTATACTGGGTGCTTTTAGGCACTGAGGCATCCGTTGCTGTTATCCTGTGACTCTGAATGTTGTAGAAAGAACAGGCAGATGCTAAACTATCTTTCTTCTGCCCTGTCTGCTCAGGAACATCTGCTGCAGAAAAACTGGGGGGACTAGGTGGTCCCCTGCTCTGGTGGGTCCACGGCCTGCAGACTCACTCACTGAAGGAATAAACACACCTGGCCAGCAAGCTTGCAAACAGAGCAGCTTCCCTCCCTCCTTTCCTCTGTGATGACCTAACTATGGAATGATTTATGGTCAATCAGTTTTCATTTATAAAACTGACAGCATTCCAGCTGATAATATTGATAGATGTGAAAGTCAGCAACTGTAGGATAAAAGCCTCCGGCCCTGTGGCGACATCTGGCCGCCTGACACAGATGTCATCTGTTGCCCTTCAGCCTTCAGAATGCTGACTCCTGTTAGATAGAAAAAAGGGCATTTAAGGTCCACAGAGAAATGACAATGACAATAGGGTTAAACTCAACCAATAGACTCCTCACCAGGGGTAGATCCCAGGTAGAAATGTTCAGAATCGTGATTGTGAAAGAATACTCATCTGTGTGCTCCTCAGACAGCAATGTGGGATGGGGACAGTCACTTAGATAATGGAGGACAGAGCCCTGTGGACAGTGGCACAGGCTGGCATGGTCAGTTGCAGGCCATCTGCAAAAGTGGCAACCCTGATTTCCTCCCTGAATGTTCTCAGTGACGATGGCAGGCACACAGAGGAGATTGGCATGCCTTTTATCTGCAGATTTCAAAGCTCCTGACGTGACTCAGTCTTTCCCAATACCTTGTAGAAGGCAATAGTTTCCACTGCTCCTGAAGTGCACATTGGACAATGGCACAGTAGGTCACAGAGTCACTAATCAAGAGCTCACCTGTCCCTGAGCATGTGCCCTGGCTGCTCTTGTGACTCAGGAGTGTCCAAGGGAGGACACAGGGGATGGGGTCTGGGAACAACTAACCCCAGAGATGCTGCCCCTTAACCATCCATCAAGTTTAAAATTCAGCTTTCTCTTCAGACCAATTTCTCTTCCCTTCCCTTCCCTTCCCTTCCCTTCCCTTCCCTTCCCTCCCCTTCTTTTCCCTTCCCTCCCTTTTCCCCTTTCCTTCTCTTCTCTCTGTTCCTCTCCTCTCCTTCTCTACCCCTTCTTTCCTTCTCCTCCTTCTTCTTGCTCATCTCTCTCTCTCTCCATTTTCTTCTTTCTTTCTTTTTTTTATGGTACTGGGGATCTAACCAAAAGCCTCATGCATGCTAAGCAAGTGCTCTACCACTGTGGTATACTTCCAGCACTTCAAACTGATTTCTCTCCAAAAAATTGACTTAGTAGGCCTGGGTGAAAATAGAGGAGGGAAGGGAAGGGAAGCTGGGGATGGGAGAGATGACAGATCAGGGAGGGGAAGAAGAAGTAAATGTGATTAAGATGTGATGTGTATATGTAACCAGTTCCCCAACATGAATGCAAGTCTTACGTATTGCAAAACATATACTATTTTTTTTAAAAAAGAAACTGAAAAAGAAAAGATGACCATGTAGCACAACCAAGTTTGGCTCTTACGGATCAGTAGATGAGAAACTCTGGGAGGAAACATGGAGTGAGGGGTGGGGCACCTGTGGACCTGATTTTGGCTACCACCAGCACACAGTGTCCTGCACTGCTCCATCCCCTCCGCTCTGACTGAGGAGGTGCATGTCTCCTAGCCTCCCCTCAGCAAGTTTGTCTCATTCTTATGGGGGCCTTTGTTCCTTTCAGATGCTGGTTTAAAAGAACCGCCTGGAAAAACATACATGGCCCTATAACAACTTAGGGCAGTGATGGTGAACCTTTTAGAGACCTGAACTGCAACCCAAAACCCACTTGTTTATCACAAAGTGCCAACACTGCAATTAAACCTGAATCCTGAAGTTTTAGTTTAGAAAAAACAACTCATACATTAACATCTTTTGTCTTAAAAGAAAAACGCAATAACAGAGCTTTCAATGATACAAACAGCTTTTTATTGAAAGGTAAAGTTTGCACTTGGTGTGCTTTTACACAATTAGCATGATCTTTGCTACTGTATGCATGCTGATAATTTGTCAAACCTTGGCTCACACTTCCCTAGTGTGACAGCAACACATGCAGCACTCAGGTCACCTGTTAGTCTGTTTCTTGTATCAGATTTGATATAATTCAAAGCTGAAAACATCTGCTCACAAGCATAAGATGATCCAAACAAAGTAAGAAAAGCAATCCCAAGTGCTTTCATTGACTTTCAATTATTCGGCAGAGAATTCTACCCTCTAAGGATTTTATTTTCAGAACTACCAACTGAGCTGTTCTTTGTCATCTGCTCACATGTCACACTCTTATCTTCTCTATCTTCTTAAGCAAAAATCATGGAATTTATTTTTCCAGATAGAGCTTTCTTGAAATTCCAGTATCTCCATTTCCAGATTTCCAAAGTCTAACCAGTGAAAGCAGGAAAGATCAAGTTCTTTAAATTTGACTTTATCTGGAGAAGTAAGAAAACACAGGGTTGTCTCCATCTTACGGAACTATAATCTGTTACAAAAATTCTCCTTCATAGCTGCTACAATACTAGAAAACTCCTTGTAGATTTCCTGATGGCTTGTAGGATTATCTGCAAATGTCAGGTTTTCTAAATGAAGTTTTAGATTTGGTAAATATTTCAGCTGCTCACTTTAAAGGTCTCTTTCAAAAACCCTGCAAATTTCTCTCAAATGTTTTGATATCACAAAGTACCCTGTCTCTTTTTCCTATACCTTTTGTAATTTCTTGTTCAGTACATTGAACTGTAGTGTAAAATCTGTAAAAAAAATAACCCCAAACAACAAAACATGAGGTCGTTAAGCCAGGCCATATCAGTGAGCTGTGGATATTCCTGCCCCTTTTCATTTATAAACAGCTAAATTTCATCCTCAAATGAAAGGCCTCAAATTTCTCCAAGACTCATCTTCTGCTTAGCCACTAAACATTATTTTACATAAGTAAAGCATTATACTGTGCCTGAACCTCAAGAAGTGCTTGAAACTACTGAAAATTAAGAGCATGAGCTATGATGTAATTCATCACTTTTGTGACATCTTTGAGGATATCATCTAATTTTTTGCTGCTTTCCCTGGCACAAAGAGCTTCTTGATGTATAATACAATGAAACTGAATGACTGGATGTTTTGCTTCTTTAACAAAATGCTCTATGAACCCAGATGCTGCCCCCACCATGCAAGGGGGCCTGTTACTAGTAACTGAAACCACTTTTTCTGGTCTTATGTCTTTTGACAAAAAAAATCTTCCATCACAGCATTGTAGATATCTATGCCTGGTGTTCTTCCGTTTCACCAGCTCTTCTCTCATGATGTCACCAACAGCGTAACCCAAAATTACTGCTAGCCTAGCAAAATTATTTTTATCTGTGCTTTCAGCCAAGCACAAGGAATAACAGGTTGCCTTTTGTAAGTCAGCGGTGAGCTGCTAACTAACATCATTTGCTATGTGTAGGATTCAATCTTTAACAGTATTTCTGCAAAGTGGTATCTCAGAGATGCATTGCATAATTTTATCTTTGTTTAATAAATCACAAAACACAGAATTACTCCCAGAGAACATGGCCATTTTGATAAAATCTCCATCAGAGAGGGAGATTTTTACCATGTTTTGATATGCACAGTAAAATTTGAAAGCTGGCAGCTATCAGATGATTTGTTTTAGAAAGATAGTTGCAAAAACTAAGATACTGGGAGTGATATTTCCTCAATTTCCCTTCCAGAAACTCTTTCTCTTCAGTTTCACCAAGTTTGGCAACACTTTTGTGGTTGGTGTCAGTGCCACCTGACACTTGACGTGTGACACACAACAGTTTCACTACATGGACTATATGATGCTTTCCCATTGCATTCAGTCACTCCAAATGACTCTATCCAGGCCTCTTGGAATCATCTTCCACTATCTGTTTTCAATTTTGCTTTTCTCACTGTACTCATTTTTTTGGTGTTTAAGACTTGGAGTCAAACAAAAACAAAATTTTTTTGTAAAATGAAGCACCTGAGTCAAATCTATCCTTATACCAAAAATAGCTAACACTAAAGAATTGGATATTCACTGAATGAATAATCTAGGGCAGTGATTCTTAGCTGGGGTTCCTCTTGAATTTGCTGACCACTGGTGCAAGGGGATAATGTTCCACTGACCACCAGCCTTTGGCCTGCTCTGAAAACGGCATCTGAAAGCGTTTCCTACCTTGTGGGAGGTTCTGCTAAAAATCACAGCTAAGCAAATATACATACATCTTGGTCTTGTTTTCATAAATTCTTCACAAACAATTAAATGTGATGCTGCAGAATCAAATATGCCATGGGGACAGCGCAAAATTAAAAGAATCTCAGTTTCTTAAGTAAAACTTCTCTTTGCTAAATTTCTCAGAACAAAAATCTTATGTTAATAAAAATGATGTATCAAAACTCACAGCCAGTCCAAGAAAGGAATATACATATGTCTCCTTGGCAGTGCACTGACCGGCCACATGAAAGCTCCTGGCTAATGAATGGCAGCTCATGATGTCATTACCTGGCACTGCTACTCCTTTCCCAGCATGTACATGGCCCCTATGTGTGCAGTTATCCGATGCTCAGCTGCTAGGGCAATTTGGCTCACACATGACCACAGAGTGGGCTCTACATGCCACTGATTTAGGCTGTGACTTCCAAAGTGTCTGGAGGAGGCAGATTTAGCATCAGAAGAAGAACTTAATGGAAACTAAAAGAAAAAAAAAACTTTAAAAACATGTAGGTTTCTTCTTAATCCTACTAGACATAGTGCTTCCCAAAAGCTAAGTTTGAGTTTCCTAATATACTGAAGAATTGAGATATGCTATGCTGAAAGAAGGTTTAGGCTGGATATGCAGTCATATGCCACATAAGTACATCTGTGTCAAGGACCCAGAGGATCATATTGTCTTGTGCCAACCCTAGCTGTGTTGCTTTGTGGGATAAATACACCCTGATGTTCCTAAAGCAATGAAATGGAGTAATGCCAGCTCGCTGAAACTATTATTGTGCTTATGTGATGCACCACTATTTAATTAGCACTCCTCAACCAGTTCCTTCTAGCACTGTCTTTGTGTACCACAGGGACTAGAGCTGAAAATCTTATTTTCTGTGCTCCCTTCCAGCTGAACATGTTCAGGTTTCATCCCATAGGACTTGGAAGACAGAACAGAGCAGAAGTCCCCTTTGACAACTTTTGGCTACTTTCTGCTGAGGGCTGAGGCCCCCAGCCTCCTGGTATCCAGGGCACTGGCAGGAGTGGCAGCTGCACCTTCCAGTCCCCAGGATCTCAGTTGTGATGGTTCATTCTAGAACTGAGGGGCTCAAGAGATCCCTGCATGGGCTGAAGGAGCAGGCTCCAGGCTGGGCTTTGGAGATCAAGTCCCAGAACTCCACCACTGCTCATTTCTTCTGCGAAGCTGCTCCCTCTGCCATGGTCAGTAGGTATGGGAGAGCAGGAGCTGTCATTGGGCTTGCTGAATTCACAGCTACAACCAAGGATGGAAAAGCTACTACCAAACACCCACGAAGATACTGGCCAGACCCACATCCCTGCTGATGAGCTTGTGCCACATTTCTAGCATGTTGCCACACTATGGTGTGGAAATGCTGCATGGAAAATCTTTGTACATCTCTGTGTGTGTGCATTTATGTGAGTGTGTCACAGATGTTGAACTACTGGTCAAAGGGTATGTACACTTTGGTAGAGATTGCTAAGGTACTCTCCAGAAATATTTTAATTCATGCTACTCCCAATATTTCATCTTTACCAACATAGTACAAGCCAGGTAATAAGTTTTTAAATAGCTACCAGATGGTAAAGTAAAAACTAGCATGGCTTGACTACTAAAGATCAAAGAAAACAGAAGCTCAGCCAAGCAGGACACATACAGATCTTACATTGGAGAGATGCCAGGTGGATGAATGTATATCCATTGCATGTCAGCTCCACGGTAGCCAAGCATTTTAATGTTTGGAAATATGAAAGGTGAAAAATGACAGCTCATCATTTTACATTTATGTTTCTCAGAGTACTAATGATGTTAAGAAATTTTTCTGTGTCATTTTTTATTTAGGTAATGCTGGAGATGGAACCCAGGGCCTCATGCATCCTAGGCAAGTGCTCTACTACTGAGCTACACACCCAGCTGCCATGTCACTTGTACATCTCTCTTCTAAATCTTGAATGCAATATGTTATACATACTGTTCCTGAGTTAAGTTCAGTGCTTCCACAAGTTAAAACAGTGCTTCCATGAGCAATTCTGAGCATGTTTAAAAGAAGCAAAAGGGCCTGGGATTTGGCTCAGTGGTTCCGCTGCCTGCCTCGCAAGCACAAGGTCCCAAGTTTGATCCCCACTACCAGATAGATAGATAGATAAATAAATAAATAAATAAATAAATAAATAAATAAATAAATGAAAGAAGCAAAAGATCAAAAAGTCTTGGTAAAGAAACAGAAGGTATAAATAAGAATGAATAAATGTAAAGGAAATATAAAAGAAGGGAAGAACATCTTGGATGAAAAAATCATTTTGCAGGTGTCCAACTTTTAAAAGTCTTTGGAGATTAATTACCCAGTCTTCACTTGACAATTTAAAGGAGGAAAAGTTTATTTTAGGTCATAGTTTCAGCGGTTTCAGTCCATGGCTGGCTGGCTCCAAGGCATAAACATCATGATACAAGGGCATGGCAGGGGAAATGTGTTACTTCATATTGGAAGGAGAGAGGAGAGAGGAGAGAGACAGAGAGACAGAGACAGAGACACAGAGACAGAGGGCTGAGGACTGGATATGCCCTTCCAGGCATACCCTACTGACTGAATTCCTCCAACTGTGTTCACCTCCTAATAATCCATTCATCTGTGAACTCATCAGTGAATTAATTCACTCATGGGGTTAGTATCCTCAATACAAAAGTCTTTTGGGGACACTATATTTGAACCACAGTCTCAGCTCACTGGACTTACCTTTGGAAGTTTCATTCCACTGGATTTAAATCATTGCCACCCTAATATTTGTGCACAGAGACAGAGACTGGGATGTGGGCATTAACAATAGCAAATCCCTCTCTCAAAACACACACAGCCCCCTTTCCTGCATTCCTCTTCTAAAATCTAAGGGCCCATCCATTTTTGCTTCTTTCCCACTCTGCTCTTGGCTCACCTTGGAGGATGCTGGTGCTACTCCTCATTCTTGGAGACAAAGCAGATATAGAGGAGCCATCCAGAATCATATGGTGGCTTCTCCCTTGTAGTCATCTGGACTGGGCTTCCTGTCCCCTTTAAACCAGTATCTTGAGAGCCTTCCTTCCTATGACAATTTGCTAATAACACAAAGGTCTTTCAATATCTTAACTACTGGACCAGCCAAGCTGGGATGCCCTGGTTGAATATCGGACTTGTCCACAAAAAGAAGGTTAATAATTTTGGTCTTGATTCTGGAAGCAATTGGAGCCACACAAAGATAGTGAGCAGGAAGTGACATGAATAGAGTTGCATCTCAGAGATCACTGGGGAGGAGAAGGGGCCAGAAGAGATGGACATGGTCAACAATTAGAAGGCTATTGCCGGAGATTTAGTTCAGTGGTTTTGCCACCTGCTGCGCAAGCTCAAGGACCCGAGTTCGATCCCTGCCCAGTACCCGAAAAAAAAAGTTAAACAATTAGAAGGCTATTGCTGTAGACCAGGTAGAAGTGGATGGTCTGGATCAGGTGATTGTTAGCATTGCAGAAAACTCCACATTGGATGTGGAGGAGAGGATGATCCCAGGGTTTTCCTTGGAGAGAGGGTAGTTATGTCAGCTGAAAAACCCAACGATGGAACTGGGTTTAGTGAGAGATTATAAGAGCGATTTTAGAGATACTGAGTTTAAGATGACTTTGGACATTTAAGGGTGTTATGTAGAGAGTTATAGGTCGACTGTAGGCACTGAAGGAAGACAGAGTAGATAGCTGCAGGTCTTGGCTCAGCTTGGTCTGTAGGTCTACTTAACAGCACAGTTTTGGAGCTCAGAAGAGCATTGTGGGCTAGACTTATGAATCGCTAAGCTGTCTACAATAAGATA
Organism: Heterocephalus glaber; assembly: GCF_000247695.1. The sequence goes on from NW_004624776.1 coordinate 10,664,426, forward strand.
ATAAATGAAGATAAGGATAGCATGAGATCAAGTACAGAGATGGTACAACAAGATAGTTAGAGAGCTTGCAGGCTTGAAGAACTCCAAAAGTTCATGGCTCAGCAAAAATCAGGGGCAGATCATGAAATTTTAAAAATTCTTGAAAATACTATAAATACCACTAATAAAATTCAGAAATTAGCAAAATATTTTTATTATTCTGCCTTAAATACTTCCATAGTATTTTCTCCTGTAATTTTAGCTGCATGATCTTTAGTTATTTTTTGTGGTACTGGCAATTAAACTCAGGGTCTTCACAATGAGTTACATCTCCATTCCTTTGAAAATTTTTACATTAATACAAGATCTTGCTGAGTTTCCCAGACTGGGCTTGAACTTGCCCTCCTCCTGTCTCTGCCTCCAGAGTTCTGGGATTATAGGCATGTGCCGACATGCTCAACTGCATCTTTATTTTATCAAACTTATTGAAGTATAACTGATGTCAAATAAACTGCATCCATGTAAAACAAGCAATTTGACGAGAATGGTGGGATGTCTACATACTATGGCATGGTCACAAGGAACACAGAATGTTTCCTCACCCCTCAAAATTTCCCTGGGCTTCTTTGCTATCTCTCTCTACTTATGATTTCTGATCTGGAGCTTTATATAAAGGAAATCATCCAGTGTCTAAGATTTTTTGTCTGTTTCTCTCACTCAGCATAGTAAGATTTATCTATGTTGCCATGTGTGTCTGTAGTTCCTTTTTATTGTTGTTTAGTATTCCCCTGTATGGATATACCACAGTTTGTACTCACCTGTTGACAGACATTTGGATTTTTTCCAGGTTTTTTTTGCCATTCTGAGGATTTTTGTCATGAATGAGTGTTGAATTTTCTCATATGCTTTGTTTTGCAGCTATTGAAATGATTGTGTTGTTTTTTATTTTATTAACATGGTGGATTATAGTGATTGCTTTTCCAACTTTGAATTTCTGGAATAAACCATATACTGTCATGGTATGTTCTATGTAATTATTGTTATTTTACTATAGTTGTAGATACATAGATAGCTAGATTTGGTTTGTATATGTATTATTGGTCACTTCCCATCCTCTTCCACCAGTCCCTGGCAGCCACTAATTTCCTTTTTTCTCTAAGAATTGGTTATTCTGGACATTTTAATCAGTGGAACATAAATGTGTGGCATTTTGTGTCTGACATGTTTTTACTTAGTATAAGGCTTTCATGTACATCCATCTTGTACAGCATGTATCTGAGTTTAATTTCTTTTCATGGTCAAATAATATTCCCTTGCATGGGTGTACCACTGTGTCTACCTATTCAGCAATTAATGATACTTAGATTATTTCCACCTTTTTGTTTTTGGTACTGGGGATTGAACTCGGGAGCTTGCGCTTGCAAGGCAGGTGCCAGAATCACTGAGCTAAATCCCTGGCCCTATTTCCACTTTTTGGCTTAGAAAAAATGCTGCTATGAACATTGGTGTACAAATTTTGTGAGGGTATATGGTTTTACTACTCTTAGGTATATATCTGGAAGTAGAACTGCTGGGTTATATGGTAATTCTATGTTTAATTTTTTTTGAAGATTTTCTCAACTACTGTCCACAGGAGCTGTACCATTTTATGTTCCCAACAGCAGTGAATGAGGTTTCCAGTTTCTCCACATCTTTGCCAACTCTGTTATCATATGGCTTTCTGCTTGCAGCTTTCTTAGTAGATATGAAGTGGTATCTCATTGTGGTTTGGGTTTGCATTTAACTATGGACTTAATGATATTGATGAGGATGATTATTTTCATGACATCACTGCTCATTTATATATATATATTTTTGGGGGGGGGGCGGGTACCGAGGATCGAACTCGGTATCTTGCACTTGCTAGGCAGGCACCGGAACCACTGAGCTAAATCCCCAGCCCCTCTGTTTCTGCTCTTATCTTTAACACTCCCTTTCATTTAGTTACTTTGGGCTTATTTTGCCCGCCTTTTTGTGGTAGAGTCTTAGGCTGCTGTTTTCAATCTTGTTTTCCCTAATACAAACATTTAAAGTGATTATAACTTTCTCTCTAACCACTGCTTGCTTAATAGCTCACAGATTTTGGCTTTCTTCATTATTATTTGTTTTGACCTATTTTCTAATTGTCTATGGGATTTCTTTTTTAGTCCATTGATTATTTAGAAGTCAATTGTTTAATTTCCAAATATTTGGAGTTTTCCTAGTTATCTTCTTGTTATTTCTTTCTAATTCTGTTTTGATCAGAGAATATACTCTGTATGATTTAGACCCTCTTAAATTTATTGAACCTTGCTCTGTAGTCCAGCATATGATCTGTCTGTCAACAAACCATGCACCTGAAGATAATGTATATTCTGTAGTTGTAAATCAGTAGCTACAGTGTTCTATAAATGTCTATAAAAACGTTATTAATAGTGTTGTTTAATCTCTTTATTCTTTCCAGAGTTTCTGGAAATTTTTATATTCATATTTATATTTATATATTTGCATATTTATAGTTATATTCAGCTATGACTGTTTTGTCTAAGAATTTATATTTATATTGATTTTTGTCAATCTTTTCTTCAGCAATATTGAAGCTGTTATTAGAGACATGTACATATTAGATACTTCTGTCTTTCTATTGTACTGACTCCTTTATCCTCATGAAAAAATCTTTGGAATTTATAACACTGTTTCTTTCTCAAAGTTTACTTTATGATACCAGTAGAGCTACACCAGCACTCTTATGCTTATTGTTTTCTACCCATTTACTTTCAAGTTTTTTTAAATTTTACATTTAAACTGAATTTCTTATAGAAAGCATGTATTCTAGGCTTGCTATACACACTTTGGGTTATCTTTTGTCTTTTCATTGGAATATTTATTTCATTAATATTTCAAACAATTGTTGATATAGTTGTATTTGAGTTTATCATTTTATTATTATTTTCTGTTGGTCTTTATTCTCATTTCTGTTCTCTATTTCCTGACTTGTTTTGGATTATTTGCAGCATGTTTTAAAATTCCACATTAATTTATTTATTATCTTTTTAACTGTATCTTTTTTTTCAGTATAAGAACTTGAACCCAGGGCCTTTGCACTGAGCTACATCCCAAGCCCTTTTATTATTTTAAATTTTCAAATAGGGTCTCATTAAGTCACCCACACTGAGCTCAAACTTGGGATCCTTCTCTCTCAGCCTCCCAGAGTGTTGGGATTACAGGTACGTGCCATTGTGTCTGACTTAGCCACATTTTTTAATGGTTGTTTTAGAGATTAAGATATGTATAGTTCAGGGGGCCGGGGATTTAGCTCAGTGGTTTCGCTGCCTGCTGCCCAAGCGCAAGGACCCGAGTTCAATCCCTGGTACCAAAAAAAAAAAAAAAAAAAAATGTATAGTTCTATTTTATACTTTACTTAGAATTACCACTCTACTAATTCTTAGAAGCCATAAATGACACAGATATAGTAATTGTCACATATATTATAAATTTATAGTGTTATAAGTTTGATTTTAAATGGTTATATATATTTATTAAGAAAAAAATTAGTCTTTCATATTTACCATTTTTGATCATCTTTAGTTCTTCTTGAAGATTTAAATTTCCCCCTGGTATTATTTCTGCTTAGAATGAGAAAATTCCTTCAGTATTTTTATAGTAATGATGAATTCTTATAGTTTCATTCGGAAGATACCCTTTTTTGCCTTTTAAAAAATCCTTTAATGGGGCCGGGGATTTAGCTCAGTGGTTTCGCTGCCTGCTGTGCAAGTGCAAGGACCCGAGTTCGATCCCTGGTACCGAAAAAAACAAAAATCCTTTAAGGACATTAAAACTTTTCTTCTTTAAAATCTAACCTATCACTTCTATTCATTGTAATTTTAGCCCAGCCATTAGACTTTTCAGCTCCAGAACTACAATTTGAGTTTTTAAAATTACATCTTCTATGTCTCTCTTTAACTCAGTGATACTCTCTTCTACCTTTTTGTGTAAATAAATGTAACTGCTTTAAAGTTCAATAACTGATTTAGTATCTTCACCTACTAATTTAGTCATCTGTGTCAAATCTGAGTGTTTTCTACCTCCTGATTTTTAACCTTATTATTGGTAGTATTTCTCCTCTTCTTTGCATAACCATTAATTTTGGAGTGAATGGTAGACATTGTGAATTTTGCCTTGTTGGGTACCAGAGGTTTTGCATTGCATTGAAAAATTCTTGAGTTTTATTTTTCTCAAACAAAAGTTTTATTTTGGGATTCAAATATGTCACTTGGAAACATTTGGCTCCTTTTGAACCTTGCTTTAAAGCAATGCCAAGTGGGCCCAGAGCAGCTAGGGTTTCTGTTTCCCCACCACTGAGGCCTTTTGCTTCTGAATACTGTTTGAGATGCCTCTGCATTCTGAGGCGTTTCCACTGTGGCTGGTGAAAGCACAAACCATTCCTGGCTCTATGTGGGCCACACAGATGGTTTACCCACCATAACTTCCACACAAGCGCCCAGTTACAGATGGACACTTTGCAGGTCCCCAGAGCCCTTCCTTCTCTGCTACACATTCTGTCCTTTCAAGGTCGGCCTTCCAGATTCCTAACTTTGCTTCCTCAACCCTGGAGGCCCCTGAGCTCTCTCTAGCCTGCTCCCTGCACTGTGTCCTGCAAACTCTCCCCAGTGCTGGCTGAGCCAGAACAGATAGGGGCTCATCCAATGTTCCCGTCTCAGGGACACTTCCTGTGGTCCAGGGTGTGAAAGTTATCATTTAATGCCTGCTGCCCAGTGTTTTAGATTTCTAAAGTAAGAGGGTAAATATGACTCATTTTATTTCATCAAGATCGGAAACTGAATTTTTTTTCACCTATTTTATTTTTTATAGTACTGAGGATTGAACCCAGAGCCTTTGCATTTAGGTACATCCCCAGCCCTTTTTTAACTTTTTATTTTAAAGCAGGGTTTTACTAAGTCACTCAGGCTAGGCTTTAACTTGCAATCCTCCTACCTCAGCCTCCCAGAGTGCTGGGATTATAGGCCTGTTCTACCAAGCCCAGCTCATCTTCCCTTTTTAATGATATTTTTCCTGGATGTAAACTTCTGGATTGACAGGTTTATTGATTTTTTTTCCCCCAACACTGAAAAGATTCAGTTCCACACTGTTCTGCCAAAATAGCCTCTGAGGAGAAGTTGTGGACACTTAAATGATTATTCCCATGTGTGTAGGCTGCCTGTGTTTCTTTGGCTGCCATGAAGACTTTCCTTGCCAAAGAACATGATTCTGGCTGTTCAAAGGAGAATGGTGTGTTAGATTTCTATCACTGTAACAAATAGTTGAGAAAAATCAACTGATAAAGAGGAAAGGTTTGTTTGGCTCAGAGTTTTGAAGTCCATGGTTGCTTGGTTCCATTGCTTTTGGGTTGTGGTGAGGCAGCACATCATGCTGAGAACCTGTGATTGATAAAGTTGTTCACTCCATGGTGGCAGGGAAGCGAAAGAGGAAAAGAGGCTGGGTCCCAGTGTCCCCTTCAAGGGCAGGCCCCCAATGACCCAACTTCCTCCCATTAGGCCCCACCTCCTAAAGGTTCCACCCCCTCTGAACAGAGTCTCAGACTGGCGACCAAGCCTTTAACACATGGGCTTTTGGGGAGCACTTATCCAAAACACAGTAAATTGTCTGGAGCAGAATAAGGGAGAAATGAGGGGAAATAATGGGGATGCAATTGCAGGACATCACCCAAGAGGTGACATTGGCTTGGACTGCACTGGAAGCAATAAAGGCAGAGAAAAGTGACAGAGTTGAGTGGGATTTGGTAAGCAACTGCATGAGAGAGTCCAGGAGCAGAGGTTAAGAACAGCTCCAGTTTGGGGCACAAATAACAGAATATACTTGCCCTTCTGAGGTGGAAAAGACTAGAGGGAACAAGGAGGTGTGGGGCAGAGAAAGACTTCCATCCTAGAACCTGTCTAGTGTGTGCCATGTAAATATACAAGTGCATACACTATGGTTTAGAAGTGGTTTGTCCTCCAATGGTTGTGTTTGAAAGCTTGGTCCCCAGTGTGGTGATGCCATGAGGTGGTGGGGGACTGGGAGTGTAATTCGTGGTACAGTGCTCTCCTAGCCTGCACAAAGCCCTGGATTCAGACTTTCACACTAAGGGCCAGGGATTTAGCTCAGTGGTTCCAGTGCCTGCCTCAGACTCTTGCACTGTATGCACACACACAAGAAGAGGTGGTGGGACATTTAAGAGGTGGAGCCTCACTGGGATGCTGGGCACTGAGATGCTATCCTGGGAGGGACTGAGGTACTTCTAGTGGGACTCTGGTTCTTGCGGAAGGATTGTAATGAAAGAGCAGGTCTGTGGCTACTCCCTCATCTCTAGCTTCCTGTCTCACCATGTGATCTTTCCCTCTTGCATGAGCTCCCACCATGATGCCGTCTGGTGTTAGGACCTTGCCAGAGGCTGAACCAATGGGAATACCCAATCTTGGACTTTTAGTCTCTAAAACTGTGAGCTAAACAATCTTTTCTTCATGAGTATCCTGCTTCAGATATTTTTTTAGCATGAAAATGGACTTTCTCCCCTCACCTTTAGCTATGGTGGGGGCCAGAGGACAGAGTGCACAGGGCAGGTAGGAGAACTTCCGAGGCAGAGGAGGGGCCCCATGGAATCTTCTCTGAAGACTCCCAGTCAATGAAATGGAGAGGCCTGAGAGTGAGGGTGATTTCTAGAGAAGCTCTGCTCTTCCCACAGACAGTTATCCATGCTAAGAGGGTGGGGGTGCTTGCCCACAGGGGGCACCAGGGGAAGGAGGAAGAGAAGCCACACTGAGCTCCTGGGGAACAGCAACATTTAGAGGCCAGGCTGGGAAGGCAGGTCCCATGAAGGATATGAAGAAGGGACCACCAGGGACATCATGGGAGCAGAGGAAAGTATGTGAAGTCACGTTGCCAACTGCTGCATGGCTGTGCTTCCTGAGTTCTCGTAACAGTCCCGGCCTGACCCCTGGTGAAGAAACATGCAGGCTACATGTTGGGCATATGACTGACTTCCTCAATTATGGCAGTCAGGAAGATTTATGGGTTTATGGGCCCTAGAAATCATGGCACTCAGACTCTGTTTTCTTAATATTGAATGGAAAGAAAAACAGTTTTCAAAAATAAATATGGGTAAATGTGACGAGTTAGAATCTTTCCTGTGGCTTAACTTCCATAGAAGAAACAGTAATTGGCAATCACTAAGGCGTTTAAAGCCCTCTTATCAACTCTTTCAAGGGACAGGAGGTAGAAGCAAATGTCTTAGCTTTATCTAAAAAGAAAAGAAACAAAAAAGGAGTGAGTTAGAGGAGAGCTGAAGGCTTTTTCTCCCAGAACCCAGGGGATGAGGTGGCATCTTCCCCAACCTGTAGTATCTGGCCAGAAGCTGCTCCCTGCAACCAGGCCTGGAACAGGAATGAGGATGATTCATGACTCTTCCCAAGAGAAGTGAAAAAATGAGTGATTATGTGACAAAAAGAAAAGGCACCATGATTTCCCCAAGTAACGAACCCACATTTCAAACTTCTTCAGGGCAAGGATTCTTTTTTTGCATCTTGTATAGTCCCTGGCACAGACTAAGATCTCAACAAATATTTTCTTGCTGGCTGATGACTTGAATTGTCTGTGTGTGTATGGGAAAGATAGAGAGGAATTTGGATTTTATTTAGTACCTAGAATTAAAAATTTTCTAAGGTCCTATGCCAGGCAGTATACTTGGCTCAGATGCAAGTAAAATCTAGCTACTCCAGGCCAGCTCTGGGCTTTAGGACACAAACCTTGTAGAAACAGGCAAGATGAATTGAAAACAAAAGAGCTAAGAGAAAACAAAGTATAGGGCCAGGGATTTAGCTCAGTGGTTTTGCCGACTGCTGCGCAAGCCCAAGGACCAGAGTTCAACCTCTGGTACCAAAAGAAAAGAAAAAGAAGAAAAGAGAATATAAAGTATAGTGGACCCTTGACTTATGAACTCAATTGGTTCATGAGCGCTGGTTGTAATTTAAGTTGGTTAATTGAAGGCCCAGGCTCCTCTACACAGTCTTCAAAGTCTCTCTCCTGTATAATTTTAGGCCACACTTTCTTCCAGGCAGATCTCAGTGTCTTTAGACACTGACCCAGGATTTCTCAATTAACTCCATACAGGAAAGGATGTGGTAATGTTCCTTCCAGAACTCTTTAAGGATTAAATCTGTATCTGAGATGATCTGGAAGCACAAGCAGCCAGCATACAGGTTGTAACTCAAGACTTTGGTCGTAAGTTAAAACTAAAATTCCATTTGTAACACAAGTTATTCATATGTCAGGTCAGCCATAACTGGGGGTCCACTGTAAAATATCTGTGTATTATAAAATTTCTCTTTACATGAATTTATGAGCTTTGAGTGCACACGTTCACTCAACCAGTATTTATTTAGCACCTACTATATGCCAGGAATTGTGGTAGACGCCATAGTTACAAAGATGAATATGATGCATTTTCTACCTTGACAGTGTCTTTCATCAAATGAAGACACCCTTGATCAAATCATACTTTAGACTTTAGATCAAAGCAAATAAAATGCTATAGCAGCCCAGCAAGGATTTTTATAGATCTATATAAACTTACACTAAAAGTACATGGAAAGCCATAGGCCCTCAAATAGCTAAAATGATCTTGCAAAAGAAGAAAAAGTAGGAGGCATCACTCTGCCTCGTATGAGGGCCTCCTACAGATCTATAATATAATCAAGACAGTGTGATGTTGATGCATAAATGGATACTTCAGTCCACACAAGAGAATAAAGAACCAAGAAATAAAACTACACAATGTAACTGATTTTCAACAAAGACACAAAAGCAGTTCATTGAAAGAAGGGTTGGTTTTTCTAAACAAACATACTGAAGAAATTGGATCTCCACAGACAAAAACAAAAGAAAAACAGCTGGACTTTAGTCTCATCTGACACAAAAATTAACTTAAAATGAGGCATAGTCTTACATGTACAAGATAGACCTATAAAACCTTTTAAGGGAACAACAGAAGCTAGGGCTGGGAATATAGCTCAGTGGCAGAGCACTTGCCTAGCAAATGTGAGGCTCTGGGTTTCATACCTAGCACATCCAAAAAAATTTTTTTTTAATTAAAAAGTGTAAAACAATGCCCCCCCCCCAAATATAGTATCTGCAAAACACAGCAAAGTGAAGCACAATACAACATGGTGTGCCTGTATTATAATTCTACATCTGGCCCAACAAATAGAACATGAGTAACTGTCTACCTTCTGAGAAAACCATCATAAAAGGGCCTGGTTGCAAACAGTACCTTGTAAGAACTCTGAAAAGTTCAGCCCAAACTTGGCTCACAGGGTGCCCCCTGACTCCAGCTGAGTTTCTTGTCTTCTCCTCCTCTTGACTTTATCTGTTTTTGCTGTGTATGTTTTATTTTTATGCATTTTTTGTTTTTTACTTTTTTGAATTTTTAAATTAGGCTAATTAATAAGCCTGTCATAGCCTCTAACTATTCAAATAGAACAGTCCCATGTCTCTCACTTCAAATCAAAAATTGGAAATGAATAAACTTAGAGGAAGATATGTCGAAAAGCTAAAATAAGCTGAAGATGAGGCCTGTTGGGCTAAACAATTAGCCAAGTTATGAATGCAAAGAAAAAGTTCTTGAAGGAAATTAAAAGTGCTACTCCAGTGAACACACAATGATAAGAAAGTGGAAGAGCCTCACTGGTGATAGGGAGAAAGTTTTAGTGGTCTGGGTAGAAGATCAAGCCAGCATTGACATTTCTTTAAGCCAAAGCCTGGTGTGGAGCAAGGCCCTTCCTCTCCAATTCTGCAAAGACTGACAGAGCTGAGGAAGCTGCAGAAGAATCACCTGAAGCCAGCAGAGGATGAGTCATGAGGTGTAAGGAAAGAAGCTGCCTCCGTAACATCAAAGTGCAAGGGGAAGCAGCGCGTGCTGATATAGAGGCTCCGGCAAGGTGTCCAGGAGACATAGCCAAGGTGACCACGCTGGGCCACAGATTTCCATCTTCTACTGGAGGAAGATGCCATCGAGGTCTTTCATAGCTAGAGAACAGAAGTCACTGCCTGACTCCTAAACTTCAGAGCACAGGCTCACTCTCTTGTTAGGGGTAAGGGCAGCTGGTGACTCTAAGTTGAACGTAATGATCATTCACAGTTCCAGTGTCCTGGGGCCCTTAAGAATGATACTATAGGGCTGGGGATTTAACTCAGTGTTTCTGCAGCCTGCCTTGAAAGTGCAAGGTCCCTAGTTCGATCCCTGGTACAAAAACAGAACGATACTACATGTACTGTGCCTGTGCTCTACAAGTGGAACAACAAAGCCTGGATAACAGCACGTCTGCTCAGGGATTATTGAATATTTTAAGCCCACTATTGAGACCTACTGCTCAGAAAAAAAGATTCCTTTCAAAACATTACTGCTGACTGGCAAAGCTCCTGGTCACCTGGAGTTCTGATGGAAAGGTACAGGAGCTCAGTGGTGTTTCCATGACTGCTAATATGACGTCCATTTTGGGTCAAGGAGTAATGTCAGCTTTTGAGTCTTATTATTTAAAGAAAACATTTCATAAGGCCCTAGCTGCCACAGATACTCATTCCTTATGGATCTGGGAAAAGTACATTGAAAACCTTCTGGAGAAGATTTACCATTCTCAGTGCCATTGTCTTCTCCTCTTGGCTTTGTCTGTTTTTGCTGTGAATGTTTTATTTTTGTGTATTTTTATGATTCCTGGGAGGAGAACAGAATATTAACATTGACAGGAGTTGAAAGAAGTTGATTTGAACCCCCATGGATAACTTTGAGGGGTGTAAGACTTCAGTCTTGATGTGGCAGAAATAGCAAGAGGACTAGAATAAGAAGAGGAGCCTGAAGAAGTGATTGAGTTGCTGCAGTCTCATGATTAAACTTTCATGGGTTGGGTCGGGGCTGTAGCTCAGTGGCTCAGCACCTGCCCGGCAAGTGCAAGGCCCTGGGTTGATGCCCGGTACCAAAAAAGAAAAGTGAAAGAAAAAAAACTTTAATGGATCAAGAGCTGTTTCCAATGGATGAGCAAAGAAAGTGGTTTCTTTTCTTTCTTTCTCTTTCTTTCTTTCTTTCTTTCTTTCTTTCTTTCTTTCTTTCTTTCTTTCTTTCTTTCTTTCTTTCTTTCTCTCTCTCTCTCTCT
>NW_004624776.1:10675723-10683223 GCF_000247695.1 Heterocephalus glaber
TCTCTCTCTCTCTCTCTCTCTCTCTCTTTCTTTCTCTCAAGACAGAGTCTCGATATGTAGTTCAGGATGGGCTTCAACTCTTGGAGATCCTCCTGTTTTAGCCTCCTGGGTACTGGGATTACAGGTGTGTACCACCTTGCCTGGCTAACAAAGTATTCAGAATATTACATATTCTTAGTCCCTAACATAGTTCCAGGTTTTGAGAACACTGATTCTAGTTTTGAAAGAATTCAACCCGGGATAAAACGCTGTTAAAGAACACAGCATGCTACAGAAAAATCTTTCATAAGAGAAAGAGTCAATTGATGGGGCAAACCTCACTGTTATCTTATAAGAAATTGCCACCATCATTCCAACCTTCAGCAACCATATCCTGACCAGTCAGCAGCCATTAACACTGAAAGAAGACCCTCCCCCAGCAGAAAGATTACAACCTCCCACGGGAGTGTGGCTCCATGGCAGAGCACTTGCCTGGCATATACCAGACCCCGGATTCCATGCCCAGTACTGGAAAAAGAGAAAAGATTACATCTTCATGGACGCTTAGATTATTATCAGCAATTTTAACAATAAATAATTTTTAAATCAATGTATTTACATTGTTTTTTAGACATAATGCTATTGCACACTTCCTAGACTACAGTATAATGTAAACAAAACCTTTATATGCACTGGGAAACCCAAAAAGCTCACTGGCTCACTTTATTATGATATTCGTTTTGTTCTGGTGGTTTGGAAAGGAACGTGCAGTATTTCAGTGTTCACAGCATCTGCACCGGAATACACAGGAAGCCAACACTAGGAGCCCTTCCTGTGAGGCAGGCCCTGTCTAAGTGTTCTGCATATGTTAATTCACATTCTTCAAAATAACTGATTTCCCACCCCTCTCTCCGTGGGTGTGTGGGCGCGCGCGCGCGCGCGTGTGCGCGTGCACGCAATTTGCCCAAGGTCAAGAAGCTGCTAACAGAAAAGCTATGCTTTGATCTGTTCTTTAGCTTCAGAAAGCCGCACTTTCAGCATTGTGCTGTTCTGATCATTTTCTCTTGTCCCAAATTGCAGTTCTCATTTTGCGTCTGGAGGACAGAAGAAAACTCTTTCCCTTTTTATTTTCAAATTGAGCATCTATCACCAAGAAAACCTGTGCTGATGGATAAAGAATCACAAGGATAAATAAGCTCAAAGTTCTGCCCTTGGGAATTTTAGAAAATATTCAAGGAAAAAAAAAATGAAATAACTACTTCAAGGGAAGCCCCACTAAAAGTGTTGGGGGGAGAAACCCTGGTTTGCTTGTGTGCTTAACACTTTTTATTTTTGTTTTTTGGTATTGGGGATCAAAGTCACAACCTTGTGCTTTCGAGGCAGGCGTGGTGCCACTGAGCTTAATCCCAGCCCTGTGTGTAACACTTTTGCCCCACAGTGATGGTGAGAAGCTGGCTCTGAAGGCAGACTGCTAGAATTGAAATCTTGACTCCACTTCCAGCAAGGGAGACATGTGACCATGTTGTATGAGCCTGACTACTCTAAAGTACCTCATAGAACTGGAATCATACAGTGTTTGTCCTCTTTTGACTGGATCATATTGCTTAGTATGGTACAGTATCTATGTGCTATAGTCGTATAGCCTACATTTTGTTTATCCATTCATGCCTCTACAGATACTTGTTTGCGTCTACCCTTGGCTTTGTAAATACTTCTGCTACAAACTGTGTACATTTCTGCAAGCCTGTGCTTCCGATTATTTTTTTTCTTTATGGGACCCAGAGCCTGGGGCATGCTAAGCAGGTACTGTACCACTGAGCTACACCTTTGTTTCTCAACTCTTTTGAGTATATACCCCAAAGTGGAATTGCAGATCATGTGGTAATTCTATGTTTAATTTTAGGAAATGCCATAACATTTTCCACATTGGCAGTTCCATTTTACAATCTCACTAACAGTAGTACATAGGACACTGGGTTTCAGTTCCTCCACATCCTCTCCAACATAGCTTTTTCTCCTTTGACTGACATAAAGCTACATAACTAGACCATAGTAAGTAGCTAAACAGCCCACATAGTGTTTATATTTATTATTATTTTTCTCCTAGATAAATGAAGTTAGAAAAAAAGGAAGTCTTCTCTTATGTGCTAAACTTTAGCACACAAGAAAGTACCTGCACCATTGTGCTTCATCCCTACAAAGAGTTACGGGGGGGGGGGGGGAGTTACAGGAACCAGCAAGTAGACTTGTGCAAAAGATAGATGGACAGGAACGTTTAGTGAATTGTCATTTGTAACACTTGAACCTTTGTAGAAGCTTTGTAAAATCAGGATAGCATGATCCACTGTTAGGAAATGAATACAAATTTTGGTCATATTGATGTAAGTTTTGATACATAAATTTAAAAGTCTGGAAAATTAAACACAGCAAACATACTAACAGTGACCATCTTTAAGTGAAAGGATTCCAGGCAATTGAAATTACTGCCTCTTCTCTAGTTTTCCTACAAGGATTACATAATAAAGAGTAGAAGGAAAGTTTAGCAACACATACTGCTGTCCTTTTGCTGAGACAGGCTTCTTGCTGTGCTCCAGGTTGGAAATCAGCCCCGTGGCCCTCAAGGACATTGTGACCTTGGACAAGAACTTATTCTCTCTGAGCCTCCTGTGCTAGCTATGTAACAATGAGAAGGTGGTTTAATTTCCAAAATCTCTTTCAGCACTAATGTTGTTGTGGGGTTTTTGTTTTGTTTGCTTGTTTTGTGGTGCTGGGGATGAAACCCAGGCCCTTCAGCAGGCCAGCCAAGTGCTCTACCACTGAGTTACACCTCCAGCCTCCAAGATTTTCAACTTAACCTCATCCCCCCGGTGGAAGTTCTTCAACCCCCGGCAATGATTTAAATGCTGACAAACGTCTCTTCACACCTTTCCTTTGCTATATGAAGCTATTCCTGTAATTCCCTGTAAAGCACTCCTTTCAGAAGGAAAATTAACACATTTCACCAGAGATGTTTCAAATCACGCTAGGAAGAAAAAAAATACCTTTTCACAGAAAAATAAATTTTAACAGAGACATTAAAAGACAAACCAGTGCCAGGCAAGGTGGTGTACGCCTGTAGTCCCAGGACTTGGGAAGCTGAGTCAGGAGGATCACTGCAAATTCGAGGCTAGCCTCGGCTACATAGTGAGTTCAAAGCCAGCCTGAACTGCATAGTGACACCCTGTCTCAAAAAACAACAAAAAAATACAAAACACAAACCATCCAAACCCCAAACACTACACACTGAAACAACATGCTCCACAATCCAAGCAAGAAAGAGACAAAAACCCCGCGTCCACACACCTTCCCATTCCTGCCCCTACCCTAAGCACTCTTAGCTTCCTTAGGATCATCTGTCACTGGTGCACCTGATGAATAACAGCCGGGTGTTTTTACAGCTAGCCGCAGGATGCCCGGGGAAGTCACTGTGGGCGCAGCAGGACAAGGAGCAGCTCCTGCAGAGCGGGGCCAGGGGTTGGGGTCCCGACTAGCACGGCTGCACCCGACGCAGACGCTCGGCCACGGCTCTCTGGCGCCCTCTGCTGTACAGCCGGCAGTGGAGCCTGTGCGCGGCTGAGTCCCTGAGACCCAAGCCTCCCGTCCTTCTTCTGATACCTGCCCCCCAGTGTTTAGAGAGGAAATGCTGTATTTTCTGTTATTCCCAGTCAGAGGAGCGTCTCGTAAAGAAGCTTGACTTTCAATATCCTGCCAAAGAGATATTTTTTTCAACAAGTACGAACACTGACTGTGCTTCTCACATGTTCTTCACGGCTCCACTCCAGGGGAACACACACACACTCTCCGAGAACCAGCTGTTCTACGATCTTCTCACCTGCCTGGTCCCCCCCCCCCCCAGCAACCTTCCAGGTGGGGCATTCAGCTAGGAGCTCCATGGCCGCCATCTGGCTGAGCGGCAGCAGGCCAGTCGCTGAGCCTCTCTGACCTAACACCAGTCCCATGCAGCCCTTGGACACGTGTTGATGGAACATCTGCTCCAGCTGGGCCCTGGCTTGGCGCTGTGGGCCGGGCCCTGGTGACATTTACCATCCAATGAGGAGCCAGACAGAAACCCAACAAATACGCAGTGGTTGTGTGTCAGTGTAAGGAAGGTGACACAGTGAGAAAAACAATTTAGGCTGTGAGTTCAGGAAAGGGACATCAAAGCTGAGCCTGAAGGAGAAATAACAAAGCTGGGCTTGGAGCTCAGTGGTTGAGCCCTTGGCTGGCACCCATGAGGCCCTGAGTTCCATCCCCAGCACAGCAAATAACAATAATTCAGGTGGGAAATGTTAGGTGAAGATTCTGCCATGGGAAGCTGTCACAAATGCCAGGAGAGGTATTTAGGTGGCCTGAGTATCTGGATCGAAAAGGACAGAAGCTCCAAAGTAGGTTAGTGGATTAGCCAAAGGGCAGTTTGGGTCAAGATTTGAAGGCTAAGCTAAGGATTTTGAATGAAATCCTAGAGCAGTGGTGGTGAACCTATGCCACGCATGCCACAGTGGGCTCTGTGTATCATTGAAAGCTCTAAAAGGTTCGCCACCACTGGCCTAGAGTGTAGTGGGGGAGCCCCTGAATTTATCTTTAATTGTCAAGTTGACCTGCTGTAGGTTTTAAGGATCCCTCTGGCTGCTGAGGGCCACTGAGAGAAGGAGGGAAGAGGGGTAGTGGGAGCCTGTCTGGGAGCCGATGACAGCTGGCAAAATGCTTCGGTTGGTCATAGTTGAAGCAGAAGTGGCCAGCTGCAGAGCAGCCTTTGAGGGCTGGACAGAGGGACAGGCAAGGTGCTGGATGTGGGGCTGAGGAGGAGAGGGGAGGTGTGCACAGCTCTCTCTGCCAGGAAGGACCAAGGAGGAGCAGTGGCCAGAGCGGCTCTAACTTGTACCTAAGATCAAGGACTGGAAAGTGGGCTGCCAGGGTCGCCTGAATCCAACGAGAAGTTGCACCTTAAGTAGATTTGGTAAGTGAGCTGGGCAGCGTTGCTCCTGGAGAGACACATTTGACCCCAAGCACCCAATGAGGGCACTTATCACGTGATATTGTTTTGCCCTTTAGGATACAAGGAAAAGAAAACCCAGAACTATGTTTCAATGTGATAAGCTCCCATTTTAATTTGATTTTTAAATGTAAAGATGGGGAAAGCATGCATGTAACTGGCAAGGAAACGAAAGCAGAACTGGGACCTAGGATGGGGTGGGGTGGGGGCAGGGAAGAGAGGAGCAACCCCCGCCTCCGTCACTTTCTGTGCAGTCGGTGGAAACTGTAACCAGGGGACACTCATACTTGGCATAAATGTGGAGCTTTTGTCCTTATTTTCTTCGGGGCCCTGAAGTCAGAACAAACATCAGACGTATGAACCATGACATTTTGTTCTAATTCTCCCATACTGCCTGATCTGATGGAAGATGGTTGGAAGACCGTACCAGCACATGATTGAGATGCTCGTGATAATAAAGTGACGCCTCTGTTGGAGCATCTACTCCATGAGAACCGCCATTGGCATAAGCGGGCCTGAGAGGGCCAATCAGGCAGCCCTCAGAGTCTTTTGGGGTTCTCACCTTAGATAGGTGGGGGAGAGAGAAGGAAAAAGAACCGAGCAGGGACTGCTCGCTCCCAGACAAGTTCGGATTCCCCAGAGAGTAGAGCTCCCCAGATGGCTGTGTGAGGTTCTCCTGGGCCCGGGGGTTCCCAGGGGCTCAGTCCCCGCACCGTAAAGCTTTCCAGCTATTGCAGTGAAATACAGGCAGGGGGCGCTGCTACTTCACGGTTCCGAAGCCAGACCGCTGTTGAGGGACCGCTCCCGCGCTGTGCTGGGACCTGCCGGGAGCTGCTCAGGGAGGTGTTCCCGGATCCCAGAGCCCGACCTTCCTCAAGCTTTGGGGTCTATGGTCATGGCCTTGCTCACTCTGCCTGGTCCTCTGTCCTAGCCTTTCTCCCTCAGGGGACACACGAATTAATATTTTATATTCTATTGTGCCTCTACTTTGGCTGATTCTCACATTCTGCAAACCAAGCCAAGTGGACTCATTCGCCCTAACTGCTCATTAAGTCATCTTTTAGTCAAATGAGTGCCTGGGGCTTGCCCAATCATAACGTGTGGTAGAAATGCCTGATTTGAGCAACTACCTGTAATCACGCTAGAGAACGTGCAGAATGCCTCAAGCTAAAAAAAAAAAAAAAATGATTTAAAACAGCAGGCACCTGACATTTTTCCTGTCCCTCAACCCCAATCCCACTAAGCAACTGGAGCTCAAGGCAAATTTTCTTTGCAGAAATGGTATTGAGACAGGTGGAGGTGGGACACTGGGTTAAGTTTGTGTTTCTAAGGAACTGGAGACACCGGGGATTTTTTATTTTAACTTCCTGCTAAGCCTTGGCTGGCACTGAGGTCCATTGAGCAATTCCCTCTGGTATAGATCTTCTTCCCTAGACAAAGGCCAGTGTGTTTCGACTAGAGTGAGGTAGCAAAGGCTTGCCATTCTCTCTCCTTTCCCCTCCTCTCCCTGCCAGGCAGTGTTGCTAGTTGGGTTAAGAACTAAACTATAGAAGCTCCAGGCTGGCGTTTCCCAGGGTGGAATCAATTTGGAGGCCCCTAGGCAAGGGATCTTAGTGGATTTCAACTGCAGCGCCCTCTACCTCCAGGGAAATTCAGCTGCCACCTCCATAGTCTGGGTAGAAGGCCAGGGCCTCAGCAGGGTGCTTTATTTCTCAAGACTGGAAAAGAGAATCCACAGTGGCATCAGTGACCCGCTTCTCCTCACCTGCCCCCCTGGCCTGGGAAGGCTTTTCCTCCTGCGCTTACTCTGGGCTTGGTGAGGTTAGGAAGATGTCAGCAAGCCGGGATGCCTCCTACCTCTCCACCTGATTGAGAGCACTGAATGGCTTCCTCCTTTTTTCTCCCTTCTCCTTCAATAGAGTCCAACAATTTAGCAAGCTCACCAAGCTGTGTCCTGCTTCATGACTAATTCACGTATTTAAATGGCATTGGTCAAAGCCTAACTATTTGATGCCAGCCAAGCGCATTTATCAGGTCAAACTGCTCACAAAGGCTGGAGGCCAGCATGGGTATGTGAGTGCATGAATGTGTGGGATATTTATTTATTTTTAGTCTCAGATTTCAAAAGCAGGGGACCACATCAGAAGTTGCTGTTGCTCCCAGCGACCCTGCCCTGCCGCAGCTGAGCCTGGCCTGCTTTTGCCCCTGGCTCCCCACCCTGTTCCCTCTCCCCCTCCCCAACCCTCCCCCATCTCTGATGAGGCTTCAGAGAATGCATCTACTCAATTACAGCCCTTTTCACGTGACTGAGCAGTTTCAAAGATGCCACATTTTATTATTTGGCGACCCCTGACATTGCAGGTGCAGATTTAATGGCCGAAAAGTTGAAATTAGTCAAAGTGAACTTTTTGCTTCAACACCAGCATGGACAGACTCTCCGGCTCGGTCCAGCGGGAGCTGCCGTGACTCTGAGAGTGTGTAAGTTTAAA